>JASJET010000260.1:0-35000 GCA_034092305.1 Diaprepes abbreviatus | reverse complement strand
TATTTCATGGAGAATATCAAGTAAATAAGTCTAACATATTTCAAAAATGACGTTTTCAGGCTTAAACATAACTATCAATTGGGGATTGAGTTTCTTCTAGAAGGGGATCTACTTTAATGTACTAATATTTTGACAATAAATACATACAGGGTGATTAAAAACTAACATTAAATATTAATTAGAAAAATCGTTAGAAGTCAGTTTTTTTTTTTGAAATGTAAATCCTCCTATTCTTATAATGTATCCTATTTAGCATTTAAAATAAGGATGACTATAATAAGTTTGTCTATTCGAAGAATTACTTGTATTGTAAAAACGCTATATGGCTTTTAAGTTTTGTTATTAGTTGGCCATGACGGAGAAACGCGGCGAAATAATTATCTTTATCATCATAGTTCATCTTATATATCTTTGTCATACTGTGGTACACTATCAGAAAACATAGCTATACTCTTTCCAAACATAAAAGTAGCCTTTAAATCTCAATACAATCTGCCCACTATCCTTTACAATGCTAAAGATAAAATTAATAAATTTGATAAATCAGGAGTTTATAAGTTAAAAATGTCAGAGTGTGATAGCTTGTATATTGGACAAAGTGATAGAAGCTTTAAAACTCGGTTTTCAGAACACTACCGATCATATAGACTACAAAAAACGGACTCGACCTTTACCAACCATTGCTTAGAATACAACCACAATTTTCCTAATTTAAGCAACACTGACATATTACATTATTTAACCAAAGGCCAAAAGTTAAATATTCTTGAATCTTTAGAAATAGATAAACATAGTAAAAATAAAAATGTAAATTTGCTTAATGACCAGACAGAACTTGGGTTTTCTCCATTATTTGTTGTTGCCAAATAATAATTATTTCCCAAAATTTAGTACCTCCCCTTTGTAAATAATGTAATTTCTCATGTAGTTTTGTTTATTGTAAATTTTCTCATGTTTCTGTATTGAATACTTAGTCTACCTTTGTAATTCAGTTTGAAAATGACTCTGTGAGTTGAAACTGCAGTTACTGTTTTCTAAATAAATTTAGTGGTATAAAACATAGTAGTTCCTTTTTAAAAATTTCCCGAAGATGATTAACTACCACATAGTAACGGCCTAGCAGCATCAACCTTATAAAAAAGCAATCTTTTATTGCATCCTGTGACGACGACTGAGGATTGTATGGCAAGAGTAAGGGACGCGTTTGAAATTTTATCTCCAGATTCAATTAGAGCGGCTACCCATGACGAATTAACTCGAAGATGTGAAAAAATTTGAAAGTTCAGGGTGCAAATTTTGATCATTTATTAAAATAAGTTGTTTCTCTGTGTAGGTAAGCTGTTTAGCATTTTTACAATACAAAAATGTTGCCAATATTTCAAAAACTGCAAATTTTTGAATAGACAACCTTATACTAAGTCACCTTTATTTTTAATGCGAGATAAGATAACATTATAAAAATAGGGGGTTTTCGTTTAAAAAATTGAGTTTAAATGATTTTTTCAAGTTAATATTTAACGTTAGTTTTGACCACCCTGAATTTATTTATTATCAAAATATCAATACAATCCACTAATATATATCCCCTTATGAAAGAAAATGAGCATGAATTAAATAATAAAGGCCTTCATATAAGAGAAATCGATATTTATATTTAGGCTGCAAACTCCATTTTTAACATAAATTTAAAATTGTCAATAAGAGTTAGCCTTAGGTATATGTTATTATGCAGAAAATATGTCTATAATTTGTATAGAATCTAAAAATGAAATAACATTTAGGGTGTTCCAATTAAAATAAACAAGAAGGCATCAACTCCCAGTATAATCCGAAGTGCCTCCATCTTGGAAATATTTTAGCCGAGTTGACCCCATCGACTTTAGTAAATTGCCAAATTTTTTTCCAAAATCTATTTCCGAGAAATCATCGTGAGACACCCTGTATAGTCATGAATACAGATTCACTGAATTTATTGATTAATATATAATCGTAGAAGCAGTAAACAGGATATTGTCACTCACTGAAATTCCCATTCCATGCCAATTCCTTCGCCAGTCTTTCCACGCCCCTGCGGATAAATATTACACAGAACAGGAAAAAGACTACATCCTTGTTAAAATCTGTTCGTCAGCGTTATTGACTTTAATAACTGCGTTCCCTTGTTTTACATGTACTTTACTATTCTCATACATTTGCTTAATTACATCTATCAGTGAACTATTAATTTGTTATTTTTGGTAGAGTGGAGTTCGTGGTACCCAGTCAAATGCTTTTTTCAAGTGTATGTATATGAGTTTCCAAGCATCCGTCCATTTGTTATACGACGAATACATTATTAACACATCATCGTTCTGCCTGAAATAAATTCGTTCATAAACAATATTTAAGTTTTTCCTTTATAGTATTAAATCCAAAATTTATTATGCCATACCCAAAATTCTACTAATTATAAAATAAATTACTGGTATGAAGCGATCTAATTACTTTGCATTAATTTGTCATTTCAGTAATTTATTTAGGACTAATTAATATTGTAAAATCGATACTAGAAAGCAGGATTAAGGGATATTATCATTATTACGTTAATGCTTTCAAGGTTTTCAAATCAGCCGATGTATATATACATAAATCGTTTTAATTTCAAACCGTTTTGACTTTACCTCGACTGTTAACATCTACAAAATTTTACAAGTCATGCTAATGGTTATTTATCGTTTTTTTCAACGCAATAAGACCAAAATAATATGTGGAATAAAGATATTTTTTAGTACTGATGCATATACATCTGCTTCATCGATTATAATAAGGCATTTGATTGTGTAAATCACACAGAATTAATAAAGTTCCTTCAGGATATGGGAAGAGATAAAAACGATATGTGCTTTATTACCGAGTTATACGAACATCAAACTGCATCTGTAAGAATTGTAAGCAACGAGACTGATAGTTTCCCAATTGAACGCGAATATGACAAGGATGTGTGCTCTCTCCCCTTCTTTTTAATCTGTATTCCGAAAATATTTTTGAACGAGCACTGCAAGACATAAACGATGGCATCATTATTAATGGTCATCTTGTGAATAATTTGCGATATGCTGATGACCCGCAATAATTGCTGACTGTCTCGAAGCCCTATAATGCTTAATGAACAAAATCACGACAGAAGGAGATCAACTAGGGCTAAACATTAACATAACTGATACCAATATGATGGCCATAAGCAAAACACCGGTGCAGGCCAATATAATAGTGAACTAACCTAAACTAATACAACAGGTAGATAAATTTAATATCTTGGGAGCTGGATAACAGCTGATCTGAAACTAGACGTGGAGATACGTAGCCGAGTAGAACAGGCTAGAGCAACATTTCTCGTCTTGAAAAATCTGTTAGACAATCAGAGCCTCAATCTAGACTGCGCTATCATTTTGTTAAGTGTTACGTCCATCTTTACTGATGTATGGCGTGGAGACATGGACATTGAAGCCCGCCACGCTGAACCAGATTGAAGACATTTGAGATTTGGGTCTTCAGGAGATTATTGCGAATTCCATGGACTGACCCAATAATCATTGCTGATGTCCTATGATGCATGAACAGAGAAAGAGAAATGCGGCAGATCGTCAAATGCCGAAGACAGCCTATCTTAGACACATCTTCTGTAACACCAAGTACCAGTTCCTGCAGCTGATAATGCAAGTAAAGATCGAGGGAAAACGGGGAATAGGTCGCAAGGAACACTCGTGGCTCAAGAACATCAGAGAATGGACTGGTTTAGACTCCCACGCCTTATTCAAAGCAACCCGAACACAATTTGCCCAAATTGTCATCAACCTTCATTAGTGGAGAAGGCACCATAAAAAGAAGAAGTATTAATGCCAAACTTTTTATTTATTAAATTTGTGAAAGAAGCAAGAATTGGTATAGTTCAGAATGTTTAGTACTTTTCTGTTCCCGAGATAATTCTGAATAAGGCTTAACTATTTGAATGTGCTCCTCTTTCTCGAGGAAAAACTGAAAAAAGTTTCTTCAAATAAGAACCGATATGAGTTGAAGTACGGAAAATTCAATATAAATTCCACCAGTCATACCGCTCTAGTAGTATAATATAACCCCGGAAAGCGATCCCTCTTGCCTTATTAATTTAGCCGCAATAGGTATTTGTTTATAAACCGCTTCAAAATTTAGCTGTATGTCTGGTCTATCCTACATCAATGGTTAGTGTTTATCGTACCAATGATTACGCTTTTTTCAGAATGTTGAAATTCCAAAAATTGACAATTCCACAGCTGTTTAAAGTCGATGTTGTTTACAAAAGTTATAACAAATACAACATCTTCGAGAATTTTGACCACAGAAAATTTTAGTTTTCAGAGCTAGATAGCACTCTTCAAGAGGCTTCTTTTAAAAATAAAAGTTTTAAAAATATTCAATATATGCCACGTGCGATCAAAGTTGATGAGCAGTTTTTAACAAACTAATTATTTTATGAACAATCTGCAAGCAGTATTGTTTAGATTGGAGTTGTTGCTGCTTTTTTACGAAAGTGCATAACTAAATGTCTAATAGTTAGCATATACGGGTGAGCTCAAATTGTAATCTATTTTGAAATGCCGGGGTACAACAGAAACCAGCGGAAGCCGGGGAAGGGAAAGAATGAGAAGTGAGAAAATCGAAGAGGACCGACGGCTGGCACGTTGCGACTTTGGCTGAAGACGTTACACTTGTTTCGTAATTTTACTTTCTTTATATAAGGTGTTTCAAAAAAAAACATAGTTCAACAATTACATGGAGGTGCTTCATCTAAAAATAGCACCAAAAGTTTATATTTTTGAAATAACTTAAAATTGTTTAGGCAATATAAAATATATTTGGTGTGCTTAATACATTTATGGAGAAGAATATTTCGGATATAAATATTAAATTATAACTGCACCAGGGATGTACTTAAAGGTTAACAAATTTTTATTTATTGAGTAAAAATATGTATGCTACTGATTTTTCCGCTTTTTCATAACATTTTTATAAAGCATGTTAAATGTTTTTCAAAATCTACCTTCTTGTATTTTCTCGAATTTGACTCCTTTTAGGAGATAAATCCAATTGTGACAATCTATATGATAACGATTAGTCTTCATAAAAATTATTCTTAAAGTAATCTAAATTATGACATGAAAATTTCACTGACCCCATACATGCATTATTATCTGGTAATATAATGAGATTATCATTTAAGGCAAGATGTATTGCGAAATCTAAATAAAGTAGCCCTTTTTTGAATTAGACAGTTGACACTGCACAAATTTTCATTGTGAAAATATCTTCGTAGAAGCTATAATGCCTTATGTAAACTATTCATTTAGAGCATTAACTGACTTTAAACTGTCCTGTTATTAGGATATAGAGAAGCAAAGCGCAATTCAAGAGAAACTGTCCGTAAATATTTAAATTGCAGGGGCAATACTACTCGGCGATTACCAGAACACAGAAGATTAAAACCATAGAAAGTAAATTGAAGAAAATTAAAATATTGTTAAACGCTACAAGTGGAGAAACAGGTTCTAAGTTATGTTGAAACTAATCAGTCTTTTATCAGTATACCTGCGCGCAGGAGGCTACTTTTTACAACCTTGCACCTTATTTAGTTTTGTCAGTGGTTTTCACTGTAAATTAGGAATAATTTGCTTTTTCTAATTTTCATAATCTTCATGTATGGTCTGATGAAAATTGTGATTTATTGCGGTAAACATTTAGGCGGGAATTATTGGAAATCAATTAATTTTTCCTGTAATTATATCAAATTTAATAAATCAAAAATATTATCTACATTTTTTTCAAAATCACTTAACTGAGCATAGTCCCCAATATAACGTCTCTAGATTTTTACTTGTGAAGACATGTGAAAGAAATTGTCTACGTAACTGCATGACTACAAGAATTATGACAACGTCTACTCAATGCCTTCAATATTATTAGGCAAAATGAAAGACTTTTTCAGAAAGTAAGGAGAGCCCTTAGAAGAATATTAAATGCTTGCTTTCGAGTGACCACTTTCATCAGTTCCTATAATTGTAATTAACAATTGAAATAAAGATATTTTTCTATTAGCAATGAACTGTATCAATTCACGTTTTTCATTTTTCAATACATAGGATTTATCTCCAAAAAGGAATCAAAATCGAGGAAACATTAAGAGGTACATCTTGAAATACATCTTGAAAGGCATAATTAAATATGGTTCATAATACTGTATTAATTTTTCAACCTTTATATAAATATGCTTTAATCGTTTCGTAGTTAAGGCAGGTATAGAGAAAGAATTGTTCAACAGGAAGACCCTTAATACACTAGTAGACACAACAGGTAAACCTCTTATTAATAACTGAATTATTTGAAGACCAAAGACCAAACATTACAGGCGCTGTGCGTGTAGCTGAAGGACCTGAAATTCTAAAGTCAAAGATTCTTCATGACATAAGACGAGCAAAATCTAGGAAAGCAACTGGCCCAGACAACATCTCAGTGGAACTCCTGTAACTGATTCATTAATTATGTATACAACACTGGAGAAATACCATAAGAATGACTGAAATTTGTTTTTATAACACTTCCAAAAAAACGATGTGCCAAAAGAAGGGATGAATATAGGTTAATAAGTCTAATGAGTAGAAGAGTCTGCCATAAATCTAACTATGTGTTCTTCAAATATGCAGAACTTGGTGAAGAAGTGGGAAGTTGGTTCGTAGGATTCATTGTCAGATCACCGACACATCCTATTTGAAATTGACGTTGAACAAGACGCAGCAGTAGCGGAATACCGAAACCCTAGGACTACAATCGGGAACCTCTTTCGGGAGGAACTGGGGAGCAGAGTCATAAGGTTCTTACCGATAACGTGATAAAGCTAATTTAGAAATCGCTATCAAAAAAATCAATGATGCGATTCGGGGCTCATTTAAGGCTAGCTGTCATAAGAGAAAGGCCCACAAACTCCAAAATATCCTGGTCGAACTCTCACATCGAGAACCACCGGAAAAATGTTCGAAAACTTTTTAAAAAAGCGTTAAAATACTGAACTGAAATAAGCTGAGAAGAATATAAAACTGCCCAGAGAGAATACAAGAAGCAAATAAGTGACTCACAGAGGAACGTGTGGAAGAAATATTGCGAGAGCATAGACAGCATCCCGCCTCTGTAAAATACTATCGAGATTCTGGGGCCCGGATATGAGCACTGGCTTTTCCTGAAGGAGATTAAATCCGGACAGAAGATGGGACTCTAGGGTAGCTAGTAAGAGTGCAATTTCCAGGCTCAAATCAATATGAGGGTGAATTTAAAGAACGAGGACTTTCCTTAGTACATCATGACTACAAGTTAGTTAAAACGATAGCGACATATGAAAGGGGGAAATGGTCGATGGAAACTTTTGCCCCTTTCAAGCTACCTGGTAAAGATGGTATATTTCGAGCTTTACTACAAAATTCCTCCACTTGGGATATTTATGGATGGCGTGGAATTGAAACAAAAGTAGTCTTTATTCCCAAGGTAGGAAAAGCAGACTACATAAATCCTTAGTCTTTTCGCCTTATCAGCCTGACCAGTTTCTTATTAAAGACACTGGAAATATTGGTGGATAGACACATTAAGGAAGAAATAATACTGCAGTATCTCTTACATCTCTTAAAATTTGCCTATCGCACAGGAAAATCCACAGGTGCGGCGCTATATCGATTCGTCACAAGAGTCGAAAATGCGCTGTTGGATGGACGATCTGCCTTAGGTACCTTTATCGATATATAGGGGGCGTTCGAAAACATGTCTCACGATTCGATATGTAATGATCTAAAACCACGAGGCTTTGAATGGACAGTAGTAGCATGGACCATAGTAATGTTAACTAAGAGAATAATATATGCTGAGCTGAACAATGTATCTGTTAAAGAACTGTCAAGTAGGGGATGTCCACAGGCAGGAGTTTTATCCCCTTTGCTGCGGAGCCTTGTGGTGGATAGCCTGCCGAGTGACCTAAATGATGCTGGTTTGTATACACAGACATATGCCCGATAGCCTGGTCATTTTGCGCCCTCGTTGCTATATCCAGGACCTAGAGAGACCAATGATGCGAGCTCTCCGGATCACGGAACGATGGTGCCACAGGGAAAGCCTCGGAATAAACTCAGACAAGGCTGAGGCGGTACACTTTACACAAATGAGGAAAATGGGGAGACTTTCCACAATTACATTGGCAGAAAGGACTCTTTAATACAAGGGGATAGTTAAATACCTGAGAGTAATTCTGGACTCACGACTGAGCTGGAGTGATCATATTGAGGCTCGAACCAAGAAGGCCATATGTGCTTTCTGGGCTTGTAAACGAGCCTTTGGGTGTACATGGGGGGTTGACACCTAAAGTGCTATTTTGGATATACACTATGGTGATCCGCTCCATGATAACGTACGCCGCTAATGTATCGTGGAGTAGTACAATAAAGCGGAAACACAGTCTTCAACTTGACAAAGTTCAAAGAATGGCTTGTGTGAGAATATTGAGTGCTATGAGTACTGCTTCTACTAGGGCTGTTGAAGTTCTGGTGAACTT
The DNA here is from genome assembly GCA_034092305.1 of Diaprepes abbreviatus. NCBI lineage: Eukaryota > Metazoa > Arthropoda > Insecta > Coleoptera > Curculionidae > Diaprepes > Diaprepes abbreviatus. Next base: position 26,401 of record JASJET010000260.1, on the reverse strand, counting down.
GCTTTCTCCTCACTTATACATAGAGAACGAGACCCTGAAAACTGTTTATCATCTCAGTTGCCTAGGACATCTTGGAATTGAAACAGGAAACAGACAGCGCAGTGCATAGGTTAGTCCATCACTCCCCACGCAGACAGATTACATAAAGCCACTCTTAAAACCCAACTTTTCTCTGGAGATATTTCTGCCAAGTAGAGAGGATTGGGAGAGAAAAATCTTCCGAGATAGTATTAGGATAATAAATATATGCTCAGACGGTAAGGCTGCTATATTGGCGTGTTGTAATATCGCGACTGGTATCTGAGTGCAAGGATGTACTGAATGGTATGATAAGGAACGATTGCATTGAATCGTGTGGGTCCCGGGCCACTCGAGCATACGCGAGATTGAGGAAGCAAACTGTCTGGCAAAGTTGGATTCGGTAACTAAGCCATATGGACCCCAACCAATTCTACCTGTTCCAATTGCCGTTAGCAAAAGGGAATTAAAATCGTTGCTAGAAAGTAAATTTATTGAATCGTGGAGGGAATCTCCTGGAATGAGGAGTGCTAAGGAACATACAACTGGACCTAGGGCGTGGCGTACTAAGGAGCTTCTCTTGTTAGAAAGGAATGAGCTGCGAATTGTGGTGGGATTGTTGAGAGGATATTGTCACCTGAGGGGTCATGTTCATAAAATCGGTGTCGAAGACGACCCGACGTGCATACTAAGGAGCTGCTCTCGTTAGGAAGGAAAGAGCTGCGAATTGTGATGGGATTGTTGAGAAGACATTATCACCTGAGGGTCCATCTTCATAAAATCGATGTCAAAGACGACCCGACTTGCAGATGGTGTTTGGAGGAGTATGAAACTGTTGACCATGTCCTCAAAGAGTGCCCAGCACTTAATGGACTGAAACAGAGATATTTCGGAGATACAATCTTGTTACCGGAAGCAGTTCACTATCCGTTTAAAAAAATAGGAAGTGTTTATATTCTTAACACAGTAAGATCTGTAAGAAAGCGTTGTTAAAACTCTATTGACAATAATACGGGTCATTTGAGTTTCTTCCTAGCTAGATTTTTTAAAAAGGATATAGCTTGTTATTTAGAATAAATTATGTTTGGTTGATGTTTTTGTTTTTTAAATAGTGTTTTATCATTGTCTTGTGTTGTCATTAAATAAATAGTAAGTGTATCTGTTAAGTATAAATCATCATGTTATAATCATAATACTTTTTGTTTTTTATTTATGGTTTACTACGATTTTTAATGAAAAAATCGCAAAATCCAGCCTTTTCATTTTGACATAGAGTGTGGTATATTGTTATAAATATAATTAAAAACTCTATTTCATCATGTAAAAATTTATAGGATGTTCCATTTAAAATTACCTAATTGGGATGAATAACTTTTTAACCACACGCAAGACTACGCATAAAATATTATAAAAATAAGTAGTTTAAAATGTTGCAATATTTTTTCAAAGAAGAATATTATAGAGCATTATAAAAGCTGTTATCTTTTGAATTTTACTCTGTATTTCAAAATGAAAGAAAATTTTTAAGTTCTGTTTGCGGCAGTTTCAGTTTTCCTAAAAAACATCTCATGAATGCTATATTAGTTTTTTGCTACCTGTAATAATTAACGAGAAACCCCATAAAAGTATCGAGTTTCGGATATCCTATACTATAATAGCTCGGCAGAGTATTCTTATCAAGTTTATTTTTAGTTCAAATATTCCTCCAACAAAAATTTCGTTAAGTAGCTCAAGCAATTAAAAATATTAAAGCAGACGAGATATGAACTGTAATAAATAACCCGATAAGCCAATTTGTTAAATTTTACTTTTTGTATTTCTTCTACCTTATTCTGGATGTCATGTCCCTTGTTACTTAAAATAAATTAGGGTCGTCCCATTTGCTTTAGTTAATCTCAAAAGACCTAAAAGGCTTTATGGCCGGTTAAATCGCCGGTGATATAAAACGTCAAAATATAAATGGCTGCTGTTTACGAGAGAAGAGTTAGCGTGAGCAATTTATTAATTTTAATTGTTAATTTCAAGTTGCCTAAAGGCTAAAGCTTAAAAAAAACGTCGATTTTTGACCCTTCCAGAGGTGAATGGAGCTTTTATAATTTTTTTTTATTCGCACTAACTTCAAAAAGTTATATTAACGAGAAAAAAATACATTGTTACATTAGGAACATCAGGGTTTTTTTAGAGAGGGGGCTCTTTATTCACTTCTATTTTTCCTAGTAATAGACATCGAATCTGGAAATCAAGTGGGTTTTCGTGGCTTCTCGAAAAATAATCTGGTAATTTGTTACAAAATTTTTTAATAATTAAAAAAATGTTTTTCTATAAAATAATATAGTTTTTTAGTTAAAATCGACAATCATTTGAAAAATGACATTTTTTGTCACTTTTCAATATGAATAACTTTTAATTAATTAAATATTTTCAAAATCTGAATTGCTACCTGAGATTAATTGCAATACGAAATTGTAATAGTTTATTGCTTTTTAACGCTATAAACAACTAGGGAAGTAAAAGCACATAATCCATTATAGCTTTGGCTGATCGCTGCGTTAATGTATATATATATACATATATATATATATATATATATATATATATATATATATATATATATACATTTATAAGTCAACCACCCCATCTGCCCATTTTATTTTTACGAAAAAAGAACCTTTCCGGGTATCAAAGTTTTCGTTTTGAATTCTAGATTTTAACGCCGTCTGGTATTTTTAAAAATACCTTATTTTCACAAAAAATGCTTTAAAACAAAAAGAAAAAAAAATTCTATTTTCAAAAAATGCATAGAATTAAGTTAAGCGAGTTTAATATATGGGGGTTTTTAAGGTCGAACCTGAAGTACAAGCTACAAAATTCAAAATATCTGATCGAATATGGCGGACGAAATTTTGGGAAAATCAATATATTAATGTCAAATTTGGTATACAGGAGTTTTTCGGGTCACTGATCACGATCGCGATATCAGATTTACAAAATTCAAAATGGCAAATCCAATATGGCGGTCATAAAACGGAAATTCTACTCACTTTCGATTCTACGGTAAATTAGTGGAATATCGGTTATTGAAGATTCCTTGCACTAACTATTTTTGGCGCGCCCCGAGGGTTTAATTCCTCAGTACCTCATTTTTTGGAGGCATGCCCTATCCGTCACCTGGGGAGGCGCTCGATGCGGGACTAATAAACCCGGCACAAGTCTCTCGGTGTCAATGTCTGAGTGTGTTGGTTTGTGTCTATTTTACAAACAGATATAGTCTGGTAATACTTAGTTGCCGATCATTATAGTGCTCATGGTGTTAACATTGGTTCAGTTGGTTTTGCTGTAAGGCTTGTGCTGTATGCCACTCTTTTGAACATAACTCCTATTTCATCATACATTTTCTTACCATAAGAAGTTGCTGTGAAATGCCTTTCTACTTCAATATAAAAGTCCTCCTTATGACGAATTACATGGGCTATTTAATGCTTATTTTTCAAGCTCTAATCTTCTGTTAAATTATTGGAATCAATAGCGTTTGTATTATATTTACAACAATGTGTCATGTTTTAGGCTCTCCGATAAAACAAATATTCTGGTGCTTAAACTCGTCATCTTTTTTGTAATAGAATATTACCGGTACTATTATATATTGATTGTTATTAAAGTGGAAGCCTGGGAAGCATCCTGATTCACGTAAGCATAATTTTCTGAAAAGTCAAATATTACTAGTGCTTCATTTGTGCAAAGATTCTATTTTTTTTCATTAATAAACGTTGATTGCTGTTTCGCAATAAATAAATGAACTTTTCTAATTTTGAATCGACTATGTAGTTCAGCTAAAAATTCATCAACTATTAATGACTATGTAAACAGTGTTGCTTAATCAGTTACAGCCCACAATGAGCACTATACATGAGAAAAGCAGGAATCTTCTATTGACTTAGCAGTGGTATAATTTCTGCAGTTCCTGGGCATTTATTATACTTGTCAACATAACAATCAGGACTTGATTTTATGCAAACCGTTTTTGTAACACTCCTCCTTTGTGTTTCCGACGTTTCTCTCTTCTTATAAAATGCGTCGTATCTGTCAAATCTAGGCCATTCCTTTTGGATCATGGTAAAATCCTTACTCCTTCTGATTTCCCGGTTGTTTCAAATGTCACATTGGATGCCAATGATCGAGCCTCTGTGTTTGTAGACTCCCATAACATAGCCATCCCCCATACCACTCCCGTCCTCTCTCATATTTTCTCCCCCTGGGATTTTCCCCCCTTTGAAATCAACTTTGATCTTCTGCAGTATGATAAGAACAATACTATACCTTCCATCATCAAACAACACTTCCTTAGCCTAATTAACTCAAAGTTCAAAACTTTCAAACTATCGTTTACCGATGGTTCCAAATCGGATCAAGGTGTAGGCTCAGCCGCCGTAACCAGCTTTTCATGCAACAAAACAAGGTTAAATCCCCTTTCATCTATTTTTTCAGCTGAGTTGTTTGCCATCAAGCAATGCATCAGAGAAGTAATTAAACCCTCCTCCTCTCCCAATCATCTAATCATTTCTGATACCCTCAGCTGCCTCAGATCGATCCAAACCATCAACACATCCCACCCTCTCATGAATTAAATTCTCGACCTTCTTAAAATGGGATTCCCACGTAATCTGTACATAGCCTTCATGTAGGACCCGGGTTACATCGGCATAGATGGGAATGGATTTGCCGACACTCATTCTAAATCTGCAATCCTTGAAGGCACGCCTTTCCTCTCTTTACTCAACCCTAAAGAATTCAATAGACACATCGATAACATCATTCGCAATATTGTGCAGGTTCGTTGGGAATCTCTAGAAAACCACAATAAACTCTTTCACATTAAAATAAACTTCTGAGAGATATATCACTTTCCCTAACTGTCCAGAAGGGAAAATGTCGTATGGAAGAGAATCGCTATTGAACACTGCAGAATGACTCATTCCTTCCTTCTTAAAAACGAGGATCCCCTCAATATCTGTCCTGTCGTTCCCCCCCCCCCCCCATCTATAAAACATATAATATCTGACTGTCCCTCATATAGAAATGCTAGAGAGAGGTATTTTACCTTTAATAATTTTGCGATAGTTATGTCTTTTGATCTGACTAAGGCCAAACGCTTACTTTGTTTCTTGAGGCATATTGGTCTTTATAATAAAATTTAAATGCAACCAACAATTTCTATAGAAGGCGCTAAATGGTCTGAGATACTGACGTGCTTTTAACCATTAAATTAATTAACTAACTAACTAACATTTTTTAATACAATCTTTATAATCCGATAGTGGAATATGTGTATTCTTAATCAACAGTTTAATATTTCTAGCATCTAACAAAACTTTCACATTTTGGTGAATAGCACAGACTCATACAGAATGCATACCAGATGCTTCGGGTAGAATGAGGTATTTCGGTCTCAAAGATGCAAATTTGCGAAAGGATATATCGTTATTTAGATGGGTTTCTTTGAAAGAGCCGTATAGTTTTTTAAACTTAATAATAATAAACATTTCGTTTCTGTCGACTATTCATATCATTATTGTAAAACTTTTTAACTATAGAAACAGTTTTTTGTAGCAAACTTTTCTTCCTTTTCACAATAGTGTCTCTTAACATCCCATAGATGGACGAATTGAACCCCTTCGTAATTTTTCTTGCACTTCAAATGAACGATCTACAGTAAGAATTTTAAATTTCAAAGGATCATTATTTGTTAAACTTGAAAAGTTACTTTTCAGCCGATTCAACGTTTCTTCTAAATCTGTTTCTCTTTGAGAACCATTTTTAATTTTGGGTGAAGCACTAGAATAAAGACTTATAATTCCAAAAAAAGTTATATATTTTTTCCTTTTTCAAGTGAAACTTCTTTTATTTATTTATTAATTTTTCTTTTCGTATAATGATCTTTTTTTAATTTTTATTGTCACAAAAGTTTCACTTCGACCGGCTGTCTCGTGACGGCTGAATATTTTTTTCAATAAAGAAATACTTTAAGAACTTTTTATAGGCTGAGCAAATAATTTGTTGTAATAATGGAAAATGCTTATTTCTTCTTCAACGAAACAAGGTTTCAGGGATTCTTATAATTGGCTACTGTAAAAATTATGCAGTAAAATGTATTTTTCCAAAGCAGCGCGAATGATCCACGTTTAAATTGTATTATGGTAATTTTCCTCACGCAGGTACTATGATTTTAGGGGAAAATTTCTTCCCGTGAACTAAAATTTTTTATTGTTTGGAACATATGTATATTCAATATATTTTAAAGCATTTTTTGTGAAAATAACAGGTTTTCTAGTCCCACATCGAATGTCTTCCCAAGTGGTGGACAGGGGCGGATCCAGCCTCTCTCCTTGGGGGGGGGGGGGGGCGGTGATATCACAAAGGTACAGTATGGCAAGCGAAAGCAAGTTGTCCCCGGGGGGGGGGGGGAGAAAGAGACACCAGCAACATTCCCATTTCTAGTGTAAAAGGCAGGGACGGGGCTATTTTTTTGAATTTGAAACTCTTGAAGGGGGGCGATCACAAGAAAAAACAAGTTTCCGACAAGGGATGGGAAGATGCGATCAACATACACATTCCTCGTATAAGCGGCAGAATCGGGTCTATTTTCCTGAGTTCAAAGCTACTGGGAGGGGGGGTGCTATCGCAAAAAAAAAACAAGTTGTCAACGGGGGGGGGGGGTTGCCAGCAGCATACACATTCCTAATATAAAAGGCAGAATCGGTTCTATGTTCCTGAACTCAAAGCCCTTGGGATGGGGAGGGGCGATCGCAAGCATACACATTCCTATACTCTATTCAAGAACTAGAGAGAGTAATAAAACTGTTACCGAAACCTCCAACGTACCTGCTTCAGTGCCCCCGGTAACTGAGAACTGCCGTAAATCTAATTATATTTAAATATTATAAGCTTTTATAAATTTACTGCAACAATAAAATTTCTGATAATTCAATTTAATTTCTGTCAGTGAGCAAAGTACACCTTACAGTGTGTCCTTAGTGATTTATTTTGTTTGTGCTTGTTTTTATATATTATTTGAGATTAGTGAGATACCCAAAAGATGGAGGGCATTTTTTCCTCAACGAAAAACTTATTACGATGAATGTTTATGATGCCTTAAGATATTAATATCTAGATAATAACGTTAAAAGCTCTGTTTAGATGTATTCCAATATAACAGAAGTTCGAAAATCTATTATGTACCGAATACTGACGGAGAAAAAAACGACTGGAATTGTTAGTAATTCCAAGCTATATTCGATCACAGGCAGACGAAAAACCTCGTTGGAAGAAGAAATGTAAACTCTAATAAAAGGAGTTGTACTTACATTTTATTATGAGAAGCAGATCCCAACCGTCGATAAAATTCTAACTAAAATCAATGAAGATCGGGATTTGCCTGAAATTATAAGAACTGAGCTCTGGAAATTGCTCAGAGAACTTAATTTTTGTTGGGAAAAACCAGATAGGAAATCTGTTCTTATAGAGCGTCCGGAAAATGTCCGTTGGTGAAGGAAATATCTGTCTCAAATAAAAGGTAGAGTTGCTGGAAATATCACAACTTACAAAATTAATAATTTAACTGGACTTTTGAAAGATTTTTTTGAATAAAGTTACTGCAGATAATTGCGAAAAATCCATATAATAAAGGAATAAAAGAAAATGTGGAAACTCGATCTCATGATCGGTGAGAGAGGAATCAATTATAATTAATTTGAGCGAAGATAGTTTCACCGACTTTGATGACGGATAAGATACGTAATGTTTACCAGCGTTAACACAATTTATTATTTAAATTTTCTGTAACATATAAAAATTAGTGACATTTGAATCCCTTTTTAGTGTTTAATTGTAATTCTGCAGATGGTTTAGGAAATAAATAAACTGGAATGTCAAATATCCCAAAAATGTTTTTAATTAATAATAAAATGACCGATAGCCTTAAAAAAATTTTAATATTATTTTGACGAATTTATTTTTTTTTATATATGTTTAACTTCTTGTATTTTTGATAATGGGTATTTTGTAAGTATTTAAATTATAACTTAAAATTTTTTGAGAGAAAAAGGCTACGTTTTAGTCTGAATGTGCCTAAAACGGTTTCTATGCCAAAATTAAAAATCATAAAACTACAGTTGTGATTTGTGTTAAATATGTCAAAATTATCTATATTTTCTAATATATGTGAATTATTAAAAAAATAATTTTATAAAAACTTTTTGTTTTAAGTTTATTACTGAAATAATACTCTATGCCATAAATATTTAGTGATAAAATAGACCTCCTTTTGACGCCTTCCGATGCCTATGACAAGGATTAAAATCCTTTTTAACACTTCACACATCCAAATATCTATTGATATCCAACCCAAATAGTCCATTATTATAGACCAGTATTTTTGATTATAAAATTTCTAACCCATTCCTATGAAAAATATATGTGTCTAACAGATTTTGCCAAAGACACCGGATTAAAGAACACAGGTAGTTTGCGAAGAAAAAAAAAGGTAAAAAATGAAAAACTCTCCCTAGTTCTTGAATAAACTATAGTATAAGAGGCAAAATCGGGTCTATTTTCCTGAACTCCAAGCTCTTGGGGGGGGGGCGATCGCCCCCACCGCCCCCCCCCTTGGATCCGCGCCTGGTGGTGGATAGGGGCACGCCTCCAAAAACGGAGGTACTGAGGAATTATACCTTCGGGGCGAACAAAAACTAGCTAATGCAAGGAATCTTCATTAATTGTTTTTCAAATGACATACCTTAGAGTGGAAAGTCAGTCGAATTTACAATCCGCCATTTTGAATTTTGTAAATCTAGCTTCGGAATCGTGATCAGCGACCAGAATATTAAATTTGGCATTCATATGTTGATTTTTCCAAAATTTCGTCCGCGATGTTGGATTCGCCATATTGGATCTGCCATATTGGATCCGCCATTTTGAATTTTGCAAATTTTACTTCATATTCGACCTTGAAAACCCTCATATATGAAACTTAGCTTAAACTGTTTAATTCTATGCATTTTTTGAAAATATTGATTTTTTAAGGTTAGAAAAAATATGAGATTAGCTATTTTAATTTTGTCGGTTAATTCGAATTCAGCAAGTCGAAATACCATAGAGCGTGTTATTTTGATCAAAATAATTTTCTTTTTCTTTTCGTTTTAAAGCATTTTTTTTGTAAAAAGGACGTATGTGATGTGACATTTTAAGATTATGTTTGATTTGTGTATTGTATGATTTTTGAAAAACACCAGACGACATCAAAAACTAGAGTTCAAAACAAAAATTTTGATACCCGGCAAAGTTTTTTTTTTTTCGTAAAAATAAAATAGTCAGATGGGGTGGCTGATGTGAAAAAGAACGCCCCATATGTATATATATATATATATATATATATATATATATATATATATACATATATATATATATATATATATATATACATATATATATATATATATATATATATATATATATATATATATATATATATATATATATATATTGCTTTCTTCATTTCCTATAACTTTTACTGAAATATTTTTTGCCCTACTCTAACCATTTTTGATGAAAAGGTATTTTTTCCAAATGTTGATCTTTAACAGGGTGTCGCCTAAAATTGATTATCGTTTCAAAAATAAAATAAGAAAACTCAGAATTTCCGTTGTGGCTTTGGATATTATTGGGCTCGATAAAGAATTGTCGGAAAATGACATTTTAGATGCAGGGAAGTGGAAAAGTAACAAATTCTGAGGTCAATCAAAAAATTTAAAAACAACTTGTTCACGATTTGTCGCAAAATCCTACAAATGTCAAACAAACTAATATTATGTTTCTATGGTGAGGCGGAAATACCGCTACTAAAACTTATCTTTTATTAAAAGAAGTATATAGCAATGAATGTTTTATTTCGCGAGTTTTCGAGTTGTTTAAGATTTTTCAAGATGGCCGGGAAAAGACCTTGCAGATGATTCACGCCCGGGTCGCCCTTCCACGTCAAAAAGGGATGAAAATACTAGAAAAGTCGGTAATATGATTCGATCCTCCCGCCGGTTAAGTTATTTGTGCGATTGCTGGAACTGTAGGAATTGACGAGGAATGTGTAAGACAAATTTTACATAACAATTTTAACATGCAAAAGGTCTGTATGGAAATAGGCCTAAAATTCTTCCAGTCGAACAGCAAGAAGCTCGCGAAAATGTTCATACCGACACTTCACTTGCTATTAAAAATAATCCGAACTTGTTGGAAACAGTGATAACATGCGAATCTTGGTTTTTACGTACGATCCTGATCCTCCAACGAGAGTTGAAAAAGTGCGAATGAGCCAATCAAGATACAAAGTGACAATGATTGTTTTTTTCAATATTCATGGGATTGTGTACCTTTCGTGGGTTTATGAAGCCCAAAAACATAATCAACATTTTTACCTTGAGGTTCTTGCTCAACTCACAAGGAAGGCGCCTGAAGTGTGTGGCTCTGATTTTAATGAAACTTCAATATGTTGTAGGGAGTACAAAAATAAGAGACACGTATTTTTTACCTGCAGAAATTCATTATAACGGATTGAAAGCCGCCCTTAAATTTCACCCCTAAAAACAGTATTTTTGAAATATCTCAAGTTCTAAGTAAGATATTTTTACAAAACAAAATGAAAGTTATATGTTATTCGAAATAATATTAAACTATGGTATTTTCATCACCTACTAAAAAGTAAGGGATTGTCTGGGGGTGAAAATACCGTAATGTAATATCATTTCACATAACAAATAACTTTCATTTTGTTTTGCAGAGTTATCTTAATTAGAACTTGAGATATTAAAAAAAACAATTTTATTAAATTTCGCAATTTATAAAATTAGCTTACGTGCGTAAATAGATGGTTTACCAATATAAAAAATAAGGGATGATATTTTTAGTGGTGAAAATACCATAGTTCGACATCATTTCAAAAAAAAAACAAGTAATTACCATTTTGTTTTGTTATTATTACTTAAGATTTTAAAAAAAAAGTATTTGGGGGTGGTTACCTTCTATTACTAGTTATTTTTAGAATCTCTGAAACTCGTCAACTTAATTTACTTATCGTGTTCGTGAAAAAAATATTTTCAAAGAATTGTATTAAATTTCGTTACTTTTACAATTAAATTACGTGCCCGAATATAGGGTTTACCCTAATAAAAAATAAGGCATGATATCCTTGGTGGTGAAAATACCATAGATTAATATTATTGCGAATAACAAATAATTTCCATTTTGTTATTTTAATTAGAACTTGATATATTAAAAAAAGTATTTGGGGGTGAGTCACCCTCTATAACTACTTTATTTTTGAAAACCCTAAAAGATGTCAACTTGAGTTAATTATGGTATTCGTGAAAAAAATATTTCCAAACATTTTTTTTTGAAATTCGTAATTTTTAGAATTAAAATACGTGCGCGAATAGATAATTTACCCTTATAAAAAATAAGGGATAATATTCTTGGGGTGAAAGTACCATAGTTCCCCTTCATTTCAAACAACAAGTAAATGCTATTTTGTTTTGTAAATATATCTCAATTGGAACTTGATATTTAAGAAAAAAAAATAATTGGGGGTGACTCGCCCTCTTTTACTAGTTAGTTTTGGAAAGCCCGAAATTTGTCAACTTAAATTACTTATGGTATGGTATTCGTTTTCATTTTGAAACAAATGTATTAAATTTCGTAATTTTTAGAATTAAATTACCTGCGCGAATAGATGGTTTACCCTTATACAAAATAAAGGATGATATCCTTGGAGGCGAAAAAACAATATTTGGAACAACAAGTAATTTTAATTTTGTCACTTAGGATCTTAGATATTTCAAAAATATTGTTTTTAGGGGTGAACTTTAGGGGCGCTTTTCACTCCGTTAAAATGAATTTCCGGAGATAAAAAAAACGTGTCCCTTATTTTTGTATCCTCTACAATATATTGAAGTTTCATAAAAATTGGAGCCGGACACTTCAGGTACCTTCCTTGTCAGTGAAAGAATTTAAAAAAACCACCTGAATAGTGGAAGAGCAATTCAAGACAACACCCCGGCTCATTCAGCACTGTCAAGACGTTTCTAGCCCACTGTTAAATCATCCGCCTTATTCGCCTGACCTTGTACCACGAGACTTTTATCTATTCCTCAAGGTCAAATGAATTAGAGAGAACAAGATTCCAGTTTGTTGAAGCTGTGAAAAAGAAAGCTGCACGCGTCATAAAGAAGCTCACAGAAGAAGTCGTCCAGCATTGTTTCGAACAATGGCAACGTCGTATAGAGAGTTGTAGGAATAAGGGAGGGATGTTTACTAAAGGTGATAATAATTAAAAATGAAATGTTTTACGGCAATAGTTTCATTATCTTATAATCAAACTTCGTATTTTCATTTTGTATTACGATAAAACAGCTTAACCGCTGCTGGTAAAATATCCTCTCTACTCGACTGTTTGCCGAAACACACGCGCAAATCGCGTTTTCATATGTATCTTTAAAAGCTTTTTCACCAATCTTAACATATCTAATCACCATAGTATGAATGGACAGATATTTTTCAAAATTTAAATCGAATCTGTGTAGCAGCTACACATAAATGGCTTCTTGCATTATCTTTTGGTGAAATTTTGGTTTACTGTGCATACGACAAGTAAGCCTTCACCGCAAAGAAAATTCGCGACGTAAACGTCACGTAAAACAAAAAAATAATTTTGACAGCCGTGTTTTTGTAAGTTCATTTTTAAAAATCAGTTCATTCAACCCAATGTTTCAAGCTTCGCATATCGGAAGACAATAATAAAGTTGTTACCCCGGACAACAGTAAAATCGAGGGAGAAATTTACTAAAGACGGTACAGTGCAAAGGGGCGACAATGAGTATGGCAAATGGGAAAATCGTGTCGGGGACTTTGGAGTTCATAGATTTATTGCAAGCCTACTTGTCCTAAGGTCTTTAGATAAGGAGTAAATTTATATTGTTACCGCTTAATCGAAATAAAGATTACCGCATAGTCCAGGGTTAATAAAACTAAAAGTTTTTACTTGTTTACGCTTCAGTTCCTAATATATATATATATATATATATATATATATATATATATATATATATATATATATACATATATATATATATATATATATATATATATATATATATATATACATATATATATATATATATATATATATATATATATATATATATATATATATATATATGTCCAGGAACTTTGGGGGCCAATCCCATTAAGAAAAGTCGTTAAGCGAAATTGCTGGAAATAATTTTGAAGTTTCTAACTCTGTTGCTAGGGAGCGTGCTCTAGTCATGTATAAAAGACATTTTTCTGGAAAATATCCCTATATAAGCTATCAAAAAAATATTACACTGATAATTTTATTACAATTCTACATCTTTTGATTTAACATTTTTTACCGTAAGATGTAAACCCAATTTGAACATTCATATAACCTTCTTCTATAGATATGTAGACGACTGTATAATAGCAATTCCTAAAAATCACTGTGAAGATATCCTGAATAAAATTTACTATAGAAAGAGAAAAAAAAAATCAATTTCCTAGGCCGTACACTTTACCACCAAAACAATGCCATCAAAACTCAATGGTATACAAAAGGAACATGGTCTTCTAGGTATTTACATTATAATTCCTAAGAACCTCTATCCCAAAAAAAAATCGGTGTGATAGAAATTTCAGACCGAGCCATAAAATTATCCGATCCAAAATATCGAAACGAAGCAAATACTTTTTTTCTATTTTAGCTCTTAAAACAGTGATCTTGTGTTATTGAGTAATCCATCGAGATGTCGCTGTTATGTCTTGTTTAACCTTTTTTAATTTTAGAATATGTTTGGCAGAATTGCGAGATGATGGCTTGTGAAGAGGGCACAGTTTGGCGATCCGAACGGGTTGCGTAGACTGGACCACTCTTAGTAGTCCAAGCTCCCTTGGTGCTAACCTGGGCGGCGCACATCTGAAAGTGTCTTGAGATGGACAATTCGCTGAAAGCTATCCCAGGGCCACATAGTGGCTCTGGTTTCATGAATTCGGCAGAATCGGGAGGGAAAACGGGCAAAGCCCTGTTCCAAAAACATGAAAATGATCTCATAATGATTTGTACCGAACGCAATGGCCTAATAAGTCCCATACTAGGACGAAACAGCGCTGTCGTAATTTTTTAGAGCCGGAGTTTCTCCACTGTCTTGGAGTTTTCCGCACTTTTTAAACTAGAGTAATGATTTGTATTTTATTTTTAAACTACATGGAAGAAAATTTATCTCATTTATATATATATATATATATATATATATATATATATATATATATATATACAGGGTGTCCAAGATAAGGATCCTAAGCATGGGGATCTCGGAAACAGTTGGAGATACGAGGTCGGTTAAATTAGAGAAAAGTTGCGCAATTTAGTGCTAAATTAAACGCAGTTTAAAAAATTTAAAAATTTCAAACACTTCCGGAGATTTCCGGAAAGAAACGAAATTTGGCAAAATCGTTTTTAATTTTTGCAGGCTTTATTTAAAGAGATATCCGAAAATAAAAGGTAGATTCTCATTGCCACTTTTTATTTTTTATAATTTGGTCTAAACAAAATTTAAATCCGACGTTTCGTTTCTGAGATACCATCATGAACTTTCATTTTTTATATGGAACAAAAAAAAGTATCCCATGTATTTGATAGCATTTTTTATTACAAATTCAACGGTATATCACACTTGCATATCAAGTGTGTAGTTCATTGGCTTTTATAAAACTGATATACCTTTCTCTCTCGCTCTCACGGAGCTCTTATGGGAAGTACTTGAACTACGTATTCGATATGCAAGGGTGATACACCGTTGAATTTGTAATAAAAAAATGCTATCAAATACATGGAATACTTTTTTTTGTTCCATATAAAAAATGAAAGTTCATGATGGTATCTCAGAAATGAAACGTCGGATTTAAATTTTGTTTAGACCAAATTATAAAAAATAGAAAGTGGCAATGAGAATCTACCTTTTATTTTCTAATATCTCTTTAAATAAAGCCTGCAAAAATTAAAAACGATTTTGCCAAATTTCGTCTTTTTCCGGAAATCTCCGGAACTGTTTGAAATTTTTAAATTTTTTTAACTGCGTTTAATTTAGCACTAAATTGCGCAACTTTTCTCTAATTTAAACGACCTCGTATCTCCAACTGTTTCCGAGATCCCCATGCTTAGGATCCTTATCTTGGACACCCTGTATATATATATATATATATATATATATATATATATATATATATATATATATATATATATATAAAGTTGTAAATCTGTGTTCGAGAACTCCGGAATAGTAAAGCACATTGTATGCCACTGGTAGGGGTTAAATCGAAAGAGGCAGCAAATCTTCGGGCGAACAAGTTTGAAACCGGATGAAGTTCTTACCCACTCCTTAACAGTATTGTGTATGCTAAGATAATGGAACAGGTGTAAATAAAACTAGGGTAAGCACAATAGATCCAATCCGACCGGAGTATCCGGGTTGAGACGGACTCTTGGAGAAAAAAATTATTACCCGACAGCTTAAATATACGTCTGATTAGACAACATAATTCAGTTATTTTAAGCGGTTTTTATAAGCGCTTCACTTCAATCCAGCTTGAATACGTCCATATTAACGCAGTAATAGACAATTTACAATCAATATTGTATACACTGTAAAAAAACTTCACATTAATTGTAATGTAATGTGCTGGAAGTAAATTTCATAAACCGTTTATTAAATACATTTAATGTTAATGCATTAAATTTAATAATATATACATTACATTTGGTATGTTTTCAGTTTCCTTATTGAAATTTAAGGTAACATTCAATTAAATTTAATGTATAAAGCTTTAATTTCAAAGTACATGTAACTTGTTCAAGATTTAAGGTACAAAATCATTAAATTTGATTAAGGAACGTACACTAAAATTTAAGATTATCTTTAACAGTGTATCCACACTGTAAAAAGAAAGTGCAATAAATTTAAGGTAAATGTGCTGGAAGCAAATTTCACAAACGTTTATTAAATGCGTTATTAATGCAATGCATTAAATTTAATAATTTTTATTAATTTAAATTAATTTTTTGCATTAAATCTAATGTAATCATACATTAAATTTTAAGTTTTAGTCGTTATTTTTTAAGGTGACTATATACAATAAATATGCAGCCAAAGTTCATTGAATTTAAGATATGTTATCACATATTTAATGTACCAACTTTAATATAGGGTCAAAAAATTCTGCTATGAGAAAAAGGTGGAAATTTTTCCTATTGGTAGTGTACCGTCATCTGTAGACTGGCTTTGAACTCATTAGTTTCCGTCAGTACCGACAGACATGTACACCTCATCATAAGAAAATTGGGTCCTATAAGCAACTTATATCATACTACACAAAAAGTTCAATACAAGTTGCGCCATCTCCCGGAATCTTATGCAATGTATCATGAATAATAATGTAAATTTTTTTAATGTTATAGTACATGTGAATTAATTTTAATATACAGAAAGTTGAAATATCTTTTCAGTTACTTTATTGAAATTTCAGATACCTTTCAATCAAATTTAATATACAACGAACTCACATTTGAATGGATTGCTTTAAACTCAAAGTAAATGTAAATTATTCACGATTTTAGGTACAAAAGCATTAAATTTAATGTAGAATGGACATTAAATATTAAATTTAAGGTTATTTTTAACAGTGCATGTAACTATTTTTTAAATGACTTCTAAAAAAAGGAGGTTCTAAATTCAACTGTTTTTTTATGCATGTACGTCGATTATTCAGAAATGGCGGCAGTGATTTTAATGAAATTTTTCGCATTATTTTTAGGTAGTTACTGCGGTGGTCTCATATTATTTAAGCAGAAAGTGGTTTAAGAAAATCCAAAATGGCTCTGAAAATATGGCGGGCAAAAAATTAATTTTATGCGATTTTCTCCAAAATAGGTGTGAGGGGAGGGGGTTTTCGGGGTCATACCTAACGAATCTAAAATTATTTTTAAATAATTCATTATGGCGGATCCAATATGGCGAGTAAAAATTGTATATCTCTCGATTCTATTCAAAATTGGTACTAAGGGATTTCTGAGAATGTAAATAACGAATTTAAAATTGTTCTAAAACATTTAATATTCAAATTTTATATTTTCGAATTATCTACTTGAGGATTTTCTAGAGTTTAAGATTCAATTAAGAGTTATAATTTTTTTTTATTTCAATATGGCGGATTGAATATGGTGGGTTGAAAATTTTTCGTTTTCGCAATTTTTAAAAATTGGTATTAAATAGTTTTTGGAATCGTAGGTTACGATTCTAAAGTTAATTTTTTACAATTTATTATGGCAGATAAAGATATATGTTTTACTGATTTTGCAGAAATTGATATTGGGGGATTCTTGCGGCCTAGATTAGATATCTTAAATTAATTTCTTCAAATTCAATATGCAAGATAATATATGTCAAACTAAAAATTTACGTGTTTCAATTTTTTTCAATATCGGTGTTGGGGGGTTTGAGGGCCTAGATTACCAATCTAAAATTAATTTTTGAAAATTGAAGATGGTTGTTTGATACAATTTCATTAAAAACTTGAATTTGGAAAATTCTTAGAGTGAAAAAAGTTTGTTGTTCGGTTTAGTGTGGTCTACAACCCTGGATAAAATGGGTATTTTTTGCAACCTTTGAAACTCAACTCAATTTAAAACTAAAGATCAAAAAATAAAATTTTTGTTAAAAAATAGAACCCATTTCTAAAAAAGAGACAAAAAGTGATAAATAACAATATAAATTTTTCTATGAAATTGAAATTTTGCAAATCGGCGCCAAATTATTACTAAGTGAAACAAATAATTACTAACACAAAATGCAGACAAGCTACGGCAAAAAACAATTAGAAATAAAGACTTTTTTAATATTTTTTTGTAATTCACATTATGTGAGGTTTTTTTTGGTGCCAACTTTAAAAATTTCAACTTAATACAAAATTTTACAATGTTGTTTTTCACTTTTTAGTACTTTTTTAGAAGTCGATTAAATTTTTTTATAAAAATTTAATATTCGGTCCTGGTTCATCACAATTCAGCTAAGTTTAAATTTGAATTTTACTGAATAATTTTAAATAAATTCTCCAGAGCAACGTAGAAATATACCAGAACTGTATAAAATAATTATGCTTTAAAATCTAGTGGGAATCATATAACTTTACATGCTATATTATTTTCCAGTAATTCGTGTCCGTAATACAGAATTAAATAAAATTTTTATAAAAAAAATTGAACTGACTTCTAAAAGTGCACTAAAAAGTGAAAAATAACTATAAATTTTTAGATGAAATTTAAGTTTTTGAAGTCAGCGCCAACTAATATCTGACAAGAGAGGGGGGTTAATGTTGGTTAAAACATGTTTTTTGAATCTACAAGCCAAGAAAGACATTTTGAAAAAAAATAAGTTTTATATAGAAGTTATAGAAATTTTAAAAGCCTACAATTTGAACTTTTGTGCGACCATTTTTGTCAATTTGTTATTGCTCTCAAAATGGGCAATTTTTTTCATATCAAGTATTTATTGAAAAATTAACTTTTCTTGCACTTTTTGCTTTTAAGGGGAAGTAAAATGATATTTTATAATAGTAAATCGGATAATTTGTTACTGAGATATTGCTAATTGTTTATTCCAAGACGCCAAATGTTGATTGCTATAACTCTTTTTTGAGTAAATATTTTGACCTCCACACAGATTCGATCTCTTCGTGAAGGCCTAAATTTTCGTATCTTTTTAGGAAAAAATAAAAAAAAAATTCAACTTCTTAAATATCGCTTTGAAAAAGGGGAGAGAACTGAACTCACAGCTGCAAATCAGCAGCGCTGGGAAAAATTCGCCGTATTTCAGCAATGAATGGACTAATTTCGGTGTTTTTTTTAACTTGGAGTAGCTTGAAAAATTACGAATATGGCACACTCCCTTTCTTAGAGTGACATTTAAGGGGTTGAAAAATAATTTTTTCATTTGCCCCTAACAAAATATGAAAATTTTGACCTTCACGAAGAGGTCGAGTATTTGTGGAGGTGAAAATGTTCGCCCAAAAAAAGTTAGAGCAATCAACATTTTGAGTCTTGGGATAAACAAATAACAATATCTCAGAAACAAATTATCTGATATACTAGTATAAAATATCATTTTATTCAAAACCACAAGGACTTTCCTTAAAATCAAAAAAGTGAAATAAAAGTTAATTTTACAATAAATAATTGATATAGAAAAAATGGCCAATTTTAAGGGTTTTTAGCATTTTTACAATAACAAATTGACAAAATGATCGCACAACAGCTCAAATTGGAGGTTCTTAAAATCTCTTCAACTTTAATTCAAACTAATTTTTCCAAAATGCATTCCTTGGCTTGTAAGTTCAAAAAAAAAACGGTTTTAGCCTACTTTGATCCTCTCCTTTTGGCTCCAACCTATTTTCTGCTGTTACATTTTATATAGGGTTTGTTCTTACATTACCCTTAACACGTCCGGATAGGTCTATGCATTTTGGAATTTACATCAGAAACAACACTAATTTGTACCTATGGTTTGGACTAAAAGTGCTACCAAATTATGGAGTGCGTTTTTAAGATTGAAGTAGATTTGTTCATTTCTTCAGTTTTTTAAATTTTACTCAAAAACTATACATTTTTCGTAAGTACATGTCAACAAAGAAGTTGTAGGTAATAAAATTTCTTTCGAATGATACCACATGAAGTCCAAAAAAAGATTTTTCAAAGACTAAAACAAAGCAATTTTTTTTAGTTTTTCCCCGTAGCTTTTTTCCAAGCGATATTAGGTATAGATATAAAATTATATCGAACCAAACCAGTTAGTTACAAAGAATAGATTCAAGATGACGCAAAGTCATTATCGAAAGCAGATACATTTTTGTGAAATGAAAATAACAAAAAAGCTTTTTTTAATTTTATTCAAAAATTTTAAGCTGTTAATGGTGAAAGTAAGCAAGCTGAAGAAGATGCAGATATACCTATTGTAAATACTGAAAAAGATATGGCATCATAGTCAAATAATGTGGTTATTACAGTGTTTTTTGATTATTGCTGTGTAAGAAAAGTGACGGAAAAAAATTGTGAATTTGACATTCCAACGTAAGTACACCTATTCGTGTGTTTTTCAATAATATATAAATTATCACAAGATATTGTTATTTACTTTAAAGAACGTAGGTTACTTTACTTATTCATTACTGTTGGTTGGTTGTTAATAATTAAGTTATAGTCAAATTATCATATTTAAAGGAGTCACGGGTCGAGGCACCTAATGCGTTGGTTAATCAGTAAAATAAAGTATCGATATCGGCAAAATTAAATTAATTAAATATTAGGTGTACTCAACGAAGTATTGGCTACTGCTTAAAAACTAGGATTTTAAAATAGGTTAAGTAAAGCCAAAAAGATGCTTGGAAAATACGATTATCTTTTATCTTTTTTTATGTATGAAGATAAGTTAGAAAATTGCAAAATTAAGATCATTAGGTAACTAACGATTATAAAAATGTATAATAATAAAATAATGTAACAAAATACATATATTTCATTTGTTACAGGTATTTAATATCACAAAATGTCATCTATGGAACCAAATCCCATTTGGAAATATTTTAAAAGGAATGACGCCAAAGCAACTTGCAAAATATGCAGTAAATCGTTGTCCCTCGGCAGTTCTCTGCCAAAAAAGCAGACAATAACAAATATAAAGAACCATTTGGCAAAAATTCATAATAATGAATGGAAAGTCTATTGTGAAATCAGTGTTAACTACTTTACCAGATATCACTGAAAAATAAAATTTTTATAAAAAAATTGAATCGACTTCAAAGTGCGCTAAAAAGTAAAAAATAAGTATAAATTTTTATATGAAATTGAATTTTTTGAAGTCGGCGCCAAACTAATACCTGACAAAAAGTGATTTGCATAAACAGATTAAAAATAATTTATTTGTAATTTGTTTGTATTTCTTACCATACTTTGTATATATTAGTAGTTATTTATTTCATTTACAAATAAATTGGCACCGACTTCAAAGAGTTCAATTCCATATAAAAATTTATAGTTATTTTTCACTTTTTAGCGCAGTTTTAGAAGTTGGTTCAATTTTTTTATAAAAATTTTATTTTTCTATTTTTAGTTTTAGAATTCGTTATGATATCCATCAAATATTTAAATTAAGTGCTAATCGAGATTAGTGTACCTCGCAATGACTCCAAGGTGGCAAAAAAGTACCCATTTTATCCAAAGTTGTAAATCACCTTAAAATGAACCACAAAAAATTCTTTGGTTCCTAGAGCTTTCCAAATAGCAGTAAAATTATGTCAAACAAATATTTAGTCTGTCATAGTAAATCCACTATCTTAAATTTCAAATTAATTTTAGATTGGCAATATAGGCCCCAAAACCTTCCAATATCGATGTTTAAAGAACCTGAGATGAAAATTTCTTAGCTCGATATATTTTATAGAGCATATTGAGTTTGTATACGCCTCAAGAACCCCACAATATCAATTTTAGACAAAATCGGAATATGTAAAATTGTCCGTCCCTCATATTGTATCTTATCAACCTAATTAACTTCATATTCGTAATACACGACCCCGAAAATCCTCTAATATCAAATCTGAAAAAATGCGAAAAAGGTAAAATTTTCAACCCACCATATTGCACCCGCTATATTGAATAAAAAAAATGATGAAATTCGGAAATTTAAAATTTCTAGACTTATATTCACTTTTTACATCCTCAAAAACGATTCAGTTCCACCTTTGAACAAAATCGAAAAATGTAAAATTTTTAGTCCGCTATCTTGGATTTGCCATATTGAATCCTGAAAAAATACTTTTAAATTCATAATTTACACCCTCAAGAACCCCATAAATCAGTTTGGGAGAAAATCGTAAAATGTAAAATTTTTAGGACACCATAGTAAATCACCCAGATTGAGTTTTTCAAAAAATATTTTAAATTCATAATTAACACTAACAAAAATACACCAATAGTGATTTTAGACAAAATCGGGAGAAGTAGAATTTTTAATCCGCCATCTTGGATCCGCCAAATTGAATTTTTTAAGAATATTTTGGATCCATTATGTGAGACCCCAAAAACTCCCCCACACCAATTTTGGAGTAAATCAGACAAAATTAAGTGTTTTTGTCCGCCATATTGGATCCGCCATATTGAACTTTTTCAAAATAATTTCAGATTCGTTGTGCACGACCCGAAAAATTCTCCCATACCAATTTTGGAGAAAATCAGACAAAATTAATTTTTTCCACAAAAATATGCAACTTCCTAAATATAACGTAAAAAAATTTATTCAAATCGGTGCCGCCGTTCCGCAGTAATCGGTGTACATACATAAAAAAAACATACATACTCGACGAATTGAGAACCTCCTTCTTTTAGTAGTCGGTTGAAAAGTAGCTTCACCATGGCCCAATATTCATTCGATTTCTTTGCGGATCGTATATTATCGACCTCATCATCGTAGACATGCTTCCGTACAACTTATTCAAGGAGAATCATTTCATAGAATTTAGTGACTTTCAAGCTCCACCAAGGTACAGACAAAAGTCAGAGAAATATTTTAGAATTTCTTTAATGCCAGCTACGTAAGAAAAAGCAAAGAAAAAAATCACACTGCTTTTAGAATAAGCTGAATGGGTCAGTTTTATTACCACCATATGGAGTAATCCAACAATAACAGGTTCACATTTGAGTTTTACGGCACATTTCATTGTGAGTTCCAAAAGGGAAAAACTTATACTGGCAGCTAGTGTCATGGAACAAGATCATACAGGACAATATATTGCACAAAAAATAACTGAAACCGTTACCGATTGCAACATAAAAGGAAAGATCTATATGGGTACTTATGATAATTCTTTAAATGCATCCACGCGTTGTGGGAATTTCGTTTCTATTGGTTGTGTAGCTCACACTCTACAGCTCATAATTAATGACGTAATTTTCAAAGACATTGTTATAATGGCGATAGTGAAAAACTGTCGTCTGCGGTTTGAAGAACATCTGACTTGTAATTGGAAAGAACCTTTTACTGTTCAAGACCGCTGACACTTTTCGGTATTGAGCTTCCAGTCCTTGTATTTATTTATGATCGATAGCAACCAAATATTTACCAGCTCCTCCTACTGGTGTTCCTAATGAACAATTATTCAGTACTGTAGGTTAAATCTATCACGCTAGAAGAGCTTATTTATATGTCGATAAACTTTTATTTTTAACATATAACATTAGGCTGTTTAATTTTGATTATTAAGTCTTATTTTGTTTAAGTACATACGTATTTTTTTGTTTATGATTAATTTCATAGACACTAATGTCTCTGATATTTAGTATATTGTTTATTTATCTAAGTATAAGACTGTATACCTAAAACTACCAAAGATAGTATATTTAAAAACGACAGCTAAATAAAAAATAAAGTGTTGTTAATTGACTAAACCTTTAAATGATATGAGACTAATTTAGATTGCAAAATCTCTTATTTTAAAACATGTAGAATATTTCATGCTGAGTAAGATGACTGAAGCTCGCTTTTATTACGTTAAATAAAAATGGCAATATTACTAGATATCAGCTAAAGTAAGACAAAAATAATGTGTATTCGATTGACCAAATTTATAACTTTAGTCTATGAGGCCGATAATAATCTAAATAAGACTATTACTGTTTTTTTTAGAACTTCAAAAGGTGCAATTTATTTAAGGTATATATTTTCAACGCATAAAAGAAAATAACAGTACAGAATTTTCACTGTTATGCATACTTTTTAGTCAGTGTCTTAAAATTTCTAAGTATGATTGAACCTTCAGCTTCGGTCATAGGTTATGGCAAGAGCCGAACAATCAGCTTCGGCTTCGGATAAAAACTGATCTTCGGTCGGACTTTACCCATAATGCATCCAAACCCCTCCGTCAAACTGAAATAGGTGAATACTTCAAGTAGTATCGAATTAATTATACCACATGTAGAGGGGGCTGTTTAGAAAAAATTATCTTTATAACAAAAACTTAATAAATACACAAAATAGCTTCGCATTCATGTACGTATGTATTTAATTTTTCTTCCTTTTTGATTAATACGCGTTCCTGCTTAAGAGTGAGTCCATAGAAAAATCTTAGCGTAAGCGTAGAGTAATAAGACCGAAGATTTCCCGCATAAACCCGCCATTTCCAAGGTCATTGCCCAAAATGATGTTGAGCTTTTCAGGGGACTGCTTTAAATAGGGCGGAAACTGTTTATATTTAATATTTTGTATGAACATAACCTATGTTTTTTTTCAGAAGTTTGTTGTTTTATTTATATA
Organism: Diaprepes abbreviatus; assembly: GCA_034092305.1. NCBI lineage: Eukaryota > Metazoa > Arthropoda > Insecta > Coleoptera > Curculionidae > Diaprepes > Diaprepes abbreviatus. Next base: position 1,913 of record JASJET010000260.1, on the reverse strand, counting down.
TATATTTTTTTATTTTGCGAGTTTTGAGATAATGGATATTTATGAACTATTCTAAATTGTTTTAATGTATTAAAAATGCTTGTTACCGAAGATCATTACTGCTTGGTCCTCAAAAAAAAAAACAATTCTTGTTCATTTCTTCAGTAATTATATAACAATTGTAATAATGTAGTTGTTCGTTATATAATTAAAGATTATGAAATAAAGGTCGTTATATAATAAAATTTCTATTCAACGACAATCTCTGATACCGAGACGCTAATCCACAGACATGCCCTTAGCTATGGTTACTAGATCAAATAATGAGATTTCCAGTAAATATTTTCAAAATATTTGCAATCGAAGCACCAAATGCGAATATCGAGCGAGTGTTCTCATTAATCGGAGCGTAGTGGACTAAAGACAGAAACAGGCGGTCTATATCGTTATAAGCTTTGCGTTTCGCTGCCACCAATGTTATAACTTTGCTGGGTCTGCTTTTAGTTTATCACTGATTTCAATAAATTTAAATGAATCTTCTAATATCACTTTTAATATTCTATTAAAATATTTACTAAATCAGGAGGTAAAAACAGTTTTTTTCTTGCTTACTAATTTAATGTTAATTTTAGTTCTCCTCGTCTCTATGTTCATGTCCTGGTTATATTCTATTTCTGTATCTAAATTATTATTTTAGAGTCATCGGTGTACCAATAAATATAACATAACTATTTAGTTATATGATTATTTAAATAAAAAAGTGTATATTTATGGAACAATAAGACAATATAAACAAAGATAATGGTTTTTGTAAAAAATAAAGTTTTAGAGTTTTGGAGATTGAGGCATGCTTTTGCTGGAGCCGATTAGGATATAAATTTACTATAACTATCTATTAATCCATAAGAGTAAAAATATTTATATATAGTAATTTAATAATTAATAATTTGTAATAATAGTTGGTTTACAAAAATACCTTTTGTTAAGGTTCTACTCTTGCACAATTTAATTAAAAGAACATATTATGTGAAGAATGTCATGAAATGATTATAAAATACCAGCAATTGTCAAAAGAAACATCAAGCAATAAAAAGTACGAAACTAAATTTATTGATATACTAAATTAATAATTCACTCATTTTGTTAATGTTTAATTAATGTATTTTTTCTTACTACAATGATTAATAATAATTTTTTTATTACTTATATGTTTCTCTTTTAATTTAAAAAAAATTGTTGCTGTTTACCTAACAGGGGGTAAAATTTCAGACATGTCAGAAAAATTCTTGTCGTCTGGTAACCCTACCCTTAGCAAACTATATATAAACCTATTATAAACAATTAAAAAGTAAAAATTAACATTGATTGAAATTTAATAACAACGTCTTTGAACTCCTTGGCAATTCTTTACCAGGTAGAAGTGGTAAACTTTGGAAATAAACCTTCTTTTAAAGAGTCCCATATTTCTACACAAGTAATCTGAATAATTTCAGAAACATTGTTTATCGACTCGGAATTCACACTGTTGCTGTCACGTGCTGATTTCATCAGCTAAATATCACAACGTTATTTTCAATCTAGTAATAAGGGTATAGCTGTACACATTTACATATCGTATTTCCTAATAATTGGCCCAACAACAGCGAAGAGCTCTTCAAATTCACCAATAGTTACAAAAAAATATTTTTAAAAAATCAGGATGATTTTCTCGCATTTCTTGAATTAAATGTTTTCGTCAAATATAGATCGGATCCAGTAGAGACGACGTTCCTGTTTTTTTAAAAAATAATTTATCAATAATCTCCTTACATTTTGTAACTTTTTTTTCTAGATTACAATACTGCGGCAATTAATGTTTAATTATGCTTCATTTTAATTTTTAGATAAAATATAAATAAAAATCCTGATTAAAGTTAAGACAAAAAATACACTCC
>JASJET010000259.1:1512500-1960337 GCA_034092305.1 Diaprepes abbreviatus | reverse complement strand
AAATAAAGGCAAGAGGGGAAAAAACGCGCAATAAAAATTATTTAAATTATTTTGAAATTTTTCACCGGTTGGATCTACAGTTGAAGAAAATTTAACTGGAATTGCAAATTCGCGTAATGAAGACTTTTTATTGCATATAATTTAATATAGAAGCATGTAAATCTCTATAGGACTATATAGTGTGGCACAATTTAAAATTACTTAGGTTCAAAAAGGCACAATTTAAAATTACTTAGGTTCAAAAAGGACTTGAGATGACTGAGCAAGTATCTCGGTTATGATGAGTCATAGTCTAAAATCTGGTATACATTTTGTTTATTGAACGATATAGGGCTTCAACACTGTCGGCAATAATTTCAGTATTATCAGCATATCGCGTTGTTAATACAGAATGAACTGCTTGTTATCCATGTAAATTCAAGACCGTGATTAGCAAATTTTTCTTCCAAAATCGTATGAGGTCTCAAAATTATGATGTTGTTGGGGTGACGGAGACGTGGCTGCGGCTGAGCGCAGGTGATGATGTCGGAAGAATTGCATCATATAAATTTTAAAGCCAAATTCGAGGTCACCACGGTATTGGTTTGTATATTAAATATGACATTGTCAGTGAATTGAATGTGTATCGGCGAAGCGCGCATACGCCACGCCCTAGCACAACAAAAGGATTCCAAGTTATTTGCTTTCATTCAGGCCGTCGAAGCGTAAGTACCGTGTTTCGCGCCAAATTTTTTTTGTTACAATGGTAGTTTATTCCAAGGAATAAAAAAAGGAGATTATTAAGTGGTACACTATTCTGGTAAATAATCGACAGATTTGCATTTACGTGCCAAAATCATCCTGTTCCTTGAAATTTAGAATTTCGGAAATTATTAAAAAATTTGAGACAACCGGTTGTCTAAAAATTTGTAAAAAATGCACTGATATTAATGGGGAGCAACCGGTTCCTCAAATTACTGAAGAACGAGCAAATCGGGAGACTGACGTTTGTAGTTTAGCAGAATTAATTTTTTTTGCAATAGTACCGTAATTGCCGAAGAACTTAATATGAACGCTCTAACAGTTCGGAATATTTTAAAGCGGAACAAATATCGCTGTAACAAATTGCGAACAACTCAAGAAATTTTTCCGAAAGACCAGAAAACACGTATGGTGTTTTGTGAGGACATGATAGAAAGAGCTAATAGGGATATAACCCCCGAAGTTTTGGCAAATACGCGAACCGTATTTTACAAATGACCGGGTTATTGTCTCGCTCAAAGAGGAGACCTGTTTGAATACCTCTTGTAGACTTTTAGGTATTTTTGTTGATTTAAATTGAATTAATTATTTGTTTATTTATTTACAATTACTGAACGTGTTACTTTTATATTTTACCAGAATAAAAGTTTATTTTTGAGAATGATTTTTAATTTTAAAGTGGTCTATTAGCTTATTTGCTTAGAAATACAAAAAAAATTGACTTAACTTTTTGTATTTCTACTATTTGATGTACTTAGAACAATCAATGTATCAAATAGTCTTTAAATATTCCAAATTCCGTCGATTACATTATAAGTTTAGACGATAAGTAAATACACCCTCCCATCCTTTTCAAGGTGCTGCTCGTCTTCGTGTCGCACGAAAGTTAGCGGGGGTAATATTGTTCGTAGGCGTTCTCCATGATCTTCTGTCCCGAACTAACCTGAAAGAAGTTAGACAGGCTTAGTGGGCCAGAATTTAGAAAATGGCCAAAATAATTTGACACCCTTGAACAAATCGATAAATTAGATTTGTATATATATAAACTTATTCCTAACCTCTCCTATTCCACTTCAATTAGCAGGTATTAACACGCAAACTCAACAAGAACAGATTGTGTTGTAGAATTCCAAACCCTCCTCTACTATGAATTGCGGGCCTCTGAAATTTGAATTTGAACGAACAAAAGTCTTTAAAGAAAACAGAAAATTATGAACTCGAACTAAAGAACTAGCACCATACAAAGAGTTCGCTTTGCCACCCCAGCTTCAGTACAGTACAACTTATCTATGACGATGATAGACGGCTAGATGAATGCTTTGGCTGAACAAAATCGATCCAACGTTGTTACATCTGCCAAACCACATCTCAGTTCAACAACATTGATACTCTGTCCCAGTAAATACAGCGTATTTCAAGCTACGACTGATAACTCTACACGCATGTGTTCAATTCTCCGAATGCTGCTTGTATTTGTCGTATCAACGTGACATACAGAAGAGGTAAGCCCGTAAGCAGAAAGACAAAGAGATGAAAGCACAGACAAAAGCCATCATCCATCAGGGCTTTAAGGAACTGATTAGGACTTCTTGTTGACACGCCAAAGAAAGGGTTAGGAAGCACTAACGATGGCAACACAGCTCGGCGTTTCTTCGAGAACAATGATGAGCCAGCTATTATAGCAAGAGTAAAGCGAAAACTGATCCTTTGGTTTCCCGTCATTTTCCAAACTATTGGAAGCGGACATTAAACTGCAATAGAGGAGATTTGGGATACACACTTCAAACAACAAGATTGTTTATCAAAAGATGTTCTTGATAAAACATGCCAACAGAAATCCACAAATTACTTACTCCATTGACCAAACATCATAGCATTTGCAATACTACCGATAGGTAAACTATCGAAAGATGCACAAAAATCAACGGACAAGTTGATAAGAAACTATCGCCTAGACTTTCTCGAAAATCTTCTCGAGAAAAAATATAGAGGATGTGTTCCAAAAATTTTCGCATCGATGGATCCTTATACTGTTTTTGACATAGTAAGGATTCGGATAATAATTCACACGTATCGGAGAATCAGAAAAGAGCTATTAACAAGGAAGGCAATGATTAATTAAAGCGTTGACCCACATTAGAGGTTTTTTGATTTATTTTCATGATTTTAAAGTTTCAGTCTGCTATGTTGGATCCGATTTTTATTTTTAATATCAAATCCGTGCTTTCGACCCATTGTGCTTTGACGACCCGAAACTAGCGAAAAGTCCTTGCCCGACACCATTTTTACTGGAAACCAGGAAGCAAGCTACGATACAACAGCATGCTTTATTCGCTTCTTCAACAGAGTTAAACGGGTTGTCCGTCTCTTTCTGTTATCTTTCCATTATTTAGAGGTTCTGTTTTTGATTTTCCACACCTGTATGAACGTTACTATACACACGTTTACTATAAAGACAATTTAAGATCGACATTTGCGGCGCTGCCAGATTTATTATATTTAAAGTTATTACTGTATAAGAATGTGTCTGTATATTGAATGTTAACGTATGTAGGGTACAGCCTCGTACAAAAATAAAATTCTTTAGGCCTGAGAATCTTTAACTTTTGGTACCTACTTAAAGGCTATACTTTTGTCTACGACTGTCGCGAGTGAACCACCTTAAGTAAAAGAAAAAATGCGCTGTGATTTTTTTACTATTTTTTCCCTATATTAAAAAGTTTTTGTAATATTTGTGACCAAATTATTTGTTATAAACTTTATTCTGGTTGTATGACTCACTATCTTTTTTATCATGTAGAATGACCTCTCTAAGTATCCTGATACATTATCTGAACACCCTGTATAAGAACAGAACAGAACTCTAGAATTACTTTTTTTCGTAAAAGAGAAATATGGAAACGAAACGCTTTCCTGCAAACCTACAGTAAATAGGTAAACTGTCACACGTCTAAAATCGTGTCAAATAAAGCAAATCGTTGGCAAAGTCCTTTTAACCCCAAAAACGTCGAAATGTATGCATATTACTGTTCTAATGGAGCAGATGTCCACCTCTGAAACTACCCATGTCGAAAAGAGCAAATATTCGAGCTATTCATCTCTTTAAGGTCAAACATGACAAACGCGAGATGATAAATTGAACCCCTGTCGGTAAACTGAGTTACCCACTTTAGGTAATGATTTTGGGCTCAGGGTGATTATTAGTAATCTTTTTTTCCTAAGAAAATTATTCATGTTTAATATAATTTAATGGATTACAGCTTATAAGGCTTTATTAGGGCAAAAAAATGGATAAAAGTATATATTATAGTTCGAAAACATCTAATAGATAGATAGATAAATTATTTCATTACATTTTGTACAGAAAATACAATTGTGATATGTCACAAAACAAAAAAAAAAATAAGGTTAAAACTGTCTCTAAATTACATTAAAAAAAAGTCCTAACAATATGCTCTAGAAAAGTCTCCATGTAGGGGGAGGTGGGGCACTTTGATACTAGGGGCACATTGATGCACGACCAATAACTTCTTATCGATTTGAAGTAATCGAACGGCAACATCACTAAAACTTCTCTATGCTTGTCTAAACATGACAGTTGCTACCGTGCTGAGATTCAGTTAGCCGGTGGCGTTCGACAAGAGCATGTGTGTTTTGAGTGCGGCTGAGTAAAAAAATACGTGATATGTAAACGTATTTCAGCGAATTTCTGTGTCATCATACAATGATCTCAACATGCCAGAGGTGAGTTAGTACATCCAGTAATAGAGTATTTAAGTGTTTTTTATACAAACTATTTCTATTTTGTAAATTTTCATTTAAAAAAAATTTGTTGGGGCACATTGATATGGTAAGCCTCGGGTACTTTGATACCTATCAATGTGCCCCACTATAGCCTGTGCATACCTCAATATAAAAGTTTGTTTATGTTAATTAATCTAGTGAATATTATTTCAGAAAATGGCGCGAAAATATGTGTCAAAGACTGAAAGACGGACAATTAATGAAGAGAACGTTAAAGTTACCATATCCGAAGTTGTATCGAAGACATCTTCTATACGACAGGCAGCTGACAAGTACAATATTACAGCAGCAACGTATTGAAAAAGTTCGAAAATCGGTTGAAAATAATGCACCTTCGTCGCCTTCTAATGAATATAGCTCAAACTACACTGTTGCCCAAGTATTCTCAACACAACAGGAGAAGATGCTTACAGAATATTTACTAAAGCAAAATTCATTATGGGCTAACATTGAAGAATCTGTAGACTTTGGCCTATGGATTTGCAGAATATTCTGGATGCAAATATCCAAAATCATGGAAGGAAAACAAATGTGCTGGAAAAGATGGGGTATCTATGAAGCTTTCTAATCAAAAGATCATCAAAAATACAATGAAAGACACCACTGAGGTCACACAGTGAGAGCCCCATGCTTTTTCCACCTCCTATCCCTCAACCGCACTCTCCATAACTGCAACAACTGCCTGAATAGTCGACAAATTCCGGCGAAAATCAAACTGTGAAAGATGCAAAAAATTGTGATGTTCAAAATAACTACTCAAGCTGTTTTTCAGTATTACCTCAAATAATTTTCCTAATAACGGAATCAAAGATATTGGTCTATAATTTTCCATGGAATCGACATTTTTTTTAAACAAAGGAACAGTTCTTACTATCCTTAGACAATCCGGAAAATTACCCTGAGCCAGAATACAATTAAATAAATGCTTCAAAGGCTTGACCAAATAGACAATAATTTCCTTCAAAATAGCGCTACTCATATCATATATGTCAAAAGAGTTCTACCTCTTGAGAGCATGTAGAGCACTCCAAACATCACACTCCGTAACAGGCAAAAGGGCAAAAGAATGGACTGAATTTGGGATCGACGAAACCATAGCATTTTGTATTTCTGTGTCAATCTGTAAATCCTTTATAGTGTCGGATAATATTTTACTAAAGAACTCACCAAAGTTCTCAGCTCTGAGCAATGAACTAGAAGTATTATGTGTAGATCGACTTCTCTTAGTTAATATCTCTCCAAACATCCCTTGCTTTGTTTTGGGAATTTTCCAGAAAACTCTTAAATGCATCCTTCTTTGTATAAGCAACCTTCGGTCTGTACTTTTTATTGAAAAGTTTATACAAATCCCGGAATTCCGTGCTCTCATTGCTAAAGAGCTTCACCACAGAGAGCTCATCCCTCATTTTTCTTAATATTTCATTAAACCACCGAACAGGAGGCCTATCGGTGAAGACATCTTTCATAGGAAGATGCTTGCAGATCAGCTGCTGACAAACCGAAGCCAAATGATAAGCGAGCTATTTAGAGTCGACATTCTGATAGAAAATGTCGCAGTCAATCACACTCAGATCGCCCAAAATAGAATCAATTTCCTTTGTTTTTATAGGCCTCAATCTAACTAGTTCGGGAGCACCGATCCCCATCCCCATACTCAGCTCAATGAATTTACCACGGTGGTCGGAAAGACATGAATCCAGCACTCCAGAATTGTAGAGCTCGTCAGCAATACTAGAGTTTGAGTATGTATAAAAGTTATGTGTTATCTACGAATTATTTTAAGGAGAACCAGTCACTGCCCATGTTAAATAAAAATAATATATAATAATGAAAATCTTTCTTTTTATAATAGGGTAAGTCGTAATATATAACAAAACGGCATTTTGATCAAATTTATCGTGTACATTTTCAAGAGTTCAATTTTCAAAAATATAAAAGTTTATACAGAGTCCTATGGAAAATCAAGATCTAGGTACTTTTATTTCAATGATACTACCATATGTAAAAGAATTTCATTAGGGAGTATAATTATTCATTATTACTTCCTCCAAATTAAAACTCCGAAAAATCAATTATCATGAATAAGGCCTTCATATAAAGGAAAGAAAATACAGTACATGCTCTAAAACGAAAATTGCAAATCCGTAAAATAACATTCTTTTGTTAATAAACGGAATGAAACAGGAAAAAGGGAATAATGCAAATTGCACTTTCCTGAAAAGAAATGCTCGCTTTTCCAGACGAACCGACGTTGCACAGCGGCTGATATCGAAGTAAATCAATTTTTTTGCAATAGCATGATCGCAAATTCTATTCGGAAAACATAATTTATTAGTTCATTTTGAATTTTCACGTTTAAGTACGCTCTATATTTATATATATATATATATATATATATATATATATATATATATATATATATATATATATATATATATATATATTGTCGTAATAGGACGACGAACGGACACATACTAAGAATTCTCAAGGTGGACTTACAAAAATTAATATCTTACCGATACGTCCCGACGCGAAATAACTACTAATATAAGTTTCAAATATATAATAAGTACATCAAACAGGGTGTCTGGGAAAGGTATCGATTGTCCGTACTGAGGATGAAACACTCCTGTAAGTTTTTGTGGTACAATTAAGTTTGTAATTTTCCGGAAACTACGAATAAATAGCAGTTTTAAGGGTGTTTCAAATCTCCCTATGTTACAACACGGCATCTCTAGGACTGGACCTTTGAGGGTTTTTCAACGGTTATCTCCTGCATTGAGTCGCTTAGTATATAGCACTGGACCTACGTAGAGGCACCACATTTTAGCGCGTCGTCACATTTCTTTGATTTCTGGACGCCCGACTTTCTATAGATTCGTGACAAGGATACAAATCCTAAATCAATACCAAGTGGTTATCTAGCGGGAGGCGTCTCGTAATCACGAACTAAGAATTCTCAAGGTAGACGTACAAAAATTAATATCTTACCGATACGTCCCGATGCGAAATAACTACTAATACAAGTTTCAAATATATAATAGGTCCGTCACACAGGGTGCCTGGGAAAGGTACCGACGGTCCCACTGAGGAATCCTACCGTCGGTACAATTAAGTTTGTAATTTTCGGGAAACTATATTGTTGTAATATCGGGTGGTTTGAAAGACCCTTAAAACTACTATTTACAATGCCCCTGTAGTTTCCCGAAAATTACAAACTTAATTGTACCGACGGTAGGATTCCTCAGTATCTATATATATATATATATATATATATATATATATATATATATATATATATATATATATAATATATATATATATATATATATATATATACAGGGTGTCCAAGATAAGGATCCTAAGCATGGGGATCTCAGTACCTGTTGGAGTTACAGCTTAGGTTAAATTAGAAAAAAGTTGCGTACTTTGAAGCGTATTTACATGCCGTTGAGAAACTTTAAAAATTTTCATGGCCAGCTGAGATATTGGGGAAAAAACGAAAATTTGACGAAATAGATTTTATTTTTTTGTGACTTTATTTTAAAAGATATTAAAAAACTAATAAAACTTTTTCATTGGCACTTTTTAGATAATACGTGATGGCGTTTTTAAATTTTATATCCGACGTTTTGTTTTCGAGAAACCATCATCAACTTTATTTTTTTATATGGCCCAAAAAAAAAGTATACCCTGTATCTGATTCCATTTTTTATTACAAATTCAACGATGTATCACATGTCATATTTTTTTTGTTAGACAAAAAAAAAATGCGATTTTTCTATTTTTTTAAACATATTTTTAAGTAGGCTTTGCAAACAAATAATGCTTTGACACTTTGACGTAAATACCTGTTATTCTGTCACATATGACTTAATTTAATGTTTATGGTAAGATAAAATAATAATTGTTAAGTTGATTTAGAGTTATTAAGTTGTTTGTAGAGTTCTTGTCGTTGTTGTTACTGTTGTTATTGTTTATTGTTGAATAATTATTATTGTGTTATTATCGTCGAATATGCCGTGTGGCCATTATAGTCATGAAGAAAAGTTTGACATGCTGACCTGCTACATTTTGTGCCAGAAGAATACTATAAATACTGCAGCAATGTATCTAAATAAATTTCCAGATAGAAAGCAACCATGTAAGTCCATTTTCTTACAGTTGGCGCGAAATTTAAAACAATATGGATCATTTAAAAAGCCAGTTTCATCCCGAAAAAAGGATTCTTCCGAAGAAACCCAAAATAACATATTACAAGCAGTTGTTGAGAACCCTGACATCTCTTGCAGGCAAATTGAAAAAAATATAGGAGTAGCCAAATCCACTGCTCAATTTATTTTGCGTAAAAATAGATATCACCCCTATAAATTTAGGATTTGCCAAGCACTTAAACCAAGGGATCTTGAACGACGCCGGCATTTCTGTGAGTAGTATACACGCGCATGTGAAGATGATATCAATTTCCCTGCAAAAATAATATGGTCTGACGAAAGTCTAGTCACTAATAATGGTGTCTTTAACCGCCGGAATACTCATTACTGGGCGCAACAGAATCCGCGTGTTCAAAAAATTTCAAGACATCAGGAGCGTTTTGGTTTTAATATGTGGTGTGGAATTTTCGGTACCAAAATACTAGGTCCATTTATCTACCATAGTTCGTTAACTGGAGAACGATACCTTCAATTATTACAAAATAATTTAGAAGACTGCTTGGAGGATTTACCTCTGGCACAGGTTAATACCTGTTGGTTTCAACAAGACGGTGCTCCTGCACATAATTCTAGGCAGGTTCGCGAGTATCTTACGCAGCGATTTCCTGGAAAGTGGATTGGAACCTCCAGTGAAGTGCCTTGGCCAGCGCGATCTCCGGACTTAACCCCTATGGACTTCTTTCTTTGGAGGTTTCTTAAAAGCCAAATATACCATCATTCTTTTGAGACTGAGCAGCAGTTACGAGAATGTGTAACTAATGCATTCAACAGTATTACACCTGACATGTTGCGTGATGTTTTAAATTCTACCATAAGAAGATCATATTTATGTCTGGAAAATAACGGAAATCTGTTTGAACACCTGCTTTAAATTGAATAAAAAAAATTGTTAATTTATTTTATTTGTTGTTTTAGTTATTTTTAAATAATTTATCATTCTTTGTAAATCATTAAAATAATGATTATCTTATGGTTAAATTTATGGTAGATTAAATTTTCTTGTTTCTAAGTAGTACTATGCTCCATTCAGCTTCATTGCTCTGTAAATAGATATTAACTAATATGTGAGATCAATAACTCATAACAGGTATTTACGTCAAAGTGTCAAAGCATTATTTGTTTGCAAAGCCTACTTAAAAATATGTTTAAAAAAATAGAAAAATCGCATTTATTCTTTTATCTAACAAAAAAAATGTGACATGTGATACATCGTTGAATTTGTAATAAAAAAGGGAATCAGATACAGGGTATACTTTTTTTTTGACCCTTATAAAAAAATAAAGTTGATGATGGTTTCTCGAAAACGAAACGTCGGATATAAAATTTAAAAACTCCATCACGTAGTACCTAAAAGCTGCCAATGAAAAAGTTTTATTAGTTTTTTAATATCTTTTAAAATAAAGTCACAAAAAAATAAAATCTTTTTCATCAAATTTTCGTTTTTCCCCAATATCTCAGCTGGCCATGAAAATTTTTAAAGTTTCTCAACGGCATGTAAATACGCTTCAAAGTACGCAACTTTTTTCTAATTTAACCTAAGCTGTAACTCCAACAGGTACTGAGATCCCAATGCTTAGGATCCTTATCTTGGACACCCTGTATATATATATATATATATATATATATATATATATATATATATATATATATATATATATATATATATATAGTGTGTGTATGTGTGTGTAATTGAAGGTTTTCGGGTATCGCGTGTATGAGCTGATTCCTTCTCAGGACTGACGTTTCGGTGAAATCTCATTCACCATTTTCAAAGTTCACTGCACATCTGTGGGCGAACTGACGCTTACGACTCGGGTGCTGTCGGTCCTGTGTGAACGTGGGGCGCGTTCGTTAGCCGGTTGATTCTGGCCCACCAGGTTCGAGCCCTGCTGCGTGTCATCGGCCCTGTTGGCGGTGTTTGGGGTCGTGTTGCCTAGTTGTGATCTGTCTCTTCGCTATCTACTACTGGTTGATGTTTTGGAAGCAGATTTTTCCAAGTATTAGGCAATCCCTGACTGTCATCTCTGCTATTTAAGTTGTTGGGTCTCTTTGCAAGTTTGATGGCTTCCTTTATAACTCTTATGGACAGGCGTTCACATCTTTATGGGGCGCAGGTCGTATAGAAGGCTTAAAAAAGGCAATTTTCTTGATTGGTTTAAACTATTAAGTTAAATTATTAACATCTTTCTATTTCACATGTCTTAAATAGTAACTATTAAAATAATAAAAACTATTTTTTTTTATTTTTTGAAAATAAAATGGCGAAGACATTGGTGTCACTCTGAAGCGTGTTCAAATTGAGATGTAAAAATATCGGGAATTCTGGCAACCTTAAAATTCACCATGCACAATTTAAAGAAAAAATAGATCATTTAGGAGTATTTTTTCTAGAATATGAACCTAATAAAATGCAAAAAAAAAATAAATTTCATAATGAATTTGATATCATGAAAAAAATGTAATTTTTCGCTTAAAATTTCGAGATTTGTACATTTTTTTTAAAGTTTATATGTTATTTTTTTCACACTTATATATATATATATATATATATATATATATATATATATATATATATATATACATATATATATATATATATATATATATATATATATATATATATATATATATATATATATATATATATATATAAACATATGTTTAAAAAATTGGAGCACTTACCAACTAATCAGCAAATTTTAGCCCCATACTGTAATACTTCAATCTCTTCATACAACTTGTTTTGATCAAGAACCTGATCCCTACAAGCTTTCCGAGCTTCTCTGGTGCTATTCAAGCTAAGACTTTTTTTTTAAATCGTGTTTTTTTACCAGCTTTCCAATGATATGTTTTATTAACAAATCGAACAAAAAATGCGGTTGTTAATTAATTTATTTATAAGCGAAAAACTATCCATATTTTCATGATGATTTTGCATAAACAAAATATAAAAAATATCCACTTTTTTACCACATGATAGCTTAAGTCATTACAAAGAGAATGAGCACTGACAGAACTCTGGAGCAGTTTCCTAGATGACGGTACTGCCAATCAAAAATAGTCACTTTTTTCGTTTTTCTAATAAACAGTGGCAATTTTACAAAAACTATTGGACCGTCAGCACCCAACTTCCGCACACTTTTTAAACACTTTAGAACTCACATTCTGGTAAAAGTTGAAAACAATTCAATAAATATTAAGAAAGTTATTAACAATTTAAGCCATTTTTAATGTATAATTTGCGATAACTTTTTTGTTTACAGACCGATTTGGACAAACGAAAACTCATTTTGAAGATATTTTCAAGACATACAATTCGCCTGTGGAACATTTTTCTCTAAATTCTTTAGGATTATCATAAAATCCAAAAAACTATGTTCCAACCAAAATTTGTTGAGACACGAGATGAGACGTCATTTCTACTACCTTTCCCAACCCATTTCTGCAATGAAATCGCAGGCTGTATTTGAGTTTTTTTAACACTCCGTTTGCTGGGCTATTGCAGGCATTTCTGAGTCATCACTTTTTTCATCAAATTGATTGCCGAGAAAACGCCTTTTATGTGGCTTGGCCCTACATTGGGAAGTATCCTTAAAACCTTTGGGATAACTCAACATTTTCTATAACAAGCGTTCTCTACTACAATACTGTACAAACAAAATTATATACGATAGGCCAGAAATATACAATCTATAAATCTCGGATCGGAGCTAATTCTCCCGAATACACTAGTTAAGTATTCATGGAGATGCAACGAAGCGACAATGTATCAAATAAAAAGTATTTCAAACAATATGCGAGGACGAAAAATATTTCCATTAATAATTTGTTTTGTCGGTCATGTGAAGGAATCGACAAGGGAAATAAAAAAGGCGGAATGAGGTTTGCAGTGACAAATAAACACGAAATTTGATTATACGTGCAGACGGCCTCACGAGCTCTATTAAATTAATGTCCGAAAAATAAAAGGATGTTTTGTTTTAACGGGGGGTATGGTTAAATTTAATCTACATATTTTTATTAACTTTATTACCGTTTACGGTTACAGAAAGCAGTACTGCGAACCGTAAGATTAATGTTCTACAGGGTGTCTATAAAATGCTAGGGAAAATTCTTGAGATTAAAATATGAGGATATAGCCCGGTTTAACTGGGGTTTCCGATTTGTCGATTTTGGACTTTTTCTTGTGGGGATACCGCAAAAATTAAATTTATATCGTCCAATACCAAATCATGGTGGATTTAAGAAATGCAACTCAATGGGCATTTAGAAAGTTACAGACGCGGTCTTTTATTATTTCAAACCACTGTAATGGCCGAGAAGTAGGGCTAATTTTGACAATTTTTTTGGGAGTGTGGAAGAGAAGTGGGAAAATTCTTTTTAAAACAGCACTTATTGGAGTATGAAAAAAATTTTTTAATTTTATTTGGATAGAAATACAGTTTCATGTTATAATGTTCTATAATTAAGTCTCACCGTTTTGGACATATTTAAATTTTCATGTCAAAAATGACGTTTGCGGACCAAAACTTAACTATAAATTTTTCCTATAAGAAAGTTTTTATTATTTAATTTGGGTTAGTTTTCTTGTAGACGAAGATCGACTTTAGTAGTCCTTTTATGATATTTTGAAAATTATTGGTACAGAGTGGTCAAATAGACGAATAAAAATTATATTTAAAAATCGTCAAAGTCAATTTTTTCAAATAGAAAGCACTTATTTTATCATATTAAGCATTAAAAATAAAAGTACCTTTGTATAGAGTTGTCTATTCCAAAAATTTGTAGTTTTCGAAATATTGGCAATTTAACATTTTTCTATTGTAAAAATGCTATACTGCTATACAATCGAACCGTACAGAATTGTCACTATTTCTTGCCATTTTACATTCATTAATAACGATCATGCCGGGGCGATTAAATTACACGCACGAAGATTATTTAAACTTATTTATTATTTATGGAGAATGTGATAGAGTTATCTCAAGAACATGCGATACATTCGCGATACGATATCCGAAGAAACCAACTGTTAAAAAGATTATAAAAAACTCCAAGAACTTTTGATCTATAAAAGCTAAAGAAATAGAAATACCAGTTCTTAATAAAATAAAGTTACAAAAATTATTTGAGTAACTGTTCAAATTGACGCCCTACATTTACATTTCAAAATATTTTTCGCAGCTAAGTCTACGAGCGAACTACGCCATACAGTGAGCTTTGAAAATGGTGAATGAGATTTCACCGAAACGTCAGCTGCCTGAGAGGGACTCAGCACATACACGGGATGCCCGAAAACCCTCGATTACACATCACACCCGTGAGAATATCCGACATAACGTATATATATATATATATATATATATATATATATATATATATATATATATATATATATATATATATATATATATCCCTGGAAGTAAGTTTCTTTCGGACATGGCTCGGTTAATGCCCTTAATCCAGGCAACTTTTGGTCTTTCCCTTTTTATTTTTTCATTTGGTGTCCATTTTAGGATTTGCTTTGGTAGACGTTCGTCCATCATTCTCTCCACATGTCCATACCATACGAGCTGACGTTGTTCGATTTCATCGAGGATAGTTTTCTTTACGCCCATAATCTCTCTAATTCTCTAATGGGTTATCCGTTCGATCCTTGACTTTCCGGCAGATCTTCGCCAAAAGTCCATTTCAAGAGCCAGCAGTTTACGTTCTAAAGTTTTATTTATCTGCCATGTTTCACATCCATACAATACAACGCTTTTAAATATTGCATTGTATAAAAGATGTTTTCTTTCCTTGGAGATGTTTGTTGACCATAATAGTGAGCTTAGGCATCCGATAGCTTATTAATTATTCGCTCCAATATTTCTTCTTCAGTTCGTCCACTTTGACTGATCTTTGTTCCAAGGTAGGTATAATCAGAACAAGATTTTACTATGATATTGTCATCCACTTCCAAACCTGTTTCTTCTCCACCGATACACATATATTTAGTTTTACTGCAGTTGATAGTTAATCCCCACTCTGCGTATTCTTTAAATAGTTTCCTCTTCTTTATCTTGGGTGACTACCACTTGGTCATCTGCAAAATGAAGCGTATATAAATGGGTGTCATTATTTAATTTTATTCCCATTCTACTGCATGATCTTCTCCAATTCTTTAAAGCTTGATTGAGGTAGATTTTAAAGAGAGTTGGTGATAGACAACATCCCTGGCGAAGACCTTTGGTTACATGAAAGCTTTCTGATAAGCGATTGCCGATCTTAATTCTGGAGAATGCGTGGTTGTATAGTTGTTTGATGGCTTGGATCGCTGTATTGTTAATTGGAGACTTCTCCATCACGTGCCATAATTTTTGGATTGGCACCGTATCATATGCTTTTGTGAGGTCAACAAAAAGCCGATGAACCTTTCCATTTCTTACCACCTTCTTTTCATTAAGTTGGGTTGGAGAATATTATACATGAAATATGTCTAGAATTTTACGTAGACATCAAAAATGCAATAGGTATTCCATTTAAAATGAGTTAGTTGACATCTACTTCTGGCATGACCGGAAGTGCCGCCATCTTGAAAATATTTTAGGTAATTGTCCCCAATGCACGTTAGTACAATGTCAGATTTTCAGATTCTTGATTTATTTCTCCGGATCCGTTGAACTTTTAAAAAAAAGTGACTACGCCACTACATAAAAAACCTCACTAGTCTAGTTCTATTTTTAGCTTTGCGATGATTTGCAAGATAACCGAGATACGAGGGGCGCCCAAAATAATTAATTTTCAAAATTGCTCTGTATCTCCAAAAAGAAGAGGTTTATGAAAATTCCATTAGTGATATCGCTCGCTTCTTAAAAAATAACATGAAAACCTTATTCTTCTATGTTCGGTAATAACAGAGATAACAAGTAAAGCATTCGAAAATTAGACACCCTGAATAAAATTTTTTACTAGCTCGTCTTATTTCCGAAATATAAACTTTTAAATTTCCTCACACCATATTTTAAAATCTGAGTTTTGGTGAATGCGCTAGAAAATCTAATTTTATGTTATAAGAGCTGCAGATCGTATGATAGATATGGAAGCTCAGAGTTTCAACGTTTTTGCTCTCGTACTTGCTGATTAATTTTAGGTCTTACAATTTTTTAGCTGAGTTTTTTCCAGTATCTTGTTTTTCATATGTTATTGTTATACTTAAACTTAAGCTTTTTTGTATTAAATTCTGTCTCGGTTTATTTTTGACATAAATCTAAAATTTTTCCAGCCGTAAATATAAAAATTTCAAGAAACTAGTCAACTCTTAGTAACTGCTGGGTAGTTGGTTAAAACTAGTACCATTAAATTCAATATACATACACAGCAATTAATAAATATTTGTCATAAAAATTGATATGATTCAATATACAATACAGAAAAAAAAAAATGTTTTCCAATGTTATACCACATGCCAATTACTGTTGCCAAAAATTATATAAACACAAGACTGTTACTCCAGTGCTCTAATTTTCACGCTCAAAATGGACACAACGATAGGACATAATTCATTCATAATTACAATGTTGCGAAAGATTGAATAAAGTAATAAAATGTTATATACATGCCTTTGTAACAGTATACAAGAATTTGAATTGTTGGATTTCCGTTCAAAACGTGGCAATGTTGCATATCCCCTCTTGCCAACGAAAGAAGATAAACCCCTCTTTGGACATTCAGGGTTGCCACTTCCTAGCGACCTTTTACTGAAATCACAACGTTGCCAATTCTTAAATATCACTTATAAGATGCTACATGATTTTATAAAAAAACAAGTACAAAACTACAAACTAGAAGGTGACTTAAATATATTTGTTCTTTAAGAAAAGAAAACTTCTATAACAATAGTATAATATAGGCCTATTGTTGAAATAATGTTCACAGTGCTACATTTATGATATGATAAAATCTCAGTTTTTGAATTTTTCTTCGAGTATGACAATACTGCACGTCCCTTCGGCTAAAGACACCTTTTCGATGTATTGTTGGTTGCCTAATTTAACCTATACTATGGGAGCTGTATTATTTAGATTAATTAACAAATGATCAAGTGAAAAACGTGAAACTGATACTTTCAACTTCTTCTCAATATTCATTTACCTGTCATTAGGTTGAAGTGATCATGATTACTTCAAATGATAGAACTGAAAGAGATAATTCAAAAGAATAGCCCAAAAAAAATATCGCAAAATATCGGGGATATTTTGTGTAAGGTATTGTCTGCTCTCGCTTCCACAAAATCGGTTTTAGAAGGTTATCCGCTATTTTAGTTGCCATTTGAGCTTTAATTCGATTACTTAAGAAGATTTATTTCGTTTTTTTTAGTTCAGTGATGCAAAGTGAAAGACTGAATTACAAAGAAAGTTTTGATTATAAACAATAAAATAGTTTTTTGTGTAATAAATAAATTTTGCCCTTTTAGGGTGCTTCATCTATAGGTAAGTTTTATTATGTATTTTTAAGAAATATTTTTAAAGTTTACTTACAGAAAAAGTTTTCATGGGTCATTTGGGTCCGCCTTTGATTTGTTTCATTCTGTAATATGTTGGAGTATGCCAAAAAATATCAAATACGTATTTTTTTACGTCATGAGTTGCATTTTTATATAATGTATAATTTAAAATCCTGATTTTTCCAAAAAAAAATATGCATATTATTAAGGAATTAGTTTTAATTACGTACTTTTTATTACTTTACCTATGATTAGTTAGTTAACCGAATTACAAGATACAATTGATTACACACATATTGTATTATAATAGAAATAGTTGAAATCTTGTTAGCCAGATTCACTAAAAAGGTTTTACTTTTAAACCACATGTAGTTGCTATGGAAGTTAAACTGTTTAGTTAGTCAAATAAACAAAATTTTCCACTTTTACTGGTCTGGTTATAAGTTTGTAGCAATTGTCTATGAAAAATAAATGTAAAACTGTGAAAACCCGTAATAAATGGATAATATATAGTACTGTTTCATATCCATAAAACATCGTCAACATAAATATAAAATGATCGGATTAATGGAAATATTTTCTTTGTAAAGTTAAATGAATAAAAACGGAGGGATTAAATACTTGTACTTGTATTTTAGATTTACTATACAACACGGCAACACTGCATCCCCTCATTTCTTGCTTTTTTACTACTATTTACTATAATTAAATTTATGAATGAGTTGGAAAGGAAAAGATAGTTGCCAAGGCGTCCATAAGCGGTGAAAGTCTTGTGTTTAAATAATCTTTACTGCTACGCAACCATAACATAATAAGTGTCTGACACGTACTTAACAAGTTTTTGAGTTTAATTACAATATAGCCATAATTAACTTAAAATATAAAAATAATACACAGTAAATGTAATGTATTTTTATCGGTGACATTAATTAATAACGGCTCAACTGATTTATGGACAAAAAATTACTGTTTACAAACCGATAAAAAATATATATCGGAAACAATATAAAGTGTTCATTAAAACAAATCAATCACATAAATCAAAGTGGCTTAAACGTATAGGAATAGGTAGAAACGCATTATTGGATCCGCAGCAATAATTAACAATGTCAACTGCACTTGCAATTAATTTAAACTTGAATAATTTTCCGAATTCATTTGTCATTGAAATACGATGGATGTACCAACCAAAAGAACAATTAGGAAAGTTTGTTCTTTTGTTGGCCTGCGGTGAAGTTGAAAAAGTGAGTAATATTTTGTATCGTCATGTGTGTTTACAGAAAAATAGGAAAAAAAGGATAAAGAAAACCACAGAGGAATTAATAGAGAGAGCAATCGATGAAAACAAAAGTTTACAGGTGCTGAAAAGGACTATAAACACGAACATACTTGTGGTAAACAAATGACAGAAAAGACGAACTATAAATTATAAGAGTACTATGAAGAACTTGTCTGCAAAGGGAAAAACAGTTATAACATGATAGATACAAAATTAATATCGGATTAGAAGAAATACCCCCATAAGAACATATGAAATAAAGAAAGAAATAGAGGATATGAAGTTAAACCAGAAGAAAACAACATAATACCTGAATTGGTGAAATATGAAACACAGATTTTGGTGGAAAAGCTTAAAATATTGCTTGACAAATACCTTGAGGAATGGAAAATATCACAACAATGGGACAACTCGATTCTAATAGTACTACACAAGAAGGGAGACAAATAAGAACTAAAAAATTACAGGCCTATAATCTGTTAATACTAGTACTGGAATTAATTTAGAAAAATAAAGACTAAGTAACCTCAGATAACAAGATGTAGTTCTTATAAAGGAACATCTAACGAAATTGGAAACAGTGATAAACAAATTTGAAAGAAAAATCAGAGAAAGATAGACTCTCAATGAAGAGGATTAAAATCAAAATAATGAGGAGAACCGCCCAACCATATAAATAACCAAAAAATGGAACGCCAATAGTAGAATTGGTGAAATACGTATAGGTCAAAATGTAAGGATATGTAAAGAAATGCAAACAGTGGACCGAAACCGGAGAATAAGAGTAACCTGGGTGGCATTTGGTGGATATATTACAAAATTAAAAGAAAATATTTGAAACCTATATGAAGGTGAAAATATTGAAACAATGTATAATTTCGGTCCTGATATATGGTGTGTAAAGATGGGCGTTCCCAAAGAAAATCATGAACAAGCTAAAAACCACCTAACGCCACCTGGAGAAAGCTATATTAAAAATTAGATTGATAGATAGGAAATCAATCGAGGCTCTCTTAGCAGTTCTTTGATATTGGTTTTTCTTATTGGTAGGTTGCTAGCCTCACCTATAAACCCTCTTCCTTTACCCGGGCTTGGGACCGGCAGTGGCAACTGGTGAGCTTCTCGTTCCACCCTCCAGCTACTTCAGACAGTGGAGGAACAGCACAACACGGGTTTAGACAGAACAGATCGACAGTTGATGCGATTTTCATTATCCGACAAACTATTGAAAAATCGATAGAATACAATAAACTTCTTTTCATCTGCCTAGTGGATCTTAAAAAAGCGTTTAATAGAGTTCGACTTAAAGACGTCTTGCAAATACTTCAGGAAAACGGCGTTAACCACAACTATATTATGATAATTGAAGAGCTAAATAAAAACAACAAAACACGCATAAAGAGACAACAAGGAGTAACAGAGGAAATACTTATCATGGCGGGAATACGACAAGGTGACAGCATGAGTCCATTTCTCTTTAATTTAAATATGGACAAGATAATTCAAAATGTAAAAGAAGTCAATGGAGGATACAAAATGGGACGAAAATCTTTAAAAATCTCATGTTTTGCCGACGACGCTTTACTTTTAGTAGAAAATGATGACGATCTGCAACGACTACTATACCGATTCCAGACCACATCAAAAGTTTAAATATGGAAATATCTACAGAAAAGACCGAAACGATGATAATATCAAAAGATCCTGTCAGATGCAAATTGGTGGTGAAAAACCATCCTATCAGACAAAGCATGTCTTGCATATACTGGGGAGTTGATGTACCAAGCAATAAAAATCTATACCAGGAAGTTAGAGCACAGGCTAACAAGGCCTCAAGGATATCAGGATGCCTGAGGGTCATAATCTGAAGAAATAAGTATATGTCCACAGAGAGCAAAGAACTGTGATAAGACCATTACTAACTTATGCATCGGAAACTCGAGCCGAAACATCTAAAAGAAAAAGTATGCTACGAATGGCTGTAATGAAAACGTTAAGAAAAATCAAAGGAGTAACCCTAAGAGATCAAATAAGAAGCTCCGAAATAAGGGAAGAGCTCAAGGTGCCTGATGTGGTATGGTTCATAAGGTCAAGGCGCAGATATTGGAGGGACTATGTGGACAGAATGGGCGACGATCGATGGGCAAAATGGGCTAAGAACGAGATACCAAACACTAGAAGACCCACTGGTCGACCTCCAAAACGATGGTACGAATGCTGGACATCAACATCACAGGAAGCTTAATATAGCTGAAAAACAAGACGTCGTCTTAAATAAAAGAGGAAGAAGAAGATGAAATCAATCGAATGGATAAGACAGTGCGCAAAGATGGAAGACCTGAAGCAAACAATCCTGAGAACGACATGACATTGTGCAGGTTCTATCGCAAAAATGGACAAGAAAAACAACCGAATGAAAACCCAAGGGAGAGAAGAGGAAACCAGGATGTCTGATACAATGTTGGTACGACGATATCAGGAAAATTCTAAGAAAAGCATGATAAAACATGATAAGCGGTAAATAAATGAAAATGGAAAAATATGGACGAGGCATATGTTTGCATATAAACGGAGATGCTGGAAGTAGACAGAGAAAGATAGAGAGAGAGAAATTTTATCTTAAGTTTTTATTTTAAAATGGTTGTAGTAAGTATGTCTTGAGTATCATTAGGACACAAAAGGAGTACGATATTTCTATGCATGCAGATCACATATATTCACCGTTATTATTTGTTATGTGGGTTTCAATTACTCAAGCTTTCAAAAAATATTTTTAGTAACACACTAAAAATGTTTCTTATTTAATTTTATACCATGATTTTATTGTTGGTTTTATGCTTTTGAGTTCTCATTGTTGGTTGATGAGTTATGAAACTAGATTTTAAAGATAGCATTTTTTTAATTTAATATCATATAAATAAATCCTTGCACCTTCATATTGAAGATAAAATATTCACATTTTTATTAAATTCTACGACATTTTATAATTCTTAGCAAACAAAATCGAATTTTTGCGTATCCTATTATTAAGGTTAGGATTTATACTAGCTAGGTCAAAGTATTTACGTGATAACAATCAATTTAAAACTGATATAATAGTTTATAATAAGGTCAAAGTTCAGCCCTAAAGCCGAGCTAACCTCAGAGTAATAAATATCATGATGCTACCAACTGTCGACCACAAAAAGGCTTTTCTCTAAGTATTTGATGTTATTTTAATTATGTCATTAGGAATTGATGAACTAAAAACTGAACACTTCAAGGCTATTATAATATTTTAACAAATACATAGGTAACATGGAAGATTTTAAATATTGTACATGTAGTAAAATGTATCACAAAAATAATCTTGGTATTAAGAATGTACAAAAACTTTCTCTTGATTAATATTATTGATTTAATTTAAAATTTGACTTTGACTTTCTTTTTATGGATGTTTATTTGCAATACTGAAAAATTAAAAACCTGTGAATCATAGAAAAAAAAGGGTATTTTTTATAGAGGTATAGAACTTTTAAATGGAATAAAACAAAGATGAATTTTTTAAATTGACATGAAATTTACTTTATTCGAAAGATAACCTTCTGGCATTATAATTTAAATATGACTTCTGGCATATGACCGCCACGGCTGGCTCGGACGTAGTCTAATCTGGAGGTCCAATTTTCGATGACTTTTTCCAACATTTGTGGCCGTATATCGGCAATAACGCGGCGAATGTTGTCCTTCAAGTGATCAATCGTTTCGGGCTTATCGGCGTAGACTAGCGACTTCACATATCCCCACAGAAAATAGTCTAGCGGCGTTAAGTCGCACGATTTTGGAGGCCAATTCACGGGTCCGAAACGCGAAACTATGCGGTTACCAAACGTTTCCTTCAATAACTCAATTGTGGCACGAGCTGTGTGACATGTTGCGCCGTCTTGTTGAAACCACAGCTCCTTCACATCATGGTGGTTCAATTGATGAACGAAAAAGTCAGTAATCATGGCTCTATAGCGGTCATCATTGACTGTAACGTTTTGACCAGCATCGTTTTTAAAGAAGTACGGACCAATAATTCCACCAGCCCATAAAGCACACCAAACAATTATTTTTTCTGGATGTAACGGTGTCTCAACATACACTTGAGGATTATCATCACTCCAAATACGGCAGTTTTGTTTATTGACGTATCCATTCAAACAAAAGTAAGCTTCATCGCTAAACAAAATTCGCTTATGAAAATCGGGATCAACGCCAATCTTGTTTTGGGCCCATTCACCGAATCTACGCCTTGCTAGGTGATCGTGTGGCTTCAATTCTTGCACGAGTTGGATTTTGTAAGCACGCAAACCAAGATCTTTCCGCAAAATCTTCCATAAAGTGAATGGACACATATCCAATTCCTGTGCACGATGGCGGATAGACTGATTCGGATCTTCCTCTACGCTACGCTCTACAGCAGCAATGATTTCTTCTGTACGCACTGTACGACGTCTCTGTGGATGCGTATTATCATTTAGAGTAAACGTGGTGCGAAAACGTTCCATAGTTAATCGAATTAATTGCTCTGATGGACGATTATGTTGACCGTAAAATGGACGTAGTGCGCGATACGTATTTCGAACAGAACCATGATTTTCAAAATAAATTTGCACAATTTGGAAGCGTTGTTCAGGCGTCAGACTATTCATGTTGAAATGCCAAACCAAACTAAACATAAATCACTTGACAGGTGACAAAATGACCGCCAGTTAAAAAAGTGTTGCCAACTTAAAGTTCTATACCTCTATAAAAACACCCTTTATAAGCAGAATCACTAAAAATAATACATTAAAACTTTTTAGAATATTGACTGGCCTGTTCAAAAGTTATATCAGCGCAGAAAACATGCTCGACACATTGAGAATAGTATAACTCTCTATAAAGGCAAACTAATTGTTTGATTGATTGAATGATGCAGCAGACAGCACCCTTATTCTGCAGCCTAGTGAATTACAGTTTCGTGTGCTATATCTGTTCTATGTGAACTAGTTGGTTGCTTTAATCAAGTTTAGCAGTCAGTTTGTCCTTTGGGTATTGATGAATTTATTGATCCTTGAAGATGTCTCCAATAGATTGGATATTTGCATTCGAAGATGATGTGTGAGGCGGCTTTGTCCTCTTCGTCACATAGTTTTAAAGTTGGTTTTTCATTACAGATATCCATTATGTGTAAATGTTTCTTAGTTCTGTGACAAGCATGATCTGTTTTATGCTTAAATGCAGGATTTTGCTGTTTAATTTGCTGGATTATTTGCTCAGGTATAGTTTGCTATGCCTGTGGTCCGCAGAGTGATTCCAGTGATTCTGGTGTTGATGATTTATCTTCCAGGGAAATCCACGTGAACAGTAGCTTTAATAATGTAAGCTGATCAGCTTTTATATTACCCAAGATGCCCTTGTGTCCTTATACCCACGCAAAAGTAACATGGTTATGCTTTTCCAGAACTCTAAGGATTTCAAGATAATCTCAGATCTATTTTGATATTATCTGATGATATGCCAGAGCTTTCAGCACTACCTGATTGTCATCGAAAGCGATTACGTTGCTGTCTTTGTAACTGCTCGTCAGATTATCTCCAAGTGGCATGTATTTTTTCCTGAGATACCCTCGTCAGATTCTCTCGAAGGTACGTATCCGAACCTTGTGTTTCTGCCTGAGATACCCTGGTATGCTGCCCCGGTGCCTTACTTATGTTAAGTCTGGGTATAGTTCCGTGTTTTCCCACTCCTGTAACATGCTTAATTTTGGACCCGTCTGTAAAGCAAACGAGGTTTCCTGGATTATTACGTGTTCGATCAGATTCTACCTTCCAGTCAGTCTGATTGGTGTAGATCCTACCAAGGTTATAAGCGCTTGGTATGATGTCACTTCTCATCTCCAAGAATGAGTTCGTCACCATGCTTTTGATGCTGGTGTATCCGAAGGGAATGTTCAGACTACCAGACCTTGTTTAGTTCAGGCTGAATATCTCTACTTTCGCCATAGCCTTGGTTATATCAAAGAAAGAGAGGGGGGGTAGAAGTTTAGTCAGGATTCCATGAGTCCTGTCGGGCTGCCTCTTATGATTATTGTGATGTAAAGGTAGGCCAGTCTCTGCAATTTTAACAGCTCCAAATTGGCCCACCTCCGAGTAACTTACAACTGCAAATACAATATGTGGTTTTAATCCCCATTTTATGTCCAGTGTCCTTTTTGCAGTTCATGTTATTAAACGCTGAATATTTTTGAATTAAAATTAAAATTATTTGGATGGGTTTAAGAAAGAAACTAATTTTAGAGCCATTAATTTAATCAATCTCAATTTTTTTTTTATTTCACTTGACAAATTCTCGTCACGACCGATATAAAAAATATTTTTCAAAAATGTAATATTGTTATTGGCTCTTTGAATACCTTGTGATCTATTCATAAATACTTTATGGAAGTTGAGTGCAAAATTAGCATTTAATATAGATATAAATTGCAGTCTATTTGAGTGTTGTTTTCGGTGTACCGAAATGAAATTTCAAATACAAAATAATGTTTTCCTATGGGAATGTTCCAGTTATTATTTCGATATATGAAAGTTTAATGAACGGTGGAACAAACTCTAATTATTAGCTGAATAATTGTGTTTTATGTTGTCAAACTAAAAAATATTTGTGAATATAGTTTAAAACTAATTTTATAACATATCTACCAACCAACTTTTTGCAACAACGTCAACATTTCTATGATAAATAGAAAAACAAATCCTCCCAACAGGGACCGGATGAAAATAACAAAAGTGATCACACATGTCTGTAAAATATTTTTTTTTGGGCAGATTATATAAAGATTGCAAGATCATGGAGATTACTCAAAACTAGTTGGATCGATGGTATCAAAACAACGCTAGTCTGATTAAGTACAGTTTAAAACAGGAACAAAGAAATGTCGAATTAAAGAAGGCTGACATTCAGAGAAAGGTAATAGATAAGTCAAAAACATTATTCTCACATGGAGTTTTAAACCCTTACTCGTATCCTTGTGTGTGTGTGTGTAAATAGATTAAAATCAAAAAATACTATTTTTGGTATCATTTCATGTTATTCGTTTTTAAATATTGGATGATATGTTTTATTCCCAAAATATCTCAACCAATAAAGCCATTAAAACAAACTGCTGACAATAAAAGTACATTCATTTTCCTGTATTATTTCGAAGGGTAATTACCATAACAATTAGTGATTATTAAGTTGTCGTAGAGATCCATTTGCCTAATTTCCTAATATTTGAGAACACAATAAGGCATGTTTATTTAATAATTCACTAAATAACAAATATAATGTTGTTTCATTATTTTAAACGTGAAAATTACCTTTTCCTCCTTTGGTAAATGTTGTTTTAATCGGCCATATTAAAACTATATATTTTTTGGAGAATAGTAGAATTTAAACTTCAAATTGGTATATTCCCTTATTGTTTTAATTTATATTTGTTGCTTGAAGAACTTATGATTGCTTACTAATTTTTTTTTCTTTTCACTTATTTTTAAAATTATGTTTTAAAGTGGTAACGATTTTAAATTATGAAAAGCAATAACGGAGAAACAGGAAAAACTGGTAAAGTAAAAAGTTGATGGGGGGGGGGGGGCAAATTTAAAGATATTTTTGATATTATACCCTCTTCATATATTGGATATTGGGTAACAACCATAAATGTCAAATAGAAAGGTCTAAGTTTCGACTCAATGCCAGAAACTACTTTTTAAAAGTGGTAACGGTTTTAAATTATGATAAAGCAATAACGGAGAAACAGGAAAAACTGGCAAAGTAAAAATTCGATGGGGGAGGGGCAGGTTTAAAGATATTTTTGATACTATACCCTCTTCATATATTGGATATTGGGTAACAACCATAAAATATCAAATAGAAAGGTCGAAGTTTCGACTCAATGCTAGAAACTACTTTTTCTCTGTATTGTTCTATTATTTACATCTTCTTCTTCTTCTTTCTTCCCTTTTTGAAATGTATATTTTATACGTCAAAGAAACTTGTAATGAAAACTTCGACAATTTTTTTGATTCTGAAGTTCTCTAAACTTATTCAGCCTGATTATTAAAGCGTACGGCTTGATTTTAATATAAAATAAGTAAACATATATTTAATTTAAGAATTATAGGTAATAAGCCAATTACCAGAATGGATCTGCGACCTCGTCCTTGCTAGGCGATTATCATTTCCACCGAGTTTGATCATACAGGATAATAATTTTTAAAGAAAAACAAATATAGAGTAAAAATATAGCTTAAGATAAAGTTGAAATATACAATAGGTAACACAAATGAACAATTTCAAATTCAATTTAATTTATTATCCCATCCACACTTCCCTGAGTAAATGAAGTTAAATTTATTAACATGATTGATTTGTTCTAAAGTTTACTTTACGCGGTTTACGAATAATGTATGTATATTGTGGCAGGATGATTGACAGTAAATACAGTGTTGGAAAATTGACTGCTATTCGACAAGTGAGGTACACACCGTCTATTTGAAAATTGTTAGGCTACATTTTGCATTTTAAAAACACAATTTTAAAGGCAATACAATTAGTAATCCCGAAGTCCTCATTGTGATAAATTATGATAATTACCTTTCGATGTTTCTGTGATTGTAATTAAATAAACTAGGTAAGAAGGATATGGGATAAAGTTGTGCAACAAAAAATAAATTTTGTGCCAATAAATTTTTAACAAACGTAATAATTTTCCTAAAAATGATGTCACAATTACTAATTAAAAATTGTTATTCCTTGACATTTTTATCCGAAAAGTTATACCTAGCAGGTGTTGCTTTGAGCAGCCGTTTCTGAGGTAACGAATTTAAATGTTTTAATGCGTACTCGTCATAGCCCTATTTCAAACATTTGCTGAAAACATCTTTCATCACAAGAACATTATAAAGAAGCATAATGATGTTCTTGAAATAAAAAATGGTAATACCGGTAGAACGAACATAATCAAGCATGAAATAAATAATGGCAATGCAGAATCAATACGCCAGCTACCTAGAGGACTTGCCATATCCAAAAGCCAGGAAGTGAAGTTATTTTTAAGAGAGATATTAGATAAGGAAGCTATTAAAAATAGTCTCGCCTTTGAGCATCTTCTGTTGTATTGCTAGTAGTTAGATTTTGTATTGACTACAGGAAGCTCAATCATGTCAGTAAGAAAGACAGTTATCCACTTCTTAGAACTGATGACACTTCGACAACGTTTTAGTAGGCATCCAAGATCAATATAAGAACAAGATTGCTTTTTCACTGGCGATGGTTTGTTCCATTTTAATATTATACTATTCGAACTCTGCAACACTCTTACCACCTCTGAGCGACTAATGGAAATAGGAAAAAGACAGGAGAAACCCTTATTTTAGAAATAACTTTTTCCATCGTGTCTTCGGACCTGTTTGAAATGCGTTTGTGATTTTTGTCGACTTTGTTGTTTAAACTTCCCAGTCAAATTCAACTTTTGTCATTCCGAGACAGCCTCATGTCAATAATCATTAGAAAGGAAATATTGTTGATAACTGTTTATCCTAGAACTTTATTACTCGATTTTTTCTATATTAATTGGACAACAATATCTCTTTAATGCTATTGTTGAAAGAGTATTCGAAAAACCGGTAGTTTTGCTCCTGCTGCGATTGAATATGAATTATGAATACATTAATGAATGAATATATGGTTGCCTAAATTATTTTTATTGTTATTTTCAATATGTAAATAATATTTAATAATATTTACCAATAAAAATAAGTTTTTAAATTCACTTTTTGTTAAATTTTAATTGTAAACTTCGCATTGATAGTAATTTCTAACACTTGAAAACACTGAAAAGAGTCATGACAAGCAATTAAACTGAAAGAAAAGATAAGTAAAACATGTTTATGTCTATTAAAACTCAGAAAGGCCTCTCCCCACCGACCATAAACAACCTTCAAACAAATCTATTGTTGCTTCAATCTGTAGGGTATGATTAAAAGCCCAAAATATGGCCTAGAGAAACAACTCGAGTAAGAATCAGAGATGTCCATCCTTACCTCTACGTGTTGATCTATCTTACAAATAAAAAGGATTTAATAAAATATATTGCATTTTTTTGAAAACGCATAGAAATCAAAATCTATTTGAAAATTATGTTAAAAAATCATTTTATCATTTTTTGTTGATGTGCAGTCTTCTCTTCTGGTATCAACAAACAAAAATCTTTTAACACAGACCTTATTTTGTTGGTTACCTTATTGGAAAAATTTTTTCTTTTATTTAAATTGGAGTTAGTAGTAAGCACAATATCTCTAATCTCAGTAGTACAGTAGTTTAGCGATTTGCATCACGTCCCCATCTAGCACAAGTGTACGTGATCGTGAATAAATTTTACTTGACTTAAAGTTCAAAAAAAGGGAGACAGGGAATTATTCTTAAGTATTGGTGCTCAAAAGATGCACATATTCAGATCTGTAAACAACAAAAACTTTTACAAGACTAATTGATGTCGATAATAGAAATCTTGTCATCAAAGAAATTTATCATGTAATCAGGAATTATATCCAACTATAGCATTCCCAAAGCGTTTCCACCATCCAATACATGTCTACTGAGGCATTTTAGTGTTTAACGGCTCTGTAATTTCCTCAAACATCCGACAGACTGGCTTTGGGGAAGACTAACTATGGTATAAACTACAAGACGATTTTGCCATAAAGACAACCCACGCATGTGCGATATCGCTTAATTACTCTAAAAGCCCGCTATCTGTTGTTATAAAGGAGACATTATGGTCATTGGTAATAATTTTAAGTAGCACATTTGTACGATAATATATCTTGGGTAAGTTTCAATTAGTAAACACAATGGCAATTGTGATATTATACACTACGTTCTTAGTAATTTCTGAGATGAGTAATATGTCAGCTGTAAGTTCAAAATTGCACGAAATATCAAGGCAAGAGTAAGAGAAAATTTTAAAATACTGGTTACGTTATTTTTAATGTTCTTTGAGTTTTGCGAAAAACCTTATAAGTGAAGTATTAGCAATATCCCTAGAAGATAAGGCCACAGTGCTTAACTGTAACGTCAGACTATTTGGGCCAACTTTTTAACCCTTAAGAATGCATTGACTAGTATCTCTTATTAAGTGGGTAACATGTTAAGTGACGTCAGCCACATTGAAGTCAACTAATATACAGCTAGCTGATTGCATAAGATATTATATTTGGTTGATAGAACCTGTGAAAAATCATCTGTTGTCGATCGCATCATTGGACGACTCTCGCTATCTCTTTCTTTCCCATAAAGAAAGTAGATAGAAAGAGTAAGCGAAAAAAGATCTGTAAAGAATCGAACGGTGCAATTCACTTATTTCGTTGTGTTTATACTGTTTTGTAGGTTAGTTTAATGTAGCCTGAAATCTGGACTGTTGAAAGCCAAATTTATGCATAAATGTGGATATATTAAGTGAATTTGTGTGGTTTTACTGATTTTCTTAGGTTCTTGCAGTCTTAGTACTAAATGAATACAGCTTGCCATAACCCCACACCTGACACCAAATACATAAAAAACTTTTTATATTATTAAAAAAAAAGAGTAGGATAGAATAGAATTTCCTCTTAACTTTATCCAAGCCAATTAAGGACTGCGATAAATTCTAAAACGTAACATACTGTAACCGATTTCAGAACGTAACATATCTGAACAATTTTTTCTAACCCCTAAATTCGTGCTAATTTGCGTCAGTACCTCCCAGTATTCATTTCACTAATAGAAACATTATTAAATAGTATTTTATATTAATGTCTAATAAAGGTTATGTCCCGGGGTGTCGCAGAAATTATAAGAATGGTCTGAAAGTGTATCTTTTTAGCTTTCCAACCGATAATGTTTTGTAAAAAATTGAGGCTATTCAAATTCAAAGTAGGCAAAATACACTTTTCTTAAGGTAACATATTTAGGATAATTTCAGAGCAGAACCAACAAAGAGGTAACACGTAATTTTAAAAATGTTGCACTGAAGGCGGTTTCTGTTCAAAATTATCCTAAATATTTTCTAAAAACGTCCAGAATCGTATAAATAAAGAGGAAAAATTAAAATAACTCTATGAAGTGAGTTTTTTAAAGCTGTTGAAGAAAGTAAGCAGGAATATGACAGTCATAAAAAAGCAATATATTTTCAAAACTTTGAAGTTTTTAAATTTGTTTATAACTTATAAAGTTACAAAACACTAGTTTACAGTACCTAAGCAACGGAAATAAAATAACATTATTTAAGCTTGAATATACCCTAACCCTCTATAACATGGGCAATTATATTTGACAAAAATTTAAAATTGAAAAACCGTTCATATGGCCAATACCAATACCTAATAAAGAACGAAGCTTTCACGGCTTTGGTCAAGTTGAAAATCATAGTTCTTGGCAAATTAGAACAATTATTCGAGGTATTGCCTACGATTGCACGAAGCATCTTCAGAGATCCACGAGATTCATTTCAGTGTGCTAATCTCGTGGAGTAAAGGTCTCTAAAGATGTCTTATGTAATCGTTGGCGAAACGTCTGATAATAATTCAAATTTGACACAGTCCAAACTCAAAAATCATGATTTTTAATAGCAATACGTTATTGTTTCCACATTAAAAGCAAAGACCATTTACTGCGAGCAGTATGGATGAAATTCAAATTTTGATCGATGTTATGAATGATACAATGATGTCAATTCCTTTCAACAATAAACCTAATCATGTCCACAAGTTCAAGCAATTCTATGAGTAAAGCTGTAAAATGTGTTTCAGTTATTTTTGAAAAATTTTGATGAATGTTTAAATTTCATTTCTAAACAGTTTTCTGTGCTTATTATCCCAAAAGAAAGATATAGAAGGAGATAGAGAAGACCTCGAACTAAGCCTTAACCGCTCACAAAATATATTGTCTAAACTTGGCATCCTAAATTGTGATACTGAGGCAATTAGAGATAAAATGCTAGTTATAACCTATTTTAGCTGTTAATGCTATAATGTTGCTTTAAAAAAATTTGAGTGTTATTTTTAACCTACATTATTCTGAAATATTTAATTGAATATAAAATATTAACTGTTTTCGAAGAATGCTGTATTCATGATGTTATCAAAAAAATTTTAAGCATTATTACAAATACTTATTACCTAACCAAACCCAAAGAAATTACGATATGTTTATGTAGAAAAGTAATTTTAGAAAAATTATATATATATATATATATATATATATATATATATATATATATATATATATATATATATATATATATATATATATACTGTTTAATGCCTGTATTATTACAAAGATAAATTTGTTTCAGAGGGGACTAATTACAGCGTAAACTACAACAATAATTTACCGCGAAGACGTGCTTGTTCTGCATAATAACTCTAAAACTTATTCATTTGTTCTGTCTAATATTCGGTGAGATTATTCATATGAGGTAGTAATAAATAATATCCACTATAATATATATATATATATATATATATATATATATATATATATACATACAGGGTCCGATCCAACCTCTTTTTTTGGGGGAGGGCGATGATATCACAAAAGTACAGTATCGCAAGCGAAAGCAAGTTATCGACGGGGGGGGGGGGGACACCAGAAACATTCCAATTTCTAATGTAAAAGGCAGGGTCGAGTCTATTTTTCTGAGTTTGAAGCTCTTGGAGAGGGGGGGTGCCAGCGCATACACATTTTTAGCATAAGAGTTAAAATCGGGTCTATTTTCATGAACTCAAAGCTCGTGGAAGGGGGGGCATCACAAGCTTACACATTCTTATACTCTATTCATGAACTAGAGGGAGTAATAAAACTGTTACCGAAACCTCGAACATACCTGCTGCAGTGTCGCAGTTAACGGACGACTGCTGTAAATCTATTTATATTTAAATATTATAAGCTTTTAAAATTTTACTGCAACAATAAAATTTCTGATAGTTCAATTAAATTTCTGTCAGTGAGCAAAGTACACCTTACAGTGTGTCCTTAGTGATTTATCTTGTTTGCGTTTGTTTTTATATATTATTTGAGATAAGTGAGATACCCAAAAGAGATCGCTTCCACCACTATATTTATTCCAAAATCGTTAAACCAAGGCATTTTTTTTCTCTACGAAAAACTTATTAAGATGAATGTTTATGTTGCATTAAGATATTAATATCTAGATAATAATGCTAAAAGCTCTGTTGAGATGTATTCCAACCTGTTGGGAGTTGGAAAATCTACTATATACCGAATACTGAAGGAGAAAAAAATGACTGGAATTGTTAGTACTCCTAAGCTACATCCGATCACAGGCAGACGAAAAACCTCGTTAGAAGAAGAGATGAAAACTGCAATAAAAGGAGTTGTACATACATTTTATTATGAGAAGCAGATCCCAACCGTCGACAAAATTCTAACTAAAATCAATGAAGATCGGGATTTACCTGAAATTAATAGAACTGAGTTCTGGAAATTGCTCAGGGAACTTAATTTTTGCTAGGAAAAACCAGATAGGAAATCTGTTCTTATAGATCGTCCGGAAATTGTCCGTTATAGAAGGAAATATCTCTCTCAAGTAAAAGGTAGAGTTGCTAGAAATAACACAACTTAAATCAAGCCTGACTTGATGGTCTAGAAAACAGCTTTTCCTGAGTCTTGGAGTTGTGTATGTGTATGGTAGTCGTAAGCCCTAATGACGTGTAGTTTTTTAGCACTAAACCTGCAAGAACCAAGAGGAACGATCAGACTTCTAGAGAGCTTTTGTCACAATAAGATTTCTTTCTAGATTTATGAAATATCTACTAACTAATATGGGACAGCATTAAATCCTGGGTTAAACTGTCATACGCTACCAAAATATTTCATTTGTAGGAGTCTACGATCAAATGCTTTCACAGCCGGCTTCCTATCCTTGCAGAACAGATGGCTATGATTAAATCTAAATTATGATTGTTGAAGTTGTGACCAGCAACAATACTTACAAAATTTTTGAATAACTGGTTAAAAAAGACATTTTCATATATTTGAAAAATTAGCTGATTAAAAACATGACCTAAATAATCTTTTCAACTTTTTTCACGTCAAGTAATAATTTTGTTCTCTCTTCCTCATAAAATGTTCAAATTTAGCACGTCTCGTTTACAACAAAAGTAGAGCTTCACGTTGTGCATAAACAATATGCAACTTCATGCTCGCAAAAACATTTTATAGGCCATAAACATAACCTCTGTTTGAGGTTTAAAAATGTTTTTCACTCTCTACCTCCTTTGTGAAAATTTAATGGTAAGAATACGTAAAAAATTTATGCCTTTTTTAAAGCACTAAATTAGGAATTCATTGTTTTTTTGCTGGTCATAAAATTTTTATTTTTAAAACTGGCCTCTTTAATGATGAATTTCTTTAATATACCGAACTTCCTGGCCCTTGCGAATTTTACGTTTATTTTAGCATTATTAAATAATCTTGTATTTTTTATTATGGAATGACGCAACCTAATAATGCCTTTGAGCTATAATAACTTATCATTTTAAGAATGGAAAGACTTATCGCCAAATAAACAAAATAATAAACAGAGAACATGGGCAAACTGAGTTGATCTATATTTTCCTGAAACTTCGGGTATTCATTCACCTTGCCCTTATTATACAGCCACGAGCAAAAGCAATAGGCACCCTACAAAATTGCTACTTTTGGAGTAATTTAATATAGGGTTTATAAATAAAACAGATATAACGTATAAGATTTATTATATTAAAGTAATTAATATTTGGTCAGTCCACCTTTTGATTTAATGACGGATAACTGTTTTCACTCATACCTTAAAGCGGCCAGTAGTGTTTGTTTATTTGTTAGAGAGTGTCTTAGGAACTTTTTTTTAAAATAGACCAAATGTGCTCAACTGGATTAAAGTTTGACGATTATGGTGGCCAGTTTAAAAGCTCAATACGGTTTTAAACAATCCACGTCATAGTGTGAGACGATTTGTGGCAAGTGGCGTTGTCTTGCTGGAATTTTATTTCGCCACTGTGTTACATTTTTATTTACAACACTTCAAGCCCTTACTGATGAATTTTTTTTAGCTATGGGCGATAAGTTAGGATGCACAAATTTAGTAGAGCTGGTAATTAAAACAAATGCATCGCCTATAAAATAACGTTACTACCCGTTATCATCAGCACTACAAAAAGAAGTGAACGCCGAATTAGAACAAATGTTTAAACAATCAAAATTTCAGTAAGAAATAAAGAAATCTTTCTGCCGTATTTAAATAGTTTGTTATATATGTAATTCTACTTTCAGGCAGAGAATATGAAAAATATAAGTACAAACAGTTTATTTCCTGCAAATATCGCTCTGATCCTCTCTCCATACGCGTTTCGATCACCTCATGATCTCGTCAGTGGAGCTGTATCGGAACGAGCGCAACATTAGCAGGAAACAACTGATATATGAACCATAAATTTCAAGGTATGTCGGCAGGATATTACACCTGCCGTCTACCAACTTCGATGTCAGACTGAAAAACGCGTATGGAGAGAGGACCAAAGCGATATTTGCAGGAAATAAACTGTTTGTACTTATATTTTTCATATTCTCTGCCTGAAAGAGGAATTACATATATAACAAACTATTTAAATACGGCAGAAAGATTTCTTTATTTCTTACTGAAATTTTGATTGTTTAAAAATTTCACTTTACTCCGTTGATTCATAGATGTCGTTCGACTGGCGATATTTTTCAGTCTGACATCGAAGTTGGTAGATGGCAGGCGTAATATCCTGCCGACATACCTTGAAATTTATGGTTCATATATCAGTTGTTTCCTGCTAATGTTGCTCTCGGTCCGACACAGCTCCACTGACGAGATCATGAGGTGATCGAAACGCGTATGCAGAGAGGACTAGAGCGATATTTGCAGGAAATAAACTGTTTGTACTTATATTTTTCATATTCTCTGCTAAAAGGAGAATTACATATATACAAATGTTGGCTGACGGAATAGTGGAACCTTTCGATTCTCCCTGGTTATCTCTCCCATCGTCATGATTAACAATAAGACTGGTGGATGGAAATTCCGTGTGGACTACCATATGCTCAATAAGGCTACAATTCCAGATGCCTATCCAATTCCCTATAGTTGGATAAGCTTCGAGATGCCAGATTTTGAGTTATCTTGATATCAAATCAGCATTTTGGCATATTTCTATTGCTCAAGAGTCACGTACATTAACAGCTTTTTCAATACCCATTGGAGGATTACCCCAGTTTAGGCGCATGTCATTTGGACATACTAATGCCCCTGCAGTCTGGCAGAGATTGATAGATCGTATTATTGGTGTAAACTTGGAGCAATACGTGTTTGTATATCTGGATTATGTGATACTCTGTACACCAACATTCGAAGATCATTTTCGTGTTTTGAAAGAGGTTATTAAGCGTATTTTGAACGCCAGTCTCACTCTTAATAGAGATAAATGTCAGTTTTGTAAACCAGAGATAAAATATTTGGAATATGTCGATAATGTTTCCGGATTATTGGTTGGCCCCGAGAAGGTCGAAGTCATTATTAAAAGTCCACCTCCAAATAACGTTTCTGAGCTTAGAAGAATTTTACCTATTAAACTTCTCTCACTTTGTTGAATATCGCGGTGATAGATCTAGTAATTTTGTAGTAACGTCGGGTGTTCCTCAAGGATCTATTTTGGGTCCCTTATTTTTTAACGTTTTTATTAATGATATCACATGTGGGTTGAATAACAGCTGCGTACTTTATGCAGACGATTTAAAAATATTCCGGGACATATGGAATCTTGGCGGCAGCTTGATCCTTGAACAGGATCTTATGAAATTAAATACTTCGTGTCTAAAAAACAAACTGTCTCTGAACGTAGACAAGGGTAATGTGTCATTCTCAAAAAGTATAATGCCTCCGCTGCATGATTATGGGATCAACGATGTTTTTCTATGGCGAGTTAACTGCATTAAGAACCTGGGAGTGACGATTAACTGCAGACTCATATTTGTCAATCATATTCTTCTTCTTCTTCATATACCTTCTCCATTTCGGAGGTTGGCTATCATCATTGCTATTCTGACCTTGGAAGCTACGGCCTTGAATAGATCAGATGACTTGACGTTGAACCATTCTCGCAAATTCCTAAGCCAGGATATTCTTCTTCTTCCAACAGATCTTTTTCCCACAATCTTTCCCTGGATTATGAGTTGCAGAATCTTATACCTTGGACCTCTCATGATGTGGCCGAGATATTGAAATTTTCTCTTTTTTACTTCATATAGGATCTCTACGTCCTTCTTCATTCTTCTCAGAACCTCCAAGTTGTTCACATGATCTGTCCATGATATTTGCAGCATCCTACGGTAGGTCCACATCTCGAAGGCTTCTAGTTTCTGCTTGCAATGTAAGTTGAGGGTCCAAGCTTCTACACCATACAATAGGACTGGGAATACATAACATTTAAGCATCCGAATTCTTAGGTCTAGGCTCAGATCGCGACTACAGAGCAGCTTCTTGATCTTCACAAAGGATGCACGGGCCTTCTCAATGCGAATCTTTATTTCTGAACAATAGTCCACGGAACAGTTGACACTTGTACCCAAATAGTCATATCTCTCGACTTTTTCCAACCTTTCGCCTTCGACATACAGATGTTCATTGGGTACTTCAGTTTTGGTGACAATCATGTATTTGGTCTTCTTAACATTAAGTGTCAGACCATATTCTCGACTAGTTGTGGTGACATTATTCAACATATTCTGAAGGTCTTGCATGTTTTCGGCGAGAAGTACTGTGTCGTCTGCGTAGCGCAAATTGTTCAGTGGAATGCCGTTAACTCGTATTCCACCGGTGCCATTTTCGAGGGCTTTGGCGAAGATTTCCTCTGAGTAGAGGTTAAAAAGGAGTGGTGAGAGAACACATCCTTGTCTCACCCCTCGCTTGATCTCCACCGCATTCGTTAGTTCAGATTGGACGCGGACAGACGCACTTTGGTTTAGGTACAGTTTTACAATTATTTGTATATCTCTTGTGTCAAGGTTTTTTCGTTTCAGCGCTTCTATTAGTTGTTTATGTTTCACTTTATCAAATGCTTTATTATGATTAATAAAACAGGCGTATACATTTTGGTTGACATCGAGATATCGCTGCATCAAGACATTGTAGGCGAACAAGGCCTCTCTAGTGCCACATCCGTCAATCATATTAATGATACAGTATCGAGATCTTACCAAACGCTGGGCTTTCTAGTGAGATCTAGTCATGAATTTCAATCGCTCCAGGTCATAAGCACGTTATATTATTCTCTTGTACGAAGTAGATTGGAATTTGCCTCAGTATTATCATGTAAACTTTGATAAAATAAAAAAAAATTGAGTATCACTTCTTAAGATTCTTAAGCTTTAAATTGGATGGATTTTATCTACTGCCTACTACACCCCGCGAAAGCCTATTGACAAGATTTAATCTCACAACTTTGTAGAAGCGCAGTAACGGGTCTCGTGTTTTTTTTTTATATAAACTGGTTAATAACAAGATTTCGGCAACTGATTTGTTCGCGAGAGTTCATTTTCATATTCCAGGGATAACTAAATCGCCAGTATTTTTCTATTTGCCGAAATCAAGAACTAATGTATTACAATTATCCCCATTATACTCGATGTGTTACCTTTATGATCGCTTGAAAGACAAATTTGATATATTTTACTGCAATTATTCTGTTGTTCAATCGTTATTTACAATTATCTGTAATTGATATATAACTTTGTTCTTTTTCCTGCTTAATAATAGGGACTCTGGTCCTGTAGGGCAGTGTAAGTAAATAAAATAAAAATTAAATAAATTTTTCATCTTCTTTTTTCATTAATAACGATATTGTTAATAACAACGACGCAGTCGCGCGGTCTGACTCTTTATCTTGTTATTAGAAAACACGTTTCTAACGAAACGAAATAACATTAGGCGGCTAAAAAATAATAATTTTTTTTTGTTCTTCAGCTCTCAGACTACAAATCAATCATTCAAATAATCAAATAAACGACCTTATCGCTGACTTTTCTGTCATGTCTGTCATTGTAAGGTAAAGCCTAATTTAATTGGTGTTTATTAGCATTTAAATCAGTTATCATATCGAAACAGTACTTGATAAGTTGACCTATTTTAAATATTCAGACGTTACCTTTACAACACAGCATATCGTGATCCGAAACACTGTATGCAAGTTTGCCTTAAAACAATAAATCTTTCATTGGTTTTCATTTAGAACGTATCAAAACGATTATATCACGTCAGAGAACCGAACTGCGAACATGGCGTGAAGCTTCCATTATCAATAAGACATTTGGCAGGCAAAAGAGTAGAAAACAAACATAGCGTGTGCTGGTTCGTACAAGCCGTGAATAGTAATAACTACTTTCTGGTGATTTAAAAATAGCACGGTTTAATTTCGCGTGATCAGACTGGAGAATCGGCGAAATGCGAAATCAATGCTACGAGAGGGAGACTAGCCAGGTGCCGGAAGCAGATTATCGCTCATTACTGACTTGCATCGGCGCATTTTTCGGTAATTTTAAGATGCAGCCGGCGAAAGCAAATGTAAATTTTACGTTCATCCGGGTAAATTTCTTTTAAAATCGGTTTTAGACGGGTTAAAACGCCGGAAAATCACGTAGAGAAGGATCGAGAAAAGACCTATAAAATTCTCTTAAATTCATTAAAATTTCATGGACTTTTAAAGTTAGAAATAATTGAGTTTTTCATTAATTTTAATTTGTTATTCAGAATTAGAACTTTAATGAAAAAAAGGGCATTCTTTTTGTTTTATGTTTAGATCTCTTCAAAAATACTTACACATCAATAAATAAATTTTAAAAGATTAGTTCATTATATATATATATATATATATATATATATATATATATATATATATATATATATATATGTATATATATATATATATAAATGTATGGTAACTTCTTTGGATTAGGTTTCAAAAATTAATACTACTATTCTGTGCTTGACGTTTCGCCCAACATAGTTTGCTTTTTCAAAAGTATAATCTGAAATAAAAACAAAATACAACTAACATGGTCACAAAAGCACACTGTGTTCTCAGACTGGCAGAGTTAAAGTGTGCCCTTTGACGAGTGAGTGTGGTTGGTGAGTACTGAGTAAGCTTATTTACTGACCATATTCTCCTGTTGCTAAGGTCTGAGCCTTGAGGATGGTCTAAGTTAGACCGAAAGCGCTTGGCCGATAGTAATAAAATATACACTGAAATACAAAATCCGTCTATTTCTTGAAGTCTCAATTATACATAACCTTGAATATAGGCCAAAATCGCGCCTTGTGTTTTTTTAGGTTCGGATATTTAAAAAACTTGATGTGATAGAGGAATTATGAGCCCAGGCTTGAATTCGGCGATCTACAGGAGCTTCCTATTCAATGTACAAAGATCACGTCGTGCTGTATAATCAATTGAAAGTGGTTATTGGCCCGTATTTGAACATTTAACATGCTTTTCCGACACAGAAAGTCTCTTATTTCATGGCGAGGAATAAAATTTTTCTACTGTCCCTCGTACATTATAAATTTTAAAAAGACAATACAATAAATCGTAGTATTAGTAAAAATATCCCAAACGTTACATAAAAATTTAACAAACAAGACCTTCGAGTATATTTGCATTTTTATTTATTTATTTCACTTTAACCAATTAAAATTTTATTTATTTAACCGTAGCGTTATTAGTTTTACACATAAATGATTTTATTTTATTCATCCGTACATGCCGATTATTATATTCGTATTTCCCAAATATTTTATCAGTTGTTTTTATACGCAATTGATTTCCCTGTTTTTTTTTTGGTTGTACCGAATATTAATTATTATTTGGATATTTTGGTTGAGTTAAACCAAATTCATTAGAGTTTTTTACAAAGATGTTAATATTTGGCTGTTTTTTAGAATTTAGAATACTATGATGTAATTTTTTTATATTAGGTGAGCCATGTACCTCTTTCGGTCATGATCCGTACAGCAACAGAACTCAAGGAACAGTTTTCCAACAATGACCTGAATGAAATTGTTTTTATAATATTCAGAACATGGAGTCACGCCTACAATTAGAATTATACAGCTGGATTCATTAAGAAAGTTTAATACTTAGATCCAATCTAATTGTCAAGGAAGTTAGATCTTATAGTTGACCAGTTCTGTTTTGTTTATAATTGTTTTAATTTATATCAAATAAGCCAAAACATAAAAGCTTATATAGGAAAATTAAGGATAAAAACTTGGAGATAAAGTCTTGGAGTTGGTAAAAAAAATAGCTGTCCCCTAAAAATAAAAATTTTAAACATGACGTTTCGGTAACACGTACAAACGATTTTTTCTTCTGGTGTTTTTAAAATTCAAAACGTGTTTAACTTATCGTTGAACTTGCGAATTTGTACCTTCTACTGCCAGTTTAGACCGATCTTAAAGTTAGACCAAGTTAGTAAAGTAGGGGGTTAAATTTTAAACCTCCTCTCAGCTCGCTGTTCTATTTCTCTCAGCGAGTCGAGTGAAGACACAGACCCAGGGAAGCGAATAAACTAACTAGGCAGAACCAAGGCATAATCTGGTTATATATATATATATATATATATATATATATATATATATATATATATATATATATATATATATATATATTTGTGGAATCCAACATCTTACCACTGCTTTCCGGCAAAACTGGACTTAAATAGAGGTCCAAGTTTGTGAAAAGTACAGGGATGTCTGGGAAGGATACCGGTGGATCCCACTGATAAGTCCACCACCGGTATCGGGACGTACGGTGGTCGAAAATAGATCGCTAGCTACATGTCCCTACCACCAGGGGCATTGCTAATTGCGACAATATATATATATATATATATATATATATATATATATATATATATATATATATATATATATATATATATATATATATATACATATATATACATATATATATATATATATATATATATATATATATATATATATATATATATATATATATATAAATGTACGGTAACTTCTTTGGATTAGGTTTCAGATTGATACTATTTTGTGCTTGACGTTTCGCCTAACGTAGTGGGCTTTTTCAAAAGTATAATCTAAAATAAAAGTAAAATACAAACTAACATGGTCACAAATACACACACACATGACTTAAAATTTACACTCAAATGATACAATGTTAATTAAAAACATCAATCTATAAAATAGTGTGAATTAAAAATCAAAAATCATTCTCAGATACTCACCTCAATTTACCTTGGTCATGTTTCTTACTGAATTATTTGACGATTCCTTCGGTTAATATTAACTTAATTTCTTTTTATTTGGAAACCTTTTTACTCAGTTTTTTCTGATTTATAAATAAGTTTTATCAATATCAACTATACAGTGTGTTGCAAAACAATAAGGGCTACAATAGGTGGTTTAGTTTATTAGGTTAAAATATATTTGGCTATGGTTTTTGATATCTTGCTTATCATTGATTGCTGGTTTTCCTTTTTTTTTTATATGTAGCATTTTCTTTATTTGAAGTTTATGGTAGTCTCTTTGTTGGGTTAGAATCTTTGTATTTGAAAAATCAATATTCATGTTTAAAATTTGTTTCATCTTTGTGTAATGCTGTCGTTGCATTTTTTGTGTATTTATGTCCGTTCAATCTGCTGTCTAGATATTGTCTTGTCATTCCAATATATCTCTGTGGATAATTTAGACATGGTACGGAATAGATA
Organism: Diaprepes abbreviatus; assembly: GCA_034092305.1. Lineage (NCBI taxonomy): Eukaryota > Metazoa > Arthropoda > Insecta > Coleoptera > Curculionidae > Diaprepes > Diaprepes abbreviatus. The sequence continues at coordinate 1,917,964 of JASJET010000259.1, read as the reverse complement.
ACGCTAGATTTCTTTTTATGTGTTCCCTTACTTTTAACTTTGTAAACAATGGTGACAAGTGATTGTATGTTTTGTGGCAAACTATAATATCATGCTGTTTGCGGATGTGTGTAAATTTTTCTGACAATGAATTTATGTATGGTTTTGAAACATATGTTTTTGGGTTGTTATTATTATAATTTTCTGTAAGAACGTTCTTATTATACAGTTTGTATGTTCGTTGTCTTATTAATCTGTTTGTGAGTTTTTCGGGGAAATTATTATCACTTAGGATTTGTCTTATTTTCTTTAAAGCTTCTTGACGATATTGCGGATAAGTTAGGATTAAAGCTCTATCAGCCAAACCTATTATTACGCTGCTTTTGGGATTTCTGGTGATTTGATTGATAGTTGAGGTACCGTCCCGACCATGTATCTTTTGTGTACTACATCAGTTCAGTCTTTTTATTTTCATAATTTCGAAATAGTGTGAGGTCAAGGAAATTTATTTTTCCATTTTGTTCGACTTCTGATGTAAATTGCCTCTTTTGGTGGAAATTGTTGAATGCATTTAGTATGGTGCCAATTTCATATTCGGGTACAGCTGCTGGACGTCAACGTACCTCTTAAAAACTTGAATTGGTATATCAAGTTTTTCAATGGCATTTTCTTCCAGATATTTCATGACCAACTATGCTACCGTAGATGATATTGGTGAGCCCATTGCGCAACCACCAAGCTGCTGATAGTATGTGTCTTGATATTGGAAGTAATTATTGGTTAGTGTCAAATTTATGGCTTCAGTGAATTTTTCTAGGTTTAAATCGGTAAAGCTTTTTAAATTATCCCACTTTGCTTTTATTATATCTGTTAATAGGTCATTGGGAATATTTGTATATAACGAGACGACATCTAAGGAGATTAATTTATAGTTGTTTGGAATACTTGTTTCATTAATAATTTTTTTAAAAGTAAAAGAGTCTTTTATATATTAATTATTTTTTCCAGTTATATTTGATAAACAGCTGCAATGATATTTCGATAATTTGTAAAATGGTGATTGTATACTCGATACTATTGGTCTTACAGGGACACCAGATTTATGTAGTTTGGGTAAACTATATATTTTTGGTGAAATCCCGTCGTGTATTGTTAAATTTTTTACTTTTGTATCTGTTATGAGTTTTTTAGACAAAAGTTTCTTGACTAATTGGTTATTTTTATTTTGAGATATGTTGATTGGGTCGTGTCGTAGCTTTTTGTATGTTCTTGAGTCTTTTAATAAAGCGTTCATTTTCTTTTTATAATCCGTGGTGTTCATTATAACTGTTATATATATTGTCGTAGAAAGATGTTTCTCACCGCCTTTCTCCGAGGACATTTCACTTCAAATATAAGATCCAAAAAGTATATTAGTACGGCAAGCGAGTGTCTGGGAAGGTGTCAGTCGGAATCCCACTGACAAGTCCTACGACTGACACCGGGACGAAACACTCCAAAAATTTTTCAAGTGTATAGGAAAGCTGCTTCCTCAGGCACGAGCGATAAATGAGGAGCCGGAAGCCACGGGACGTAAAGACCGTAACGTAGCTTCCTATATCACAACATGGCATCCCTGGTGTTGTTTGGGCCGTTGCAGACAGGGGTCTGCATTGAGCATTGTGCTAATGCTGGATCCACGACGGGGTGTTAGTTCCCGCTGTTCTTCAGTTACATCTCGACTTGTCGTATAATAAGAAACAAGAATACAGATTCTAAATAATACGCCAAGTGAGATGTCTAAAGAGGGGGGTGTCGTAGAAAGACGTTTCTCACCGCCTTTTTCCGAGGACATTTCACTTCAAATATAAGATCCAAAAAATATATTAATACGGCAAGCGACTGTCTGGGAAGGTGTCAGTCGGAATCCCACTGACGAGTCCTACGACTGACACCGGGACGAAACACTCCAAAATTTTTTCAAGTGTATAGGAAAGCTGCTTCTTCAGGCACGGGCGCTAAATGAGGAGCCGGAAGCCAGGGGGCGTAAAGCCGGTAACGTAGCTTCCTATATCACAACAATATATATATATATATATATATATATATATATATATATATATTTAGTTGGTTATTTTCTTGGGAATATGGTTCATTTTATATTGAAACTACATATATAAAGTAGTCATAATTATTGTATATATACAGGGTGATTCAAAAATCGATCACGAAACTTAAGGGGGTGATTCTACTTGACAAAATAAGGGTAGAGCTTCATATAATTTTTTTTCAAAATGTCATTCGTTTTCGAGTTACAAGCCGTCCAAGTTCTTATTTTTTGTTTTTTGAATTACTCGCTTACAGGAAAACCGATTTGACTAATATTTGAAAGATAGGCCAAGTCTTCTGCGCTTCATCATTTTAGTAACAATTCACATTGATTGTTTGCCGCTAGAGAGCACTTTACCTACATTGAAAATTGTTTTTTTGTCATAATTTTTTAGTGTTGACAGCTACAGTAGTTTTTGGCATAATTTCTGAAAGACTGATGCCAGGCCTTTAAAAAGGTGCTCTTTATTTACATCGCTAAACCCAACGGTTTAGACGTAAATCACCCTTAAAAATTAAGTGGTAAATTTACTTTTCTCATTTCATTACCACCAGCTACCAGGTAAATAGCTATCAAAGTATACTAGAGCTGTCAGTTTAACATCAAATAAATTCGCTTTTTAAACTATTTAATTTATAATCTTAAAATAACTAATAATGGCTAATCACCAATATTCAAATATCGAATATTGTGATATCCATTTTTGTTATGGAAAAGCAAATGGTAATGCAGAGTTGGCAAGGAGATATTATATGGAGAGTTATCCGGAAAGAAATATCCCTCATGCTCAAACATTTTCCAGTGTGCACAGGAGGCTTGCGGAATGTGGTTCCTTTAAAAGTTATAATGGAAATAGGGGAAGACCTAGAACTGCTAGAAACGTGCAACAAGAAGAAAGAGTGCTTGAAATTATTGAAGATAATCCAGGTATTAGTACTAGAAAAATTGGGAATGAAGTGCGGCTCTGTCAGGCTAGTTCATGGAGGATACTAAGAGAAGAACAACTCTACCCGTTTCATTCAAAAAAGGTGCAGGCTCTTTATGACGATGATCGGCCGAGACGGTTGGAAATGTGCAATCAGATCCTAGCTAAGTATGAACACGATAATCGATTAATTGGCGTCATATTATTCACTGACGAAGCTGGTTTCACTCGTGATGGCATAACAAATCTACACAACATCCACACATATGCTTACGAGAACCCAAACAATGTGGTAGAAACGAAACATCAGCGTAGATTTTCACTAAATGTGTGGGCAGGGATAATAGGAGATTACCTTATTGGTCCTCATTTCTTTGATGGCCCATTAACTGGTGACGTATACTTAGATTTTATCCAAAATCGTCTCCCATTGTATCTGGAAGATGTGCCATTGGAAGTAAGGGCCAACATGTGGATCCTCCAAGACGGAGCTCCGCCCCACTTTAGTATACGTGTCCGACAGTATTTGAATGCAACGTATCCTGAGCGATGGATAGGACGAAGTGGACCATTGGCATGGGCAGCGAGGTCACCAGACCTTAATCCTATGGATTTTTTCTTTTGGGGGCATTTGAAACAATTGGTGTACGATATTCCAGTAATCAACGTCGAGGATCTTCGCTTCAGGATAATCGAAAAGTGCCAAATTATTAAAGAAACACCAGGAATTTTTCATCGAGTTAGGCGACATTTTTTGAAGAGTGTTAGGAAATGTATGGAAGAAAATGGGGGACATTTTGAGAATCTTTTTTAGTTTGTTTAGTACTGTTTCATTAATTTTTATCAATTAAATGTATATCGCAATAATCCATAATAGAATATGTACTGATTAGCCATTATTAGTTATTTTAAGATTATAAATTAAATAGTTTAAAAAGCGAATTTATTTGATGTTAAACTGACAGCTCTAGTATACTTTGATAGCTATTTACCTGGTAGCTGGTGGTAATGAAATGAGAAAAGTAAATTTACCACTTAATTTTTAAGGGTGATTTACGTCTAAACCGTTGGGTTTAGCGATGTAAATAAAGAGCACCTTTTTTAAAGGCCTGGCATCAGTCTTTCAGAAATTATGCCAAAAACTACTGTAGCTGTCAACACTAAAAAATTATGACAAAAAAAACAATTTTCAATGTAGGTAAAGTGCCCTCTAGCGGCAAACAATCAATGTGAATTGTTACTAAAATGATGAAGCGCAGAAGACTTAGCCTATCTTTCAAATATTAGTCAAATCGGTTTTCCTGTAAGCGAGTAATTCAAAAAACAAAAAATAAAAACTTGAACTTGGACGGCTTGTAACTCGAAAACGAATGACATTTTGAAAAAAAATTATATGAAGCTCTACCCTTATTTTGTCAAGTAGAATCACCCCCTTAAGTTTCGTGATCGATTTTTGAATCACCCTGTATATTTTTATTTTTCAGGACGTTTCGATACTTTCGAATCTTTTTCAACTGACGGTTTCGGTGAATGCTACAAAAATGTACATTTTTAATATTATTATATATGGAATAGGAGGAAAATAATAAAGCCCCAGGCAGCGATGGTATACCCGCAGAGTGTCTGAAGCACGGAGGGGAAGCACTATACAAATCTATATACAAGCTAATTGAAGGTATTTGGCAGGAAGAAACAATGCCAGACGAATGGAAAGAAGGTGTTATCGTACCAATTCACAAAAAAGGTAACAAAAAGCAATGTAACAACTACCGAGGAATAACGCTCCTTAATACTACCTACAAAATCCTTGCAAACATTCTGTTAGAAAGAACCAAATCGTACACAGAAAAAATCATTAGAGAGTATCAATGCGGATTCAGACCCGGCCGATCTACTGTTGACCAAATATTCACTATAAAACAAGTAATGGAAAAATGCTGGGAGTTCGATCCAGAGCTTTATCAGATGTTCATAGACTTTAAACAGGCTTTCGATAGAGTATGCCGGATGAGACTGTGGACGGCGATGCAAGAACTTGGCTTTCATAAAAAACTAGTCAACTTGATACGGATGAGTATGGAAGGACTACGATGTAAGGTAAGAGTTGGGCAACAGTACTCGGAGACATTTGAGATTAACAATGGACTGAAGCAGGGAGATGCACTCTCACCACAACTCTTCAACGTAGCTTTAGAACACATAATCAGAAATGCAAGAATTGATACACCGACTTCCATATTCCATCGAGAAGGACCAAACTTACTGCTGGCATTTGCAGACGATGTAGATCTAATAGAAAACACAAGAATAAAAATGAATGAAACTTTTATCAGGTTCGAGAAGGAAGCAGAGAAGATGGGGCTACAAATAAATGAAAACAAAACTAAATATATGTACACGAGCCGCAATATTCGAAACAGAGACAGAATTGGACAGAACATCACCATCGACGACTACAACTTTGAGCGCGTCAGAGAATTTAAGTATCTTGGAACAACAATAACTGAAGGTAATACCGGATCACAAGAAATAAACAATAGGATCCAAGCTGGGAACAGATGTAGCTACGCCCTTCGAGACCTGATAAAATCGAAACAACTAACAAGACGCACAAAGATAAATCTATATAAAACAGTTATAAGACCAGTAGTGATGTACGGCAGCGAAACTTGGACAATAACAAAGGCAAACGAAGAGCGACTGCGAGTTTGGGAGAGAAAAATCCTAAGGAAAATCTTTGGCCCGTTATTGAATGGGGCAACGGGACAATATAGAATAATAACAAACAAAGAGTTAGAAGAGTTATACGCAGACGCCAACATAGTTAAAGAAATAAAGTCTAGAAGACTCCAGTGGACAGGCCACCTCATAAGACACTCTAACGAAAGAATAGTGAGACTGGTGTGGGAAGAAATCCCAACTGGAAAAAGACCACTTGGACGACCCCAGCTCCGGTGGCGGGATAATATAGCAGGAGACCTTAAAGCTATGGATGTAGAGAACTGGATGGAGCTAGCAAAGGACAGAAACAAATGGAGGCATATTGTCAAGTCGGCTAAAACCCACACGGGGTTGTAACGCCACGGAGTAAGTAAGAGTAAGTAAGTAAGTGACAAAATTGCAGTCTTCTTTCACGATCTTCAGGGTATAGATGTTGCATCATATTTATTTTGTAAGCAAAATTTTTTAATGATTTTGAAATTCCTATTTCTTTTTCTATTTTAGGTATATGCGTTGTCTTTCCTTACTAAAAATATTTCAATGCGTATAATTTTAAAATATTTAATTTTTATCACTTTTTGCACAATTCGCAAGAAACCATATTCTTATTACATTCGGCAATACAGAAAATGTAATACCAACACAAATTATCCAAGATCTAAATGTTGGCATATACACAAACATAAATTTAGTTTGTATCCCGTCGACTACGAAATGCATTTTTCCTCATATTGCCTCTATGCAGCGTGTGCTTACCTCTCAAAGCCCGCAAATAGGTGACTTTAAATGAAATACGGTATTTGTAAAATTTTATTAGATTCCTTTCTTTGAAAACGTAGCAATTCTCACAAAATACGTAAATTTACACGTGCATAATAAAATTTTGTGCATCTCACGATGCAGCAGGTATACTGTGTGGTGTAGTCGTATAAAGGGTGCTTAGAGGGATTTAATGCTTACACTGAACTTCCGAGAATTCGATGATAAATTACTTATTTTGTTTTAAAGTTGCCTGACTTTTTCCTGAATTATTACCTGCAGATTTTTTAGGATATTTGATCGAGAAGTAGGTGTGAAATTACACTGGTTCTTATGGGATGATGATTATTAATAATTGTTAAATGGCAAGAAATATTGATATTTCTGTCGAGGTCTATTGTTTTCTGTCACTGCATTTTGCTGTCAGAGTCAACTAATAACAAAACCAACATTTCAAAAACTAGAAATTTTTCGAATAGACAACCTTATACAAAGTTACACTTATTTTTGATGTTAAAAACTATAACATTATAAAAGAAAATTATGAAAATGGGGGTTTACATTTTAAAAAATCGACTTTTTACGATTATTTCAAGTCTATATTTAATGTTAGCTTCTGATCCATTTATAAGAGGCAAAAAATCATTAACTTCCGGTATAACCGGAAGTGTCACCATCTTGAAAATATTTTAGCCGGACTGTCTCCGTCGACATCGACTTTTTAACTAGCTAAAATTAAAAAATTTTCCAAAGTCTATTTTTCGAAAAATCAGAAGCGGCAGTTCATCGTTGGACAACCCATATATATATATATATATATATATATATATATATATATATATATATATATATTGCGATGATTTGTCGGTTATTCGCTACTACGCAACGTGCACATAAAAAAAATAACTTAATTATTTATCTATTATTGATAGCACATATATATATATATATATATATATATATATATATATATATATATATGTATATATATATATATATATATATATATATATATATATATATGTATATATATATATATATATATATATATATATATATATATATATATATATTAATATTATTTAATGTGTACTGTTTTTTTTTTGTTAGATATTGTCTGAATGGTTATAATGACTAGTGTCATATTACATGTAATTTAATTTTAAACAATCCAAAAATATTTTTGTGTGCCGTTAATATTAAGAGTGATATAGTTACAGTGCAAGTTAAACAATTTAGTTTTTTACTAACTACAAATATTCAAATATTCATTATAAAGTTAATATATAGCAATTTTATCAAACTATTTTCAGACAAGTCTAAAATTTCTAGTTTCTACACGTTAGATAAATATCTTTTAATCTCCAGAATTTTTTAATCCACGTTCTAGGTTTCTTTCTTTTTTTTTTTTTTTTAAAAACTTAAAAATCCTTTTTCCTCTGCCAACTATTGTCACTTTTCTTCTTATATATATCACTAGTTTGCTAAATATTTTTCAGAGCTGCTTGCTTAGTGATATTATTTATTTATTCATTTAGTAAACTTCTTTCCATTTTTTAAAATTGTCATTTAATCTCCAAAATATTTTATTCACACTCAATATTTCTTCCCTTTTTAAAATTTTAATAAATGAGATTAGCGATGTTAACTCTACCACAGATTAATCTGCACAATTTTCTTTTATATTTTTATAAAATAACAAATGAAAATTTTGAGGTTATGTTACTGTTAAAGAAAAAGACTAGCGATGTTTACACTACAACTAATCAATATGCACTCCTTCTTTTATTTTTGAAAAAATAACAAATGAAAATTATGAGGTTATGTTACTTTTTACGAATAAGACTAACGATGTTTGTTGTAAAACTGATGGACCTGCACTCCTATAAAAAAAATGAATTTTCGCTTTTATAGTTAAAGGTGACGTAGTATAAATTTTTGTTTTAATTTTTTTCTGATTGGTAAGCCATCTGACGTGAACTGGCAACTAGATGGAATCTTAAGCTTTGAAATTCAAAACCAAAATGGATTCCCATTTGTCAATTTATGATGAAATTTTGATATTTTATTGATATTATGAACTAAATATTATATTTGATGAAAACAAATTATGATTTATGTAAATTTTGGCCTTTTTCTGACATTTTTATATATCTACACTTCACTTTTGGTTATAATTTAGCCATAAAATTGATAAGTAAATTTGATTACATCTAAAAAAATTGTACATATACATTCTTGCTTTAATAATATTATAATCATAATTAACAATGTTTTATCTACAATTAGGTACTATTTTATTCTAGTTTCTTTTTAAAATTAACTTATAATCTACATTTTCTTATACCATTCTTACAGATTTACAATATTTTTAACAAAGTTTTTACAAATATTGTTGTTGGAATAAGTTGAAACTAAAATATTAAAAATAATTATTGATACATAGTATCTATATTTCACTAAATGATTATTATTTGACCTTTATTCACACTAATATTATTTTTACCCGCACTATTTATAAAATAGGTGGATTCTCTTCTTTGTGGATTTCACTATATTTTTTTAAAATTCCTTTTTTAGTTACTGTCTCTAATCAAAAACACTTCACGCATTATTCAAAATATCTATTGTTTATTAGTTTATTTGATTCATATTGTTTAGATTGAAATATGTTTATTATTCTTACTTTAAATGCACTAATGTCCAACCTTTCACTCTAATTTTTATACATTTCATCATGTCATTACACAATTATAGGCATTTAATGTCCTTTTAAAACATGATTCATATACAAATTGTTACATACTATTAACTAATATCTATTTTACCATCTACACTTACGATATAAATGCATTAATTAATTATTTATGTTCTTTTTTGTTTGACATTTTCATAATCAAAACTTATCACACCTGAGATGAGGTGACTACTTATTATATATATATATATATATATATATATATATATATATATATATATATATATATGTTTATGCGGCTTTCACGGATTCCTGCGTGTGAGATGCAATAGCAGTGGATATATCCACATTATGCCGTTGTAGTGCTGAAATCACATTCAGAAAACGTACAACTATATGCAGCTCCGTACATGAATGAAGTCAAATGCGAACAGTAAATACAAACTTCTCTCCATCATATCCTTTCTGTGTTAGAGGTAGCACAGTTAGAATAAATTGTTATAGAACGCAATTTATCCTATTCCACCACCATCGAGATGAAGGCTTATCTGTACCATCATACCGAGAAGAAAGTCAAAACTTACTCTCCTCGCCACAGTGATACGGCAGACGTACACGTTTCGTCCCTATTAGACGCATCAGGGTACCAACCCAACATATTTCCTTCCGATCTGTTCTTTGCACAACCATATAGGTATATATATATATATATATATATATATATATATATATATATATATATATATATATATAGTAACTTAGTGTGTTATGGATGGAAATATTTGGTAGAAATTTACAGACGTTCCGCCAAAATCCCTTTTGACACCTTCTGTGCCTGCTCGTTAAAGATCAAACGATTGCGCTGATCTACATTATATAAATGAGTAAATTGTGTATAAAATATTTTTGTAGAAAGATTACTAGATGATCGTGCTTCTAGAAAAACAATAAAATTTAAAAACCGAGGTCTCAAATTTATAAAAATTACAAAAATATAGAGTGTATCTAGAGCCACGAAATTTTGCATAAAAATAAGTAGAACTAAAGTGATGAATCTTTATACCCTGCATTTTTTCCTTAATTATTGACATCGCCCATCCTAATTAGTCTCTGCATATAAAATTAAAAATCAAATCAATATTTAAACTGTTTTCCGCCAATAACGATAAATATTTTTGAACAATCGGAAAGGCAATAAATATCAAATATGTCCCCAATGTCCGTTAAAAAGAGCCGGCTTAGAGCAATTTTTTATTCAATATTCGATTTATTTACCTGTGCAGATCAATTTAAATTTAATTTATTTATATTCCTGTTATTATTTTTGACAGCAAATTATTTTTGTAGGTATATAGATTTTTGCTAATCGTTTTTTTTATGTAATTGAATTTTATTGTTTATTTAATTGTTATTGCATGATAAAAATATTTTTTTTTTATTTATAATCCTTTCAGTTGTGGATTATATGTATTTTTTATAACGTATGGTCTTCAAGAAAACTTTTGCTGCTTATCTTAAAATGATAAATGATTATATATATATTTATATATATATATATATATATATATATATATATATATATATATATATATATATATATATATATATATATATATATATAATGTGTGGTAACTTTTTTGGATTAGGTTTCAAAATAAATAATTCTGTGCTTGATGTTTCGCCCAACGGTAGTGGGCTTTTTCAAAAGTAGAATCTAAAATAAAAACAAACTAACCTGAACTAACATGGTCACAAACGTACACTCACAAGACTTATAATTAATACTCAACGGTACAATATTATTAAAAATATCAATTTATAAAATAATATGCAATTAAAAATCAAAAATTAAAATTAAAAATTACAAATTAATCCCAGATACGCACCTCAATTTACTTTGGTCATGTTTCTTAGTGAAGTATTTGACGATTTCTTCAGTTACTATCAACTTAATATTTTTTTTATTTGGAAACCTTTTTATTCAGTTTTTTCTGATTTAAAAATAAGTTTTATCAATATTGACTATGCAGTGTGTTGCAAACAATAAGGGCTACAATAGGTGGGTAAGTTTATTAGGTTAAAATAACGTTGCGCAGCCGTGAACGAAAACGGACAGAATTATCGCAATATATATATATATATATATATATATATATATATATATATATATATATATATATATATATATATATATATTTCTTCTCCTTCTTTAGGTGCCATGTCTGTATTCAGACGTTGGTGGTCATCATGTTAACAATTTCCTGAAATCTTTCTCTATCGGCTGCAGCGCGAAATAGTTCTTCTGCTGTGCAATCACACCACTGCCTGATGTTACGCAGCCATGAAAGCTTCTTTCGGCCTATCCATCTTTTTCCTTCCACTTTTCCTTGTATTATAAGGCGAAGTAGCTGGTATTTAGGTTATCTAATTATGTGACCGAAGTATTTTGTTTTCCTCCTCTTTATAATGTTCAAGAGCAGTCGATCTGTATCCATCATTCTGAGAAGATCCTAGTTGGAAGTGTGCGAAACCCATGATATCTTTAGAATTCGATGATAGCACCACAATTCGAATGCTTCCAATTTGTTTAGCGTTGTGGTTTTTAGTGTCCATGTCTCGCAACCGTATAATAGAATAGACCATACATAGCATTTCAGGACTCTTTTACGAATATGCATTGACAGGTTCCTGTTGCATAGAACTGGTTTCCATGTCATAAAGGTCTTCCGCGATATTTCTATTCTAGCTATTATCTCCTCATCTGAGTCTCCATTTACATTCAACCAACTGCCAAGGTATTTGAAATTGTTTACATGTTCTATCCCCCTCTCATCGAGCCAAAAATGACATTCATCTACAGTAACCTTTCCAACTGTCATCCACTTTGTTTTTGAGATGTTGATTTTAAGGCCTCTTCGGCAGCTCGTCTCATTGACTAGGTTTACTATTGTTTGGAGATCCTCGATGCTTTCTGCAAGAATGGCCGTATCATCAGCAAATGTAATATTGTTAATTACTTCTCCGCCTAGTCTCACTCCTTCTTGTCTGTCATCCAAAGCCTCCCTAAAGATTTCTTCAGAGTATACATTAAAGAGACAGGGTGACAGAACGCAAACCTGTCTTACTCCACGTTTGATGGGTAGGTTTTGAGTACGAATGTTTTCAATTTGGATTAATATATATATATATATATATATATATATATATATATATATATATATATATATATATATATATATATATATATATATATATATAGTGTGTGTGTGTGTGTGTTTATGCGGCTTTCACAGATTCCTCCGTGTGAGATGCAATAGCAGTGGATATATCCACATTATGCCGTTGTAGTGCTGAAATCACATTCAGCAAACGTACAACTATATGCAACTTCGTGTAAATTGCGATCAGTAAACACAAACTTCGTGCCAATCATATCCTTTTCGTGTTAGAGGTTGCACAGTTTGAATAAATTGCGATAAAACACAATCCATCCCATTCCACCACACACACCACAGGTGGGCCATCATCTTAACAAATTTCGGGAATTTGAGTTATCTTTTCCCTTAATTGGGGTTGAATATCAATATCATTTTGGATAATATATTGCTACGATTTTGTATGCATAAAATCGTTCACGTTGTTCTCAGAATAAAACACAGCACCGTTCACTAATTCTTCAAATACTTATATTCACTACTTGTGAACACAGCTACAACACAATCCTATTACTACTTCTTAGCATCTTTACTATTCAAATACCACTACACAATTAACTATACTAAGCTTATCCTATCCCTATTTATATACCTATGGAAGCTCCTATATAAATCCAGAACATAAAAGTTGCAATCTATCTAGAACTATGACTCAACAATACACTATTCCTTTCGGTACATTATAATAAAGATGACTCATCATACTGGAATACGAAGGAGTATCAATAAGTTTTCTTCTAGTCGTTCGTAACAATATATTCTGGCAATTTTTTTACATGTTTGTACCATAGCAGCTATTTTCTTTCTACATGTTTATTAAGTATTTTACTATCTACCATCAATTTCTTTAAATTCTTATTTGGAACCCAGTTCATTTTCAATATTCTAGAACCTTCTCAACCTATGAAGTTCATTATTTGTTAGTACATCTAACTTGGGTGTGTTTTCTTTTATAAATTAGTTAATAATATATTTAAATGTTTTATTACAATATTTGGCATAATGCTTCCTCCAGTGTTGATGTGTTGTAATATCTCTTCTTTAGTTAAATTATTCTTTCTTCTAGTTACCATTTTGAACCTAAGGCATATTACCAAGTCAATCCCTGATATTACGAATAGTTCCGTTTTCATTTATGACAGGGGTTTGTTGTCAGGGGACTGTTAAACATACAAAATTTTTAAAATGTTATAGAGTCTATTAAAGTATTAATATTTATTAGCAGATCAAAATTTTAAGATTCATTAAATAAATTATAATGGAAAGTATATTTTTAACTACAAAAAGAAAATACAAATATCATTAACCCGAGGATGTACCGAAAGGAATAGTGTATTGATGAGTCATAGTTCTAGATAGATTTCAACTTTTATGTTCTGGATTTATACAGCAGCTTCCATAGGTATATAAATAGGGATTGAATACGCTTAGTATAGTTAGTTGTAGAGTGGTATTTGAATAGTGAAGATACTAAGAAGTAGTAATAGGATCGTGTTGTAGCCGTGTTCACAAGTAGTTAATATAAGTATTGGAAGAATTAATGAACGGTGCTCTGTTTTATTCTGAGAATCTAGTGAACGATTTTAAAGATACAAAATCGTAGCAATATATTATCCAAAATGATATTATATATCCAATTAAGGGAAAAGATAACTCAAATTCCCGAAGTTTGTTAATTCTAAACTTATGAAATTATTATTTTAGCATTATTTTAAATGTTACGTGTATTGATCATTTATTAAATATGACAAAAGTCTATATAGAACTGAACAGTACTTTATTTAAAAAACAGCTATTCCTCTAATTTTTAAAATTTTCGATTATTTCTTTATAATACCAAAATGAAGTTTATACCAAAACCAAAACAACAATTACTCTCTGTCTTCCAATAAAATTTAATTTTCATTACGATGCACCTATTATGTTACGGTAACAAACATTTCTGAGCGGAGCAAAAATTCCTTTTAAAAAATTAAATTACTTAGTGGCCTGTTGTTTTACCGTGAAACTAAATGTAACGTTAAAGTTTGTAAGTGGGTCATCAGATATACCTGGAGTTTTTAGTAGACGTGCTTGTTTGTCGGTATTTTAATTAAAATATAAAAATTTTTCAGTAATTCGCTACAACTATAGTTTTAAACATACCTGCAGTCTAGAATGTTGATTATAAGTATTTAGAATCATTCCATTTGAAATTTATATGCTAGCTTTACAGGAAAAGTTGATATTGATGAAAATACATTACTACAATGAATATTACAGTTATTTATTTAGGAGGCACTATGTTGAAAGTGGAAATTTTATTTATTTATATGAACACTACAGAACAATTGAGACTTCAAATAAAAATATCATTTTGCAGCAAAACGGTATTTTCCATAATAAAAATCCTAAAAAACACAATATTTTTCTTTATTTCTAAGCAATTTTATTTTTATTTAATAATTAAAATGTAATTAAATCTTCTTTGAGTCGCGTGATATTTAAACGAACACCAATCAAAGTGAATGATGTCACTCCATACTAACGTCATCGCTGGCACTCCGTCCTGATACGGGTATTTTTTTGAGTCATTATTACTTTCACTTGAAGTAATCATGATCACTTCGACCTAATGACAAGTAAATTCATATTCAAAAGAACATGGTTATTTCAGTTGCATTTTCTTCACTTTGAACACTTGATAATTATTCTAAAGAATACAGCCAACGTCATCGCTGTCACGAATTTGACATATAAATGGTTTAATGTCACATTCGTGATTGCTGTCAAGGGCTATGTTGAATAGTTTATATTTTACAGTTATTTTCATGTAATTTCTTCGAAATTTGCTTACTTTTCCCTTTGAAATGATTCTAAGAAAATTTCTTATGAAGGAAAGTGGATTTATTAAGCCAAATATTTCGAATTTGCCGAGAATTGATTGTTTTATGGTGGTCAGTTTCTTTACAACCAACAATAACTTCTACTCTGCTGAATTTAGAACTATGAAGACCTCCATGTAAGTAATTTATCAAGAATTATTATTTTCGAAACCGATAATACATACATAAAAGTAATCATAGCTATTTAAAAGCTCAAAACTAAAATGAAACGAGTAATGCCCTTAAAATCCTTAAAATAACTCATCTTATATCACCAAAATTACGAAATATTTTATATATCCTTGTCAGGTTATCAGTGTGACGTCACATCGGTTAAGTGACAAGACGGGAAATTTGAAAATAAATTTAAAATTTATGATTTTTAAATTACCAGATGTATTAAAAAAAAATTAATATTTTCGGATACATTAGGTACGTATGCATGGTTTTAAACAATTTTCCAAAAATAGTCAACATCTCAATTTCCAAATAGAACATGTATATTTCAAAGTACTAAGCTGTTATAAAAGGTAAGGAAAGTTTTCGTATTTTCAATATGTCATCAGTTTCTCTTCATAAAACCCAACATCTTAAAACTCTTCATTACAGTTACCATTATATATATATATATATATATATATATATATATATATATATATATATATATATATAAATATTTTTTTTATCGAAGACAACCTCGAGAATATTAAAAAATGTCACACCATCGAACTAGTATATCAAGATCTCTTTGAATATAAATCATTAAACCAAGTAACAATTGCAAATAGTTTTAAATCATTAGCATACAAAAGACAATCATAAAATTGAAAATTATTTAGAAAATTAGTAATTAACTCTAAGACTAAAATAGAACCCAAAAAGAGTCCTGAGGGACTCCTGATGACACAAAGATTTCTTCTGATGTTTCAAAACACAATTTGGCATTTCTCATTGGCTCAAAAATCTTGATAATCAGCTAATTGAGCTACCTTAGAAGAAAACATGTTGTTCTAAGCCGATGTAAACTTTATAAGCAATGAACAACATATTAATTAGTAACCGATTCAAATATTTTTCCCATAACACACAGTAATGATATATCCCGATAGTTTTCAACCAAAGCTGAAAATAGGGAATAAAGTAGACTGTTTCTATCTCAAGGAGAAGACTCATTAATAAAAGATTTTTAGTATATGTAACATAGATGGGGTGCAACGGAAACCATGCACTTTTTGATAAAATTTGGTGATGCTCCATCGGGTCCTGGTTGTTACAGTCCAACAAATTAATCCTTTTATGTACCTTGCCTATAGTAAATATGTAAGATTGCCAATGTGCAATCTTATTTATGGAGTCAATGTCAAGCCACGTAAGTATGATCAGAATAGTACGATTGCAAATGTTGAGCAAATGCGACGACTAGATCGCGTGGAATTTTGAGCTGCTTAGTGTCACATTATCCGTTGAATAACATTGTCTTTATATAACTTGTAGAAATAAAAGTGTTTTATGTTATTTGGAATCATTGTTTTAGTACTAGAGATCAACTTTCAAGAATCAATACCTGATCTCACAACACATTGTAGAACAACGTTCACAATTTAACCGAAGCCCAGACCCTCTAAGCTTTTGATACAATGTGTTCTCGTTGTTAATAAATCTTTTATATTCTACAAAATTATTGATAGCAGAACATATTACTACGTAACATCCTCCACAACTTGAATAAAAGTCTAGACGGTATCAAAAAAATTTATTAATTTTATCATAGTCAGCTTCATCAAATAAAAATACTCCCGCATTTGTTTTCGTAGCCATGAACAAAGGCGTAATTAAATTAAAACTGATTTCCAAAGCTGAATGATATAGAACAGTTGCTTTAACCCAGACACTACAGAGTAAAGAAGTTTTGTAAAGGACCAAACAATTAACCTCGTCCAAAAGGATCAAATTCCAGATCCTATTAAAATGATTTTCGATGGAATTGATGAACAGAACATATATCCTACAAAAATTTCTGCAGTAAGCCAGGCATCTCAAGGGTAACCAACCATCCTCCCAGCTACACTGAAGTATAGGTAATTTAAAATTACCAGACATAAGCATATCCCAAAAGTTCTAAATACCGTAGAATAGGGTTATCTTCCAAATACCGTAGAATGGAAATGTTACAAATACCATAGAATGGAGTTATTTGGGATTGTAGGGATTATTTGGAAAACAACGAAAAAAATATTTATGGCAACACTGTAACCTCTTACATGCTTTAAGACGAGGTGTAACCACTGAGACCTCTAACGGCATAAAATAAGATGCCCTCGTCGCCAATAATTTAGTTATCAAGTGAGAAGTGCAGAGCTTGTAAAAAAGTACTAAAAAACCTAAATAAATTTTAACTAAAAACTAAAACGAGATTAGTATAATTCAGTGTTCTACTCTCGCAGATATCTCTGGAGATGTATCGAGCAATCGTAGGCGAAACGTCGGAAAATAATTTCAATTTGACAGGATCTAAAACCCAAAAACCATGATTTTCAATTAACATTTTAGATTTTATAATGTTTTTTATTTGCGTTCTAGCAGTTTTTTTTAATCAATTTTAGTTGTCCCAAATAACTCCAATAGCAAGTATTTTTCAGTTACTGATGTAATCTTTACGGAATCCCAAATATCTCAACGTTAAGGGAATATATATATATATATATATATATATATATATATATATATATATATATATATATATATATATATATAGTTGGTTATTTTCTTGGGATAATGGTTCATTTTTATGTTGAAACTACATATATAAAGTAGTCATACTTATTGTAAATATATATTTTTATTTTTCAGGACGTTTCGATTCTTTCGAATCTTTTTCAACTGACGGTTTCGGCGGATGCATTAAGAACAGAGATTTTTGTTTTAAACAAAAATTAATTACATCACAAACCAATTATAATCACTCACTCTTTTGTGTATTTACTTTTCAAAAGTATTTTTAAAAGTCCAGTTAGAAGAATGGACACTACATTTTTAACCCTATAACTGCCTTGACTTCACTAACTAAGTATGACTACTTTATATATGTAGTTTCAACATAAAAATGAACCATATTCCCAAGAAAATTACCAACTAAAAATATATTTAATGGTTCAAGAAAAATTAATTCCTATACTATATATATATATATATATATATATATATATATATATATATATATATATATGTATATATATATATATATATATATATAATTTATTTTTGTATCTTAAAACTTTTGTTAATATTTTTTTGTAATATTTTCTTGGGTATAGGTTTTTCTATCAGAGAATCAAAAGACAACAATTTTTTTGACGTTTCGCTCTACATAGTGAGCTTCTTTAAAGATATGATATATTTATTTTGATTCTACAAAATTACAAAGTTTTTTTAATAAACATGTATCACAGTAATTGTCCTACATACACATAACATTTTTAAGTTAATTAAAATTAATAAAAATATAAAAGATTTTACAGCAGTCTCAAAATTAAAACAATAGACAGATTAAAATAGTGAAAACTATAAAATAGTACATACCTTGAAAGTAGCTTTGTGCATATGTTAAAAATAAATTCAATTATTACAACTTGGCATGCAATTGATATGGATAGATTACGTTTTATTAAAAACCTATAGCCAAGAATATATATATATATATATATATATATATATATATATATATATATATGAGGATAATATTTTTAATAAAAGTAGTATTACACCCCATCTTTACCAAAAATATGATTAGGGTAATTTTATCTCGTGGAAGTAAAACATAATAGACACAAATATTTAAAATCTGTTCCCTATAGCCCCGTTCTACGGTATTAAATTATTTATAACATTTTATTGCAAATATTTCTCTTCAGTCCAATTAGTTATTGAAATTCGATCTCCATCACTTCAAATAGTTATAAATTAAAGCTAGTTTCAAGTTCTTAAAATACTATAATTCAAAACCTTTTATTAAATAAACAAATAATTGAGATATTTTTGCAGAATTATATTACTTGAATAAAATCCAAATATATATTTTTTTAATTCAGACAAGTGATATATAAACACGTTTAATATTGGTAATGTTTCCATGTTCGGCAAACTTGAGAACAGTTGAATTAACCCACACACTGCAGTTGCAGTATTACAAAAACCAACATTTATGAAACGAGGTAAAAACTTTCAGAAAATTGCATTTCGTAGGAAACGTGTTATTTTATTGCAAAAGTTGTATGTAACGAGATTCCAACTTATGAAAAAGTTAAATTAGATTATCAGCATTTTATATTATTACTTTCACGAAAAGTAAGTATGTAAAAATATTATTTTCACTGAAAAATATCTGTCGTTACAAATACTTTGATATCACAAAGTTTGTACTCTGTTACACTGGTATTTAAAAAGGCGCACCAGCAAGCAAAGTGAGGAGCCAACCCCTATGCCGGAGAGTAGCGGTGGAAAAGATTTAGGGGTGCCACTGCATCTAAGCTAGGTTAAATGCAGATACCTTCCACGATATTGTCTGGACCTAGCTTTCAACTCATTAATTTTCAAGTTGATTGCCCCGACCTGCTGGGACTCATCAGTTTTAATGTACCATAAAGAAACTTGCGCACCAGTAATACTTTTGGAATTGATTATCATAGAACCAAATATTGATTGTCATCTAGCTTAGTTAGATTATGTAACTTAGCCAATACAGTTTGTAAAGATCTAGACATTTTCAACTTGACTGTAAATAATTTTAAACAAAAAGTTCAAAAAAGAATTTTTTATACAGATTTATTTATTTAATGTATCTGTCTTTCATTTATCTTTCAAATTCGAGAAATATATATTAATAGATAAATAGGAGATTCCTGCAACCCGATATACATACATTTCTATTCAAATGTAGATATAAATGGCAAGGAAAAAACAAGATCCATCTGAATAAAAAAAAAGTAGTAGTAAGTTCAACATCGATAAGAAAATACCTACAGTGTAGTGAAATATCAAATCAAGACAAAATAATGGTCGACTTGAGAAATAAAATTATTTGAAACTGGCTTATTACGCAATAAAATTGCATTAAGTGTTTGCAAGGACATTAGTGATAGTCTGCCAAATTTCTTGTCAAATTACATTAGAAATATGTCCAAATAGATACAGCGATTTTGTTTACAAATTTATTCCAGTTAAAGTTTTCTTCTAGTATAATTTTCCTATATCAAGCTTTGATACTAAAACATTCTAAAAGCTAAAATTTTCTTATAACTCTGAGAGCTAGGATGGGCCCCGTTCCCATCAGGCCCTTTTCAAGTTAGTTTCAAACTAAATTATTATTAATTTTTCTCAGCAGTTTGGTAAATTTTCCACTTTATGAACCCGCTTTCATGTTAAATCTTAAAAACCTATAATAATTCGCACTGATAAATCCTAAACTAAAATCCCCTGACCCATTTCAACTTTTGTTTTAGCTGAATGCCCTTTAAATTTTAGTTTTGCGTTGAAACAACAGGTCCACGTATAATCTTTCGGGAATTTTCGCTCGGTTGTAAAAATATTTGCTCTCGTAATGCGGCGCCCGAAATGAAACGAAATTTAACTCTTTTGAAGTTCCCTAGATAATACTGGTGATCTAGGCGGTATTTAAATTTTGTTGGAATGGGGTAAAAAGAGATAGATAAAACGGTATAAAATGGGAGAGAGAGAAGAGGGTTCTTTAAAACTGTCAGTACATGGATTGGTAGAGCTAAAAATATTAGTTGTTAAGATATTTATTTATTATTTAGTGATCTTCAATTTCAGTCGCAGTCTAATTAATAAGATATATAAAAAATTTCTTACAATTTTGTATAAAATTGATCTAAAACATTTCTACTAAAGTAATTTTCTAAATTTTGGACAACGATTTTTACACACCTGTAACTATTAAGTACCCTTTATTCATGTCGCGTTTTCGAAAAAATGTCATTTTATTTACACTCTTGGTCCCATAACTTCTGTCTGATTGAATATAAAAAAGAGGAATTTTCCACTGACAGTATAGTTTCAATAAAAAGTTAAACTGCTTAGTTAAAGTTTCGTAAGAAGGTTCAACATGGGCTCCTTGAAGTCTGATACACTCGCGGATCTTATTTGATCACAATGAAACGTGATTCTCCGTAGAAGTTCCTCCCTACTATCGACCCAGTGTAACACACCAAGGCTTTAAGGTATCCCCACAGGTAAAAATCCTACGGCGTTAGGTCAGGAGATCCAAAATCCAACGATGATGGATCTTATATATATACTATATGTTTCGGCAGGTTTCAAATGGCAAGTGCTCTACTAAACCGTAAAAAGCCTTCTGGAGGAATTCCAAATAAAGTTCTACATTCAGTTGTGCCGGCAGCACCAATGGTCCAATCAAAAAATTGCCAATGATTCATACCCAGACATTAATTGATTAGCACTGATACAAAAAGTCCAAAAAATCCCCAAAGTTGGCTATTTTTTTCGTACCAATTATTTATTGCAAAATTATTTTTTTTTTGTACTTTTTCATTTTTAAATTGAAGCTCTCTTCTTTCTGAACAAAATGATATTTTATAATAGTAAATCGGATAATTTGTTGTTCAAATATTGCTAATTGTTTCTCCCAAGATGCAAAATATTGATTGCTGTAAGTTTTTATTTGGGGTAGCTCGAAAAATTATGGATATGGCACTCCCGCTTTTTAAAGCGATATTTAAAGAGATGAAAATTATTTTTTGATTTGCTCCTAACAAGATATGAAAATTTAGGCCTTCACGAAGAGATTGAGCCTTTGTGGAGGTTAAAATGTTCACCCAAGAAAAAGTAATAGCAATCAACATTCTGCGTTTTGGGATAAACAAATAGCAATATCTCAGCAACAAATTATGCAATTTACTATTATAGAATATCATTTTGTTCAAAATGGTGAGGGTTTCCCTTTAAAATGAAAAAAATGCAAAAAAAAAGTTAATTTAACAATAAATAATTGATATGCAAAAAAATGGTCGATTTTAAGTTTTTTTTTTGGCATTTATTTTCAGGAAGTTGCTGCAGTGGTCCCATATTTTTTGGATGAAATTGGTGCAGTAAAATCCAAGATGGCGCTGATAATATGACAGCCAAATAAATTAAATTTGGTATAGAGGAATTTTTGGGATCGTACACAACGAATCTGAAATTATTTAAAAGAAATTAAATATGGCGGATACAATATGGCGAACAAAAAATTATCTTTTTCCGATTTTTTCCAAAATTGGTGTGGGGGAGTTTTCGAGATCGCACATAACGAATCTAAAATTATTTTTAAAAAAATCAGTATGGCCGATCCAATATGACGAACGAAATAATCAGTTTCGTCCGATTTTCTCCAAAATTGGTATGGGGGAGTTTTCGGGATCGCACGTAACGAATCTAAAATTATTTTTAAAAAATTCAATATGGCGTATCCAATATGGCGGATAAAAAAATAATTTTGTACGATTTATTTCAAAACTGATAGGGGGAGTTTTTGAGATCGTACATTCCAAAACTGAAATTATTAAAAAAAATATGGTGTATCCAAGATGGCGGATTAAAGATTCTACATCTTCCGATTTTGTTTAAAATCAGTATTGGGAGATTTTTGTTAGTGTTAATTTTTTGAAAAACGCAATCTGGCTGATTCAATATGGCGTTCTAAAGATTTTACATCTTTCGACTTTCTCCAAAACTGATATAGGGGGTTCTTCTTGAAGGTGTAAATTATGAATTTAATAGTATTTTTTCATTTTTTAATGGCGGAATAATAATTTTACATTTTTTATTTTGTTCAAAGGTGGGACTAAATCGTTTCTGAGGACGTAAATAGCTAATATAAAATTATTTTAAGAAAATCTAATATGTAAGTTGCAATATCACGGTCTAGAAAGTTTAAATTTCCGGATTTCTTCCAAAACTGGTACTAGGGGGCTTTGAAGGGTTTAGATTTAAATTAGATTAAGACGTTAAAATTATTTTTTTGAAATTCAATATGGCGGATCCAATATGGTGGGTTGAAAATTTTACCTTATTCGCATTTTTTCAGATTTGGTAGGGTTTCGGGGTACTATTAGGTTGATAAGATACAATATGAGAGACTGAAAATTTTACATTTTCCGGTTTTATCTAAAATTGATATTGCGGGGTTCTTGGGGCGTATACAAACTCAATATACAATATAAAATATATCGGGCTAAGAAATTTACGTCTCAAATTCTTTAAATATCGATGTTGGCTTTGGGGCCTATATCACCAATCTAAAATTAATTTGAAATTTAAGATAGTGGATATACTATGACTAAATATTTGTTTTACATAATTTTACTTTGGAAAACTAAGAATTTTTAGTGGTTACTTTTTAGGGTGATTTACAACTTTGGATAAAATACGGACTTTTTTGCCACCTTGGAGTCATTGCGAGGTATACCAATCTCGATTAGTACTTAGTTCAAATAATTTATGGATATTATAATGAATTCTGGGAAAAGTATTCAAAAGACATAGAACACGACCTATATGGAGGACAAAAGAAAATATGGAACATGCTGAGGAACAGAAAAAAACCAATCAATGAATACGTTCAACTAAGTCCAATCGACAGCCAACAATGGGTCAGCCATTTTAAGGACTTACTCCAGGCACCAGCTACAGAAAACAACGTAGACGAAAACCAACAAGAAATCACAGAACTAACAGATGTTAAAATCAGTGAAGCAGAGATGCATCTGACAATAAAGAAATTAAAAAACAGAAAATCACCTGGCACCGACCGAATTACGAATGAGATGCTAAAGTATGGAGGCCCCAGCTTTGTCACAGAACTCACTGTTCTATTTCAAAAAATACTCCGCACAACGTCAGTACCCAACGAATGGCGGAAAAGCATCACAATTCCGATCCACAAAAGAGGATCAAAGAAACAACCTGAAAACTACAGAAGAATCAGCCTACTGAATAGTTCAGCCAAATTGTTATCCAATATACTGTCACAACGAATTGTAGACAAGTTAGGGCCGTGCGAAGAACAGCAGGGCTTCCGGAATAACCGCTCTACTATCGACGGTATATTTATTATCAGACAGCTGGTTGAAAAATCTATCGAATACGATAAACCGCTGTTCATTTGTTTTGTGGACTTTACACAAGCGTTCGACCGAGTCAAACTGGGACACATAACAGAATTACTGCGAAGAAAACAAGTAGACGAAGCATTCATACGCACAATATACGAACTGAATTCCAAAAACACCATGGTAATTAAAACAAATAACACTCTAACAGAGGAAATCCCACTATCCATAGGAATAAGACAGGGTGATAGTCTAAGTCCAACACTTTTCAATGTAATTATGGACGAAATCATTGATGAGGTAAAAAGCACAAATATTGGGTACCCAATGGGATACAACACCGTTCAGATTATATGCTTTGCAGACGATGTTGCCTTGACAGCAGATAGCGAGGACAACTTACAAAGAATGCTTTTCCATCTCAATCGAATAGCCAAACAGTATAATATGAAGATATCTGTGGAGAAAACCAAAGCAATGGTAATAGCAAAAGAACCGGTAAGATGCAAACTAATGGTTGATGACAAACATATCGAACAGGTTGGGAAGTTTAAATACCTAGGAGCACATATAACAAGTAACAGGGCAGTAACGGAAGAAGTACGCACACAGGCCAACAAAGCGGCCATGATATCAAGTCAACTAAGAGACATAATCTGGAACAATAAACATATGACGGTTGAGAGCAAAGTAAGAATTTACAAGGTCTATGTAAGACCGATACTGACCTACGGCGCAGAAACAAGAAATGAAACCACAAAGACAAAACGAATTATGAGAACCGCAGAAATGAAAACGCTGAGAATGATCACGGGAACAAGTTTAAGAGATAGGATAAGAAACGCAAAAATACGCGAGGACAGCGGAGTGGGGGATGTTGTGAAGTAGGTTTGAAATTGTCGTAGGCAGAGGAGAGACCACGTGGAACGAATGGACGGTGACAGACTAGCAAAAACCGTGATGAGAGAAAAACCAAACACCAAACGGCCGCCTGGACGGCCCCCCAAAAGATGGAAAGACAGCTAGATTTCGACCTCAAACGAGGATCGATGAGTCATTGTATAGATAACAGAACTTGGTTCTACCTAGAAGAAGAAGAAGAAGATAATGAATTCAAAACTAAAAATCAAAAAATAAAATTTTTATAAAAAAAATTGAACCAACTTCTAAAAGTGAGCTAAAAAGTCAAAAATAACAATAAATTTTTATATGAAATTGAAATTATTGAAGTCGGCACCAAATTACAAATTATGGTAAAGAAGCAATTACACATAAAGTATTTTTAATCTGTGTATGCGAATCACATTTTGTTAGGTATTAGTTTGGCGCCGACTTCAAAAATTTCAATTTTATATGAAAATTTATAGTTATTTTTCACTTTTTACTGCATTTTTAGAAGTCGTTTCAATTTTTTTTATAAAAATTTTATTACTGTTACATTTTATGTAGGGTTTGTTCTTACATTGCCCCCAACACCCCTGGATAGGTCTCATCCATCTCGGAATTTATGTCAAAAACAGCACAAATTTTTAGCTATGGCTTGGACTAATGGTGTTTTAGTAATTTTTTTTAAATTCTATTCATTATTGCGGTTGTCAAGAACACATGAATCCTAGCGACTTTAAGAATGCTTTTTTTTAGTGTTTAGCTATTTTGGCAATTGTAATCCTACCTAATGGGGCCCTTAACTAGTAAAGTTTAGAGTGTCATCTAAGATTTTATTAATTTGGTAGAAATATGCCCTCATATTCACACCATTAATAATAATTTAGAATTTATTAGGTCATACAGGTCTTTAATTAAGGCTAAGCTTTTATTGACCATTAGAGTGGTATTGAAAAAAACACGACCCTAATTTTTCTATTGTGTTATTTCGCGTACAATTTGCAACTTTTTTAGCTTATGTCGGATTTATAATAAATTAATTAAATTCCGTGTCACGTAAACCGGACATAAAACTCACTATACGAGGGACATTAAAAAGAGATTGTAGTAGCCATAAAATGCATTACCAAAAGCGCTAAAATGTTTTAAAGTTAGACAAAGTCTAATTTAACAAATAATTGTTTTATTTTAGGATTGCAAAAACAAGTTATTTCCTATTGAAGTACATAATACAACCTAGGGATCATGATATCTGTATGTTGCAGCTTTTGTGATTTTTGTTAATTTATTTATTAATTTTTTTTTGATGAAATTTGAATTGAATAAATTTATTTTAGCCAAAATTATATGAGATTACTATAAGAAATTTCTGCGCATAATTGCACAATAAATATATATATATATATATATATATATATATATATATATATATATATATATATTTATATATATATATATACATATATATATATATATATATATATATATATATATATATATATATATATATATATATACATATATATATATATATATATATATATATATATATATATATATATATATATATATATATATATATATATATATATATTTATTTTCTTGATTCTTGAACCATAGATTATATCATTTTTCTTAATTTTGTATTTTCTTGGGTTTAGGTTCTATAATTAATAAAACACAAAACGATTGACGTTTCGCCCTTTATTTAAGGCATTTTCAAAATTTTTTCCTTGACATTTTGCTGTTCTGATTTAGAAACAGAAAATTAAGAAAAATGATATATATATATATATATATATATATATATATATATATATATATATATATATATATATACATATATATATATATATATATATATATATATATATATATATATATATATATATAGGGATGCACCTTGGTGGAATGACCTTCTATCAGGGCAAAAATTCGAAACGCGCAGACTTTTTAATAGGGCTAAGCGAGACGGGAGACTCTGGCAGAGCTACACCAAGACACCTACAACCTACAACAAGGAAATTAGGAAAGCTGAAAGAAATAGCTTTAGGAAATTCCGTGAAGATATTTAAACTACACCTAATGCAAGTAGACTTCACAAAGTCATGGCGAAGGGTAGGGTCGACACAGCAATGATACTCAGAAAGCCAGAAGGCAGCTTTACGGAGAGCGAGGAGAAAGGGCATTACTCTTACTCAACACTCACTTTTCGGAGAGCCAACTTAGTAACGCGAATGATGTGTGGGAACAACGCGAAAGGCCCACCAGAAAAGCTACAGCAACGCCCAGACATATATGCAGTAACGGTCGTTTAAAATGGGCAATGAACACTTTTCAACCATTTAAAACCCCAGGGGTTGGTAGAAGAGCCAGAGTGACCTTAATTCAGAAAGCGGGGAAAAAGGACACTACACACCCTAAATACCTGCGACCCATCAGTCTCACATATATATATATATATATATATATATATATATATATATATATATATATATATATATATATATATATCGTGGAATAAAGATCACTGAATATGCATTGTGCAATCGTAGGCGAAACGTCGGCTAATAATTCCAATTTGACTCGGTCTAAACCCAATAACTATGATTAATTTTGGTATTGGATCTGTTATCAACATTATATCACCAAAGTATTTTAAAAGTGTGAAACATTCACCATTTATATCTATTCCGATCCCTATCTACCGTATTGTTTTAAAAGCATCTACAAAATTACTTTGGAGGTAGACGGTTCCCCTATCGTAAATCTCGTTCTATTTTAATGAGTTTGTTGTTATCTAGTAGTTTTATAACCTTGGTGACTTCCTTATACCTATCTGCAATGACTTGTGTATATCGATTGTATGTATGTGACCTTTTGAGCTCCTTTGTTCGGGACCACGTTTGGACCGCATCTAAAGCCTCTTCGAAATTTATAAAAATCATGAAGAGAGAAATATTAAACCTTAAGTAGGTCACTCATTTCCTCTGGAATAGTACTGGAATGCCATGATGTCCTTGCCTTGGCTGCAGCTGAAATGTGAATCAAAGGACTTCATTCATGAGATCAAAACCGCATTGCTCATTCGCTTGTCAAACAGGCAGCTGAGATAAAGATGCTGGAGCCAGAGTCACGAGCAGTTCTGACTAAGTCAGCAATGATAAACTAACTTCCATCATCTGTTTAAAATACGGTAAGATGAAACCATAAACAGTAAACTCACCAAGAAGTTGCTAAATCATCCGGAGGTGAAAACAAACAAGATATATCTGGCGATATCCAAAAGAAAACTGCGATTAGTCACAGGTCACCACAGAGAGCAAAGTACGCATCTACAGAACTGTAATAAGGCTAACTTATGCATCGGAAACTCGAGCCGAAACATCTAAAACAAAAAGTATGGTACGAATGGCTGAAATGAAAACTTTAAGAACAATCAAAGGAGTAACCCTAAGAGATCAAATATGAAGTTCCGAAATAAGGGAAGAGCTCAAGGTGCCTGATGTGGTACGGTTCATAAGGTCAAGGCGCAGATATTGGAGTGACCATGTGGACAGAATGGGCGACGATCGATGGGCAAAATGGGCTAAGAACGAGATACCAAACACTAGAAGACCCACTGGTCGACCTCCAAAACGATGGCACGAATGCTGGACATCAGCATCACAGGAGGCTTAATATAGCAGTAACACAAGACGTCGTCTTAAATAAAAGAGGAAGAAGAAGAAGGCACTGTCGGCTAAGGAAACACCTATATATTATGAAAGTATGCGCCATTCCCATATGCCAGCATTATAAAACAGAAGATGAGACTGTAGAATAGGTTATATGTGATTGTCTAGCTTTACTAAAAAGAGAATCCATTTTAGATGAGTATTGATCTACAATAGCAAACTTAAGTGCTGCTTGGCAACGTCATCGCCTACTTGTGTAGGTAGACGATGGGTTGAGCCAAGCAGACCCCTTTAGAAGGATACATAACGGGTCTATCGAAGTCTAAGTGCTGTGAAGCCTAGCACGACCTCCTTCCTTTTTAGATTCAGAGAGGAAGAATTCATTCATCTAACTGCAACTGACAGTGTGAATAGGGTCTCTAACGCTGTAGTCTCTTTTGAAGCCCGCTTGATCTGTCGTTTGAAAGGCATCTGATCTCTGATCGTGTTGTTATTCTATTTGATATTGTACTGGTAATTAATTTGCAAAGATGGGATGAAATGATTTGAGTCTACAATTTTTAAGATCTTGTTTATTTCATTTATTTTGAATAAGGATAACGTCAGAAGTTTTTCATGCTTTTGGTATTCATTCAAATTCTAAGCATTTTTTTGAGGAATTGCTCTAGGTCCCCTGCTTTCACTACTTCCACTAAAATCCCGTCTGGTCCTGGAACCTTTCTGTTCGTTATTCGTTTCGTAGCCTGTATAATTTTGGTATTTGGAGACGGACGAATTAAAAAACACTTAAGTAAGCAATATTCCATAGAATTTTAAGAAATTAACTTTGAAATTATCCTTAATAACAATTTTGGAAAAATTCGGAATATGTATAATTTTTAGTTCGCCGTACTGGACCCTCCCTGTTCAATTTAAAAGAAACCTAAACATTTAAATTCTCAATATACACCTATAAAAATTTCTAATACCCCCATATTGAATTTAAAAAAATATATTTTAGATTCGTAATTGGCATTATCGAAAACTCTCTCCGACAATATTCGACTAAGATGATGTGGAACCACCATCCTGAACATAACGTAAAATCTGGCAAGCCACTCCCAATATATAATGGTTAGACTCATTTTAAAGTTATGTAATATCCGGAGATACAGATCGGATTTCGATAACAGATTCCAGTGACGGATTCATTTAAAAAAAATCGCAAAAACAGGAAAATGAAAAATTTGGTTCTTGCAAAAGCTGGTACTATTTTAAATCTACTTTTAATATAGGACTTCCTATATAAAAAAAAATAGTGTTTATTATAATTAAGTCCTGTATCTCTTTCAAAGTTTTTTCATTGGATAATTGGGTAAATATTATATAAATCATTCTTCGGGAAATGTTTAAAAAGGAACTACTATGTTTTATACCACTAAATTTATTAAGAAAACAGTGACTGCAGTTTCAACTCACAGAGTCATTTTCAAACTGAATTACAAAGGTAGACTAAGTATTCAATACAGAAACATGGGAAAATTTAACAATAAATAAAAACTACCAGAGAAATTACATTATTACAAAGGGGACGTACTAAATTTTGGAAACTAATTATTATTTAGCGACAACAATTAACGGGGAAAACTCAAGTTCTGTCGGTCATTAAGCAAATTTACATTTTTATTTTTACTATGTTTATATATTTCTAAAGATTCAATTATATTTAACTTTTCGCCCTTTGCTGAATAATGTAATATGTCAGTGTTGCTAAATTAGGAAAACTGTGGCTGTGTTCTAAACAATGGTTGGCAAAGCTCGAGTCTGTTTTTTGTAGTCTATATGATCGGTGGTGTTCTCAAAAGCGAGTTTTAAAGCTTCTACCACTTTGTCCAATAAACAAACTATCACAGTCTGAACATTTTAACTTATAAACTCTCCTGATTTATCAAATTTATTAATATTATCTTTAGCATTGTAAAGGATAGTGGACAGATTGTGTTGAGATTTAAAGGCTACTTTTATGTTATGTTTGGAAAGAGCTATGTTTTCTGATAGGGTACCACAGTATGACAAAGATATATAAGATAGTTCATCTTTATCATTTTTTATTTTGGGATATATTGAATTAAAAGCTAGTTGTTTTTGTTTTTTAGTTATTAATTTCTTTATGGTTTGTTGGGAGAAATTGTTTGATATTGCAATTCTTTCAATGATATTTAGTTCCTCTTGAAGATCTTCTATAAAGAAATTAATAACTAAAAAACAAAAACAACTAGCTTTTAATTCAATATATTCCAAAATAAAAAATGATAAAGATAGTTCATCTTATATATCTTTGTCATACTGTGGTATCCTATCAGAAAACATTGCTAATACTCTTTCCAAACATAACATAAAAGTAGCTTTTAAATCTCAACACTCTGTGTCCACTATCCTTTACAATGCTAAAGATAAAATTAATAAATTTGATAAATCAGGAGTTTATAAGTTAAAATGTTTGGAGTGTGATAGGTTGTATATTGGACAAAGTGGTAGAAACTTTAAAACTCGCTTTTCAGAACACCACCGATCATATAGACTACAAGAAACAGACTCGAGCTTTGCCAACGATTGCTTAGAACACAGCCACAGTTTTCCTGATTTAAACAACACTGACATATTACATTATTCAACAAAGGGCTAAAAATTAAATATTCTTGAATCTTTAGAAATATATAAAAATAGTAAAAATAAAAATGTATATTTCCTTAATGACCAGACAGAACTTGGGTTTTCCCCGTTATTTGTTGTCGCCAAATAATAATTAGTTCCCAAAATTTAGTACTTCTCCTTTGTAATAATGTAATTTTTCAGGTAGTTTTTATTTATTGTTAAATTTTCTCATGTTTCTGTACTGAATACTTAGTCTATCTTTGTAAAGACTCTGTGAGTTGAAACTGCAGTCACTGTTTTCTAAATAAATGTAGTGGTATAAAACATAGTAGTTTCTTTTTAAATATTTCCGAAGATGATTAATTACCACATAGTAACGGCTATCAGCATCAACTTTATAAATCATTCTTTTTTTCTTAATATTCGTACACTTCGCATGTATTCGTGAAGTGTTCTTGTCTGTGTTTTATTAAAATCCGATCTTTATCTGGAGATACATATTTCAGAAAATCTGTCTCACCCAAATATTTTTGCAATAGCTAAGTAGAATATTTTTCTAATGTCCCCCATACACAAGGTAAGCTACTTACATCAACTTCCTTTCTTATGCAAATTATGTTACCCAGGAAAAATTCAATATTTCGTAAAACGCGATATTCTATTTAAGGTTTATAATATTAACTAGTTCAATACACTTTTTTCTCTTTGCGTTCGAGGTAGCATGCATTAAGGCGGTGAATAATTTCTATGGAAAAGTTATTGTAAAAGGAATCAATAGCATTTTCTGCTAAACGTAGAATAATAAAAGGCAATTTTTAGTAAATGCTG
The DNA here is from genome assembly GCA_034092305.1 of Diaprepes abbreviatus. Taxonomy (NCBI): domain Eukaryota; kingdom Metazoa; phylum Arthropoda; class Insecta; order Coleoptera; family Curculionidae; genus Diaprepes; species Diaprepes abbreviatus. The sequence goes on along the minus strand of JASJET010000259.1, from coordinate 1,885,565 downwards.
ATAATAGAAAATGGACTTTTTGTGAGAATATAATAATAAGCTTACACAGGTATATAAAAGAAGAAAAAAGTATTAAAAATAAATGTGGGTTGAAAGGATTACTTTTTTTTAACAAGAATAATCACAGGCTTACGAAGTTCTGTTCTTGAACAGCTGGAAGCTATTTCTGAAGAAGTTTGCTTAATAGAATCTGCATCCGAGGTTAGAATTGGTCCATGCACTCGAAAAATGTTTTTTTTTTCTATTTTGGAAGTTATATATAGAATGCACAATTTTTTGTCATTTTTTCTAATTGCACCATTCAATACTACTCTTACCCTTCAAAATAAGCGATTGGGCGGTCACCTCCTATTTTTTGTTACGGCCATTTTAAGTTATGAAATGTAATGTGAATTCAGATTAATCCTTTGTGGCATACATTTTTCTATTGCATACATTTCACTCGAAAATTTGTACTTCGGGATATTTGGGGTTGTTTAGTATGAATATGAAGTCAAATATTTTCATTTCCAATACTTTCGCTTGACTGTACATACCTCAGTAATTTGATGTTACAAAGTACTGGTTCCCAAATATTAAGTATCTCAACACTGGGTTTACTGAAGATTCCATTATTATTGTTCATGTAAGCTGCTTCTATAAATTTTCTTTTCTTCATGTTTTTTATATATTAGTTTTATGTTCGTTAATTCTAACTTCTAGTCGTTTTGTTTCTCCAATATACATTTCACCACACTTACATAGAACTTTGTAAACATCTTCTTTCTTATCGGTAGTTTTTGGTTATCTTTTTGTTAAATAAGCTCTAAGTGTATTTCCTGATTTAAAGGCTGTTTTACAATATTATAACTACTGGCAATTCATCCTATTTTCTCTGAGGTTCCCTTATTGTATGGAATTCTGAAAAAGGGATGTGCTTCTTGCCGTCCAGTGGCCGTTGTTCTAAAGTTATTTATAATAAGGTCAATTAATTTTAAAGGATAACCATTGTGTTGTAAACCGGATTTAATGTATGCTACCTCTTTTTCCAATGAATCGGCATTGTTACATATAGATATAGCGCGATTATAGAGGTTCCGAATAATTCCCCGTTATTTTACAACAAAATGATTAGAAGTAAAGTTAAGATGTTGTCCAGTATGTGCTGGCTTTCTTTATACTGGAGTTTTAGTAGTTTCATTTTTCACCATGACATCTAGGAAGGACAATTGATCATTTACCTCTTTTCTCATGGTAAACTTAATTGTAGGTCGAATGCTGTTTAGATGTTTCAAGAAATCATTATGTTCTTGATCATTGCCCTGCCATAAGATGAAGGTATCATCGACATTCAGTTTTACTGTTACTGTTTCTATGGCATGAGTTCCGAACCATATATATATATATATATATATATATATATATATATATATTGGCGACGACTGGAGAGAGTCAAGAACCCATCGGAAGCCCGTCGTCCTGAGCGTAGAACTTGTCCTTTACTTGAAAGTAAGATTCGACTTGATAATATAATATAATTTGAAAGTCAAGTTTTGATTATTTCTAGTGATTTCTCTAACGGCACATTTGTATACAGACTTTCCATATCAAAACTTATTAATCTATCGTCTGGCTCTAGATTAATGCTACCAATAATGTTCACGAAATATGTGGAATTTTTAACATATGTGTTGGTTTTACTTTCGAAAGGCTGTATGAGATATCTAATCTTTGGCAACTACAACTTTGTAACATCAAATCATTGAGGAATGTACAGTGAACTGAAACTTTGCGCTTCAGTGGACACAGTCTCTAAATAAGCTCGTGGTTTTAAGACAAAACATTCAGTTTATACTTGATAACGACTAGAGATACAATCTATTCGAAACGTCGTAAAAACCCATAAAAATAAAATTAATGCAAGTCCGATAACCACATTTTAATCAATCTTCAACATTGTCTACAACCTTCAAACAGTTCTCGTTGTCAAATTAAAGATTTGCAGTTTGTTGAACTATTGATTAGGTAAAAGGTTTGAAAATAAGTAATATTTTCAGGAATTATAAATGTTTTTAAAGCTCCCTTTGATTTATATTCCTTTATATTTGCTCACCAATGTAAACTCAGTGCTTCTTAGGTGTTATATTTGTTTCAAACATATGTCTTTCATTTTCCTTTTTTTCATTGTTCACAATTTTGTTTCTATTTGTTGACCGTGTAGCTTTTAATTAGTTTTTACTTTTTTGGGTTTCGGTCATATTATTACTTTATAAAAAATTAACACATTTTTTTTCTGACGTTTCGGTTTATTTTATTGATTAAACCATCTTCAGAGAATTACTGTAAGTATGAAAAGGAATAAATAAATTTATGTTATATAAACTGAAAATTTTAATTTCTTACCTAATGTTAATAGGTGGTTCACTTGAACAACTTACATTTAACTATTTTAGTACTTTAATACAATATAATTAAAAACTTCTTTTTTAATATAAATATAAATATAAATATAGAAAACTATTATTTTTTGAATACATTTTTTTCACATCTGGTTTGTTTTGCTTTTGACAGAGTACTACCAAAGGGTTTGAAAGTTTCTGGATCATCTGCAATTTTATTGCACAATTAAAGAAATGATCCATATTAAAAGAATACCCTGTATAATGAATTTCAGAACGGACACAAATGACCTGAGTAATGTTTATACCAATCTAATAGGGCAATAAAATTGCAGATGGTCCAGAAACTTTCAAACCCTTTGGTAGTACTCTACCAGAAGCAAAACAAACCAGATGTGAAAAAAATATATTCAAAAAATAATAGTTTTCTATATTTATATTTATATTAAAAAAGAAGTTTTTAATTATATTGTATTAAAGTAATAAAATAGTTAAATGTAAGTTATTCAAGTGAACCACCTGTTAACATTAGGTAAGAAATTAAAATTTTCAGTTTATATAACATAAATTTACATATTCCTTTTCATATTTATAGTAATTCTCTGAAGATGGTTTAATCAATAAAATAAATCGAAACGTCAGGGAAAAAAATGTGTTAATTTTTTATAAAGTAATAATATGACCGAAACCCAAAAAAGTAAAAACTAATTAGTTGTTCACAATATAAAATCGTTTGTTGTTAAAATACCAAACCTGATAAATGACTGAATTCAAAGATTTAGATAGTCTCAAATTGAGTCAGAGGGGGTATTTTCTCTTATCTTTCCAAAAGTGGAATAATATTAGTTTTTATATAAAAGAAATTTACATCCATCAGCTCCATTCGTATAAAATATTAGTTCGTTTATTAGTTATATTTATTTATGGAAAGAATATCTTATATTCTCTAACTAATTCAAATTTTTGGTCCGATACGCAAAAAGAGTTTAGAAAGTAGAAAAAATTTGAAAAGTAAACAGAAAAATAAAAGAATTTTTTATCCGTCAGTGAAATTAATAAGTTGGTTTTTCTCCTTAAGATCATTAAAGGAAAAAGAGATAGATATTTCTTGTGCAATCTACTTTGGCTTTTTCTTCATACGCAATTCGACTGTCTCATAATCTTGGTTCGAAACGGCTCCAGCAATTAGACTCGTATTGAGAGCGAACCAGAGTGGCACTCAAAGAAAATACCTGTCCATCCCTCTTTTAATGGTCCTAAGGAGACAATGCAACTTCTTAAATACTTATAAAATTGTTTCAATCCAAAGTAGCAAAATTAAGTGAAATTTTCAAAACAAAGAACTTTTAAAATGCGAATTGTATAAGTTTTACTACACAAAGATATCTACATACTTACAACATTACTAAGATTTACTTAAAAATTTAAAACTCCTTTTTTGATCACAGCTCGACTAAACAATAAAATTTAAATGTAAATAGAGAAGCTTTTTGAACAATGTAACAAAATGATGTTGCGACTTTGAAAGAAGTGCTTAAAATCGAGTTTTATTGCATTAAAAATTACCTAGCAGAGTGTTTTAACCTGAATACTTTCTAACACTTTTGTTTTGTTGCAAGCAAATCTAAATTATTTTGTTGTTAGTGGTGTTTCGGAGAGAATTAGAAAATCTTAAAACAATAACTTATAAAAAGGTGATGCTGGTCGCCGTTACTATGTGGTAGTTAATCATCTTCGGGAAATGTTTAAAAAGGAACTACTATGTTTTGTACCACTAAATTTATTTAGAAAACAGTGACTGCAGTTTCAACTCACAGAGTCATTTTCAAATTGAATTACAAAGGTAGACTAAGTATTCAATACAGAAACATGAGAAAATTTAACAATGAATAAAAACTACTTGAGAAATTACATTATTACAAAGGGGAGGTACTAAATTTTAGAAACTAATTATTATTTGGCAACAACAAATAACGGGGAAGTCCCAAGTTCTGTCTGGTCTTTAAGCAAATTTACATTTTTATTTTTACTATGTTTATATATTTCTAAAGATTCAAGAATATTTAACTTTTGGCCCTTTGTTCAATAATATAATATGTCAGTGTTGCTTAAATTAGGAAAACTGTGGTTGTGTTCTAAGCAATGGTTGGCAAAGCTCGAGTCTGTTTTTTGTAGTCTATATGATCGGTGGTGTTCTGAAGAGCGAGTTTTAAAGCTTGTACCACTTTGTCCAATATACAAGCTATCACACTCTGAACATTTTAACTTATAAACTCCTGATTTATCAAATTTATTAATTTTATCTTTAGCATTGTAAAGGATAGTGGACAGATTGTGTTGAGATTTAAAGGTTACTTTTATGTTATGTTTGGAAAGAGTATTAGCTATGTTTTCTGATAGGGTACCACATTATAACAAAGATATATAAAATGAACCATCTTTATCATTTTTTATTTTGGAATATATTGAATTAAAAGCTAGTTGTTTTTGTTTTTTAGTTATTAATTTCTTTATGGTTTGTTGGGAGAAACTGTTTGATATTGCAATCCTTTCAATGATATTTAGTTCCTCTTGAAGATCTTCTTCAGAGAGAGGCAAAGACAATGCTCTATGTATCATTGAATTGTATGCAGCCATTTTGTCTTGTAAGGGGTGAAAAGCAAAAACCATGTTAAATTTTGGTACAGATATGTGGATGATGTTCTAGCATGTTTTAAAGGCACTACTAGACAGCTTCAAAAATTCTTACAATACATTAATAATTGTCAACCAAAAATTCAATTTACTCTGGAAACTGAAAATAACCATAAAATAAATATTCTAGATCTCACCATATCTCACCTCAATAATCAGTGTAATTTTAGAATTTTTAGAAAACTAACGTTTACAGGTAATACTTTATCTAATAACTCTTTTCACTCCTTACAACACAAAATGGCTACATACAATTCAATGATACATAGAGCATTCTCTTTGCCTCTCTCTGAAGAAGATCTTCAAGAAATATCATTGAAAGGATTGCAATATCAAACAATTTCTCCCAACAAACCATAAATAAATTAATAACTAAAAAACAAAAACAACTAGCTTTTAATTCAATATATCCCAAAATAAAAAATGATAAAGATAGTTCATCTTATATATCTTTGTCATACTGTGGTATCCTATCAGAAAACACAGCTAATACCCTTTCCAAACATAACATAATAGTAGCCTTTAAATCTCAACACAATCTGTCCACAATCCTTTACAATGCTAAAGATAAAATTAATAAATTTGATAAATCAGGAGTTTATAAGTTAAAATGTTCAGAGTGTGATAGCTTGTTTATTAGACAAAGTGGTAGAAGCTTTAGAACTCGCTTTTCAGAACACCACCGATCATATAGACTACAGAATCGAGCTTTGCCAACCATTGCTTAGAACACAACCACACTTTCCCTAATTTAAGCAACACTGACATTACATTATTCAGCAAAGGGCCAAAAGTTAAATATTCTTGAATCTTTAGAAATATATAAACATAGTAAAAATAAAAATGTAAATTTGCTTAATGGCCAGACAGAACTTGGGTTTTCCCCGTTATTTGTTGTTGCAAAATAATAATTAGTTCCCAAAATTTAGTACCTCCCCTTTGTAATAATGTAATTTCTCACGTAGTTTTTATTTATTGTTAAATTTTGTCATGTTTCTGTATTGAATACTTAGTCTACCTTTGTTATTTAGTTTGAAAATGACTCTGTGAGTTGAAACTGCAGTGACGGTTTTTTAAATAAATTTAGTGGTATAAAACATAGTATTTCCTTTTTAATCATTTCCAGAAAATAACTTATATTTAATTTAATGAAATTATAAGAAATTTCTATTGATCTATTGGGGGATTTGTACATCTAAGTGATTTAATTTACAAATGTTTTATATTTGGAAACATGACACAAAAACCTGATTTTCCTGAAATCTCACTTGAACAATTCGTGAAGAATTCTTTGGATCGTTGTCCTCTGGAAAATTAAACGCAGTGGAATTTTCCACTCTTGTGCAACGTTTTCGTCGAAACCATTATCATTATCTAACTAAGCCAAATGCACACAAGAAAATAAAATTTATTAAATAATAAAATTCTTCTTTAACACCGTAGTAAAATTTTACACAATGGAACATTTATAAGATTAGAGAAATTTACTGTCCCTTTGGCAATAAAAATGTCCTTCTTTTTGGCCTACATCAACTAAATACGAAATGTTAAAATCACCAGAAAACCCGCTGTAAACGAGATAACAAAATATTTTCACGACTCTACTTTAAAGTATAAAATGAATATAAATCTTCTTTAAAATCCTAAAAGGTTACTATTTTACTAAATAAAAATATTTAATTCAATATTCCTCGATAACAAAATGTGGAAAGGAAAAAGATAGACAGAGAGTTTATTTTCTGCGATTCAAACTCTGGTTCTCTCTCAATACGCGTTTCAACCACCAAATAGTGTCTTTAGTGTAGCTGTAACGAACCAAGTGCAAAGTTTCTAGAAAACAACTGTTTATTAAAAATTTCGAGACTCGTCGGCAGAATTTTAAACTTGCAGACATTTAACTGCCTGAAGGTGGCTTAAAAAATCAATTTCTTTATATCTTGCTATTTTAATCACTCATCATCATCATCATCAGTCCATGTTTGTTCACTGCTGAATATAGGCCTCCTCAAGAGATTTCCATCCTCCTCTATTCTGAGCCCCTACGATCCATTTTGTTGTTATTGTTTTGAGGTCGTCTGTCCATCTGGTCGGTGGTCGTCCCTGACTGCGTTTCTCCGCTCTCTGTCGCCATTTCAAAACTCTTTTCGTCCATCAGTTGTCCCCTATTCTAGCCACATGCCCGGCCCATCTCCACTTTAAGCTTGCAATGCACACAATGACATCATCTACCGCCGTTTTCCTCCTAACTTCCTAGTTTCGGACCCGATCTCTCAGGGACACCCACAGCATGGATCTCTTCATTCTGCGTTGTGTTATTTGCAGTTTCTTAGCAGTTGTTTTCGTCAATGTTAGTGTGTATATCACTGAGTTTTCCATAAGCAGCCCATCCCAAAGCTATTCGTCTGGATAGCTCACACGTCTGGTTGTCCCTGCCAATCCGAACTTCGTGACAAAGAATTATATTTCTCGGTAATTTTGATTATTTCATTTTCCATTATTATAGGCTCACTTGGTACTAAATTTGTCATCATTTTTGTTTTGTTATAATTTATCTTCAAACCTGCTCTTTGTGTTGCCTGTTGTAGTTCTTCTACCATTTCTCTGACTTCTTGTAGATCGTCTGATATTAGGACTATGTCGTCAGCGAATCTAAGATTACTCAATCTTTCCCCATCTATAATATAATGCCTTTCTCTTCCCAATCCAAAGTTTTAAATGCATGTTCTAGCGCTGTCGTAAACAGTTTTGGGAATATTGTATTGCCCTGTCGAATTCCTCTTCTTATTTTTGTTTTCTTCGTTATGGTGTGTAAGTTAATTGTTATTGTTGCGATTTTATAAATATTGTAGATGATGTTGGAATATCTTTGGTCTACCCTGCATTCTTTTAATGCTCTTAAAATTGACACCAATTCCACGGTATCGAATGCCTTATGAAAGTCGACAAAGACAAAATTTAGTGGTCCGTTGTATTCCACAGTTTTTTCAATAAGTGTTTTAATACATTGCAAATGGTCATTTGTCCCGTAGCCCGAACAGAACTCAGCTTGTTCTCAAGGCTGGTAAAGATCCAGTTTATTCCATCATCATTAACATCCTGCCAATAAATCTCGGAATTTAAATTTTATATAGGCAGTTATTTTATGAGAATTTTGCTTTAAGTTCATTATAGTTCTACTCACGACATCATAAGGTAATCACAATGCGTATAAGGAGAGAACCAAAGTTAAATTAGCAGGAAATAAACTGCCTATCTTACTATCAAAAGTAGAAAATCTAGTAAAGCAGTAGGCTCAGATAAATGACAATGGGTAGTCTTAAAACTAACGATCATTAGATTCTTGCGATGGTAGATCCATTCATCCACATATAGAGAACCAGAGTAAATTCACTTGAATGTCTCCTTTCATTTTTGTTCCCGCTATTTCCAGATGCGACTATCATCAAATCATAAATATAATGAGCTATACCTGTAGGAATTATACACACTGGAATTTTTAATAAGCGGAAAGTTGAGCTTTCGTATACATAATTTGGATTCTGAAAAGTAATTAAAGAAACCATTTTCGGACTTAAAATTCTCTCACAGACGAGACTAGATCAAGATGTTTTATAGACTGCAGCAAAGCATTCGACAATGTAAAATATGAAAACTACTAGACGTATTATCATCATCGACTATCAAGATATTGATATAATATGTAATCTCTACTGAGAACAAGCTACACAAGTGAAATTTGATGCATCAGTCAACATCAAATTTGCTGAAAATACTCTCCAGCTTACAGCCAACTCTGAAGATGATAAAGTAATACAAAATGCTAAAGAATGTGGCCTCAGGTTTAAATACAATTCAAATAAATAGGAACAATGGCCGGCTAATTAAGAATTATGTTATCAGAATAGATTTGCAAGTTTTGTCGTCTCTCTCTCTCTCGATGTTTCTTTAACTCTAAGAATAAGAATAGCTTAATGTCACGTATTTTCATAAGTGATGATGACTTGAAAGAATAACCTATAAACAAAGAAACCTTGAGAAGATTGGGAGCCTTTGAGATTATCTACGAAATATCAACGAGTCTCTATAGGGGTCGCTAATTCCGAATCCGAGTTCGATTAACTTCCATCATGTCAAAATTAAGGTTATTGGAAGATCTAATGAAGAGGAACCTTTGAAAAAATGTGAAAAAAAATTATATGAATGTTTTTTGAATCGCTGAAGAATTTTAAGATCATTTCAAGGTCAAACTTGAAAAATCACCGAAAAAATCTGAAAACATTAAGGTTAATATGACCTTAAATTATGTTCAGATGACCTTGTAGAATCAAACAAATGACATATTCAGATTCTTTACGATTTTGATAAGTAAAACATTCTTACTTAAATTTCCTCTGTATTTTTTTTGACTGTACTTTAGAAGGTTAAATTTGCAGCTCATGTTAGAGAGAGACGCTTAAGTGGGCACTTTTCATCGGCATAGTAATGGGAGAAAGCGCGATGGAGCTACAAAGATATAGTATATTCTAAGTGGAGCAGAGATCTCAGTAATGAAGGATGGAATTGCACCACGGTATTTTCCTTAAACGACGAACGTTACAATAATTTGGCTACATATACATTATAATTTATTCAGAGAAGATGTAAATAGGTGCAGTAAAATTTTATTGAAGGTTGAGTAAGTATTCCAAAAAATGTCACTACCAAAAAAGCAGTTTGAAGCAAAAATGCGAAAAATTAAAAAGGAATGTAACGACAAACAGAAGACTGTAGCAAATAACATAAGCAAATAAATAATTATTACAAATGCATGTAATAATGCCAATAGGGCGTCAAAAACCAAAACGATGATAGATTATAATGATCCAAAGTCATGGCCAAAGATTAATGATAAGTTTAGATGGTATCTTGTCTGATGATGGTAGAAATTTTTCAGCAAATTTGTTTCAAAAAATATTATCAAATAATGAAAAGATTGAACGCAGGAGGTTAATGTATAGTGGAACTAACAATTCCCTTTTTTTGATTTCCCTGTTTATTATTTAGTACAAAAGAATCAATTTTTTCAAAAGAAATTTGTAATTGGCAATACCTGAATCTAAAGATTGGTGTACATGAGAGCTATGATCAATTTTTACAGAAGAAAAGAGACGGAAATATATCCTCAAGGTAATAATGGGTATCGTTCTGTTTTGTGCAAAGAATAATTTGGCACTCAGAGATAGTGTCGAATAATTCGGACAGTATAAATCAGGAATTTTTCTTAGCACGTTGGATCGGTTTTCTTCTTCTTCTTCTTCTTTCTCAGCCCATTGACGTCCACTCCTGGACATAAGGCTCTCCGATGCTTCTCCACTGGGATCTGTCTCTCGCCTTCTAGAGCCAGTCTTTTCCAGCAAACTGTCTTATATCTTCTACCCATATGCGTTGTGGCCTGCCACAATTTCGGTTCGTTTCTCGCGGTCGCCATTGCAGTAATTTACTCGTCCACCTAACGGGCTGTTGCCTAGCTATGTGCCCCGCCCATTGCCACTTTAGTTGTGATATGCGTTCAATGACGTCAACTACTTTGGTTCTTGATTTTATTACTTGATTTCGTATTTTATCCCGTAACGAGATTCCTAACAATTGTCTCTCCATGGAGCGTTGAGTGACTCGAAGCCTATTTGCGTTTTGTTTGGTTAGTATTATCGTTTCCATGCTGTAAGTAGCAACAGGTAAGACACACGTGTTATACACTTTCCGTTTAAGGTTGATTGGTTTGTTTCTATCTCTTAATACGTACTGCAACTTTCCAAAGGCAGCCCATGTCAGCCTATTCTCCTTGTTAAATCCGGCGTTTGATTTTCTTTGCCCAGTTTCATGACGTGGCCTAAATAGATGTACTCTTGGACATTCTCTATGATTTCATTTTGAATTTCTATTTGTACATTTGCGTCAGGGCTCATTAACTTAGTTTTCCCCAAGTTCATCTTAAGTTCCACTTTTCTCGCCTCTTCGTTGAAATCTTGAAGCATTTGTTTTAGCTCTTCTGGGTTGCCAGACATGACAACAACATCGTCGGCGAAACGAAGATGACAAAGATAAGAAACGTCGACTCTCAAACCGTTCTCATCCCAATTTAGTTTTTTTAAAGACATCTTCCAAAGCTAGCGTAAATAGTTTCGCAGAGATGACGTCTCCCTGACGCACACCTCTCATAACGTTTATTTTTTCGGTTTTTGTGTCTTCGTCGATTTTAACCTGTATGGAACTGTTTAGCAAAAATAATTCACAAATTGCTGCACATGTCTCTTGCATTACGTAATGATATACTTCATACTTCTTCTTCAACGATCATTTAGAAAATTAACAATAATTAAAGGTTATTTGAGGTTAGGAGTATCTTAGTAATCTAACAATAATGTCGATAAACCACAATGCAATCACAAACATTAATTTTGAAAATTCAGAAGAGTACTGTTGAAGATAACATAGAACAACGTGAAATTTGTACATTGAATCAGAGTAGCCATTTCTTGTAGATTTTGATATCCTTACCTAATTGTGCAAAAAACGCCATTTGGCTTTTATTTGAAGTTATGTATCATCGCGACTTTTTTTTATTGCATCTTGAAGTATAAGTCTTACTCTTTCAAATGACTTTGAGTTTATTCAAATTATTTTTCTTCCATATACTTAATTTCGAAAGCTTCAATTTGCAAGAACTCTAGCGAAAACTCTGATAAACTATGGATGTTTCGAGGCTATCAAAGCATCGCCTAATCCAAATTTTACATAAGTTGTCGTGGAACGAACATCTTACTGGCATCTTCCGACCCGAATTAACTCCAAATATAAGTTCCGACCTATAGTAAATACGTGAACGTATGTCCTGTAATTTTAGTGGTCGAAAATTAGTTTGTAATTACGAGTATATGTCTCAAACATCAAAGGCATAATTACAACAAAATTTTTGCAAAATAAATTTCTTTAAACAATTTGTGTAAATAAATTATTGCAAAATTCATTATTTTTTAAATAAATTCTTCAATTGAATTTTACAAAAATAAATACGTTTAAAGGAGTTGTTATCAATATTACCATATATTTTGTTGTAAAAAAAACCTTATACAATTAATTTTGCAATTTAAAAAACCCTCAAATTATCATCAGAAAATATTTAGAATTCACAAAACCATATTCTACAAAGTCTACAAATTCATGTCGTCGAAGAGTTTATATTTCTTTAAGATGATATGTATTGCTTTTTGAGAAAAAAAAGTCGCGATGATACATAACCTCAAACACATAACAAAATCGCGTTTTTTGCACTATAAGGTTTGGATATTTAAAAAACCATAATATAATGAAGCAATTTTGAGGCGAGATTCGAATTCAGCAACTCAAAATCTACAAGACATGACTCTTCTTATTCCATGTGCAAATTTCACATCTGCAGTGTAATATAAATCATAAAACATTGTTCAAGTTCGGCCTTTCTGCGTAATGTGATTTTAACTTACATTGATTAACATAGTATTGAACTCAAATACTGTTAACATACCATATTTGAAAACTAAAATCATATTAAGTAATAATAAGCATTTTAATAAGTACACTCGACCTTTAAACAACGCAGTATAAAAATGTGACCACCATGTGTTTATTTTCGGATAACTATGATTATTAAAATGTCACCGTTGCTCATCTGTTACTCTGGACATATTTTGGTAGCACCCACACCCAAATTATATGATATTTCCCAAATTTACTTTTGCTGGATACATAATAGGCCTAAATATATTATACCATGATCTTATTTCTATATGTCACACCCTTGTTTCTGTCACGTTCGTTACTTTCAATAAATTTTTTATTGAGATTAATAAACAATGTCAAAAAGGGGATAACAATAAATAATAAATTTTATATGTATCATTATGTTAGGATTCTACATGCTGGAATAAGAGTACAACTGCTACTAAATTTACGATCCCTTTGATAATAAAAATGTCCTTTTTGAACCTATTCTAACCAACTATAAAATGTTAAAATTGTCAGAGCAGCGTTTGAAACAAGATAACAAAATATTGCTTCGGCTTTGCAGGAAATTCTACAATGCATAAAATCGTATTTCAAAGTAGTAAAGAGTCTCAGGCAGGAGTTTTAAACTCAAATTCTTTTATAAGCTATTATTGGAGTGCAAGGGGGATTAGGTGGTTTTCATGTCGATCGATTTTTATTTAATTGTTTCAAATTTCCTTTAAAACTTTTTTTAAATAGACAACTGTAAAGTTGAAGTGAAGATTTCAACAGTTTTATTAGTAAAAAAGCTTTTTTTGCCGCTCAGAAATTAAAGGAAGTTATTCTAAAAGCCAATTGTGGGGGAATTCATCAATTTACCCCACCTACATGGGTTGACTGTACTGTATTTTATCATTTGTGGATTTAAATGAAATGAAATGAAATAATTTATTGGCCATAAGACTGATACTTCAGCACTAGTTTCTTTAATAGTATACAATTCAATAATATATATATATATATATATATATATATATATATATATATATATATATATATATATATATATATTATATATATATATATATATATATATATATATATATATATATATATATATATATATATAAATGCAAACTTCGTGCCAATCATATCCTTCTCGTATTAGAGGTTGCACAGTTTAAATAAATTGCGATAAAACACAATCCATCCCATTTCACCATCATCGAGATGATGGCCCACCTGTACCACCATACCGAGAAGAAGTCAAAACTGACCCTCTCCGCCACAGTGATACGGCAGAGGCACCTGTTTCGTCTCTACTAGACTCATCGTGGTACCGACATGCACCTGTCTGTGCAAGGGACAGATCGGAAGGAAGCATGCAACAATGAACGCGGCCTCGCCGACCTCCCGCCGGATGGCGTATGCATGTTTATGCGGCTTTCACGGATTCCTCCATGTGAGATGCAATAGCAGCAGATATATCCACATTATGCCGCTGTAGTGCTGAAATCACATTCAGCAAACGTACAACTATATGCAATTCCGTATATAAATGAAGTAAATTGCGATCAGTAACTGCAAACTTCGTTCCAATCATATCCTTTCGTGTTAGAGGTTGCACAGTTTGAATAAATTGCGATAAAACACAATCCATCCCATTTCACCATTATTGAGATGATGGCCCACCTGTACCACCATACCGAGAAGAAAGTCAAAACTGACTCTCCCCGCAACAGTGATACGGCAGAGGTACATGTTTCGTCTCTACTAGACTCATCAGGGTCATCCTTTTTGAATATTGGCGTCACTGCTACCTGCTTTATTATTTGAGGAAAAATGCCATCTGAAAGTGATCTGTTTAATAAATATGTGCAGGGAAGTGCGACCTAGTCTGAACATCATTTTAAAATTTGACGACTTATGCTATCGGAACCTGAGGAGCGTTTGTTTTTTGACGAAATAATAGTCGATACCATCCTTTCTTGAACCTCCGCAAAGACCACTATTGTCTGAGGGATTGAATCTATAGTTGTTGCTGGTAAGGATATATTTCGACCGTAGGCCCCAAACAATTTCAACTTGGTAACAGAGCTGAAATATTCAGCGAAGTGGTTAGAAACCCCTTACTTCCTGAGGGTCATCGCTTTGTTTTTAATTGTTTAAAAATGTTTTGTAACTTCTTTTAATATAATTGTTATTATGGTGTTTCATTTGAAAATTTTATTGTGCTCAGTTATTCTAGCTTTACTCATCATTATTTACTACTAAGAACCAACTAACTACTACAACTGAATTGTTCTCTGTTGCCTTGTGACGTTGACTGTTTCATTTTCAATGATTTGGTAGCATCTACATCAACATAATTAATTTTTAAAAGGACAAAAAAACCTAAGGAGGCATAAAACAGACGACAAAGTTCATCTAGTTCTTCAAATGACTGGTCATTATTTTTAAATTACAATTCTGATGCCGTGCGCCCATCTATCAGACAAAGACACAGACGCGACAAATATGTGAGAGAAATGAAATACATATTACTGATCATGTCTTGTCGCACTAGTATGCGTGACCTAATTTAAAATGCATGCAAGTAACTCAACATATTTTTTTTTAAGTCTTTGTCACATCTGTGACTTGTTTTTGTCTGATTGATAAGTCTAATGATGCAGTTTTAGTTAGTTTCGGAAGACATGCACGGTGAAGATTTGGATCAACACAAAAAATGTTTTCAATGGGGACATGAACAATGCATTGATTTCATTCACCAAACTTCATGTGTTCTGACTGCATTGACTAAACTGCTTTTATGTTTTCAGTAATTATTAAAAATATAAAAATGGTATGGTGTTTGTTATTTTCTTTTTTTTCAATAAATCTATTGTTTTTGTTGGTATTGTGTACTGTGCCTGATTATTAGTTAGCTTTTAATAAAAACTAAAAGAAATATGACTGATTTGTGAAATTGTATTCGAAATATGGGCATTTTCTTTTATATAGAATAGGTTTAGAATTATTTTCAAGTTAACAAAATTGGTTCGGGTATAAAAAGTATTGATTAAGTTATTTAAGATGAAAAACCTTTATACGAATATGCCATAGATCCACTAAATATCAAAAAAAAAAATCATTATTCTATTTTTAGTTGCTTTGACTTGTTTTGTTTACCAACTTCGTTGCAAATATTACTTATTTCTCTTTTAAACTACACTCGGTTAGAGATAAACAGACGAACTTTGAGAAGAAACAAAGCATATCACTTTATAGAGCAAGCAAAGAAAGAAAATAAGTTTTTTCTTAACAACTTGTTCTACCCAAATTGTTGAAAGCGTTTTAAAAAGTAATAACTGTCAGAAAAATAAACGAAGCAAGCAAGCGTTTGAAAAGAATTAGCTTTTATTTGATTTGCTTTAGGAGAAATATAATAAATTGTTGTTTCAGTAGTTTTTAAAATATTGCTTGTATGAAAGTTCATGTCTAGTTTAAAATTAAAAATAATTTACTTGGGATTTTTTTAATTTTAAATACAAGGAATATTTAGAATCTAATATTTTATTATACAGTATAGCAGTCCTCCAGTACATTTTTAATACAGCAATTTGAGCTGCTAGCGATTGCCCCTTATCCAACTCTGTTTATTAAAATTGGTAAGCTAAATCTTGGACAAGAGAGTGAGATTATAATGCATAATACATTCAGATTCAATAATACAGTTTAGAGATACATCAGACATGGCCAGAGATGTGATGGAACAAATTTTATTTGAAATAAAAGCATCTTCTGTCTTTTTCTTTCAACTTAACCGGTCCACCGATGTTACTTCATGCTAACAATTATTCGTTTTTGTGAGATGTATTCACATGGATGATATCAAAGAGTAGTGTATGAGCAAGGGGGTCCGCAGTAGACCTTTCAATTTATATGAACCCACCCAATTTTTTTATGTATTTTCAGTCCCTAAACAATAATTTTTATGGTGGAAGTTCGTCCAAGTGTTGATAAGATTGTTATAAACAAATAATTGTTTAAACCTTTAAAAATGTAATTTTTGTAAAACCAACTATTGGATCGTATTCTTTGAGTGATTTTAAAGAAAAAAAGTCTCTACTAACTTTTACGTACGGCGCTTAGTTTTTTAGATAATTAATGTCAAATCGATTTTAGATTTTTGTACTACGAATTTTATTGTTGATCTCAAATCTCGAGACCGGAACCGATGTCTATTCATTTCATTTCATTTTAGCCTAGTTTTCGTCCTTCCGAAACTGGATATAGGCCTCCCCTATTTGTTTCCAAATCTCTCTATTCTGGGCTCTTCTTTGCCGCATCAAGCCGGGGCACGTCTGACTATGTCATCCTTCTATCTCATCTGTGGCCTGCCTCTGGATCTTTTCCCTTCATATGGGCGCCATTTTCCAATTTCTGAATTCCAACGGTTGTCTTTTATTCGTTCGTTATGACCTGCCCATTTCCATTTTAGTGATGCTGCTCTTTTTATAGCGTCAACTGCTTTGGTTTTTCTTCTTATCTACTCATTTCGTTTTTTATCTCTGAGTGATATTCCTAACATGTGTCGTTCCATAGCCCTTTAAGTTTTGCGGATTCTGTCCAAATTTCATTTTGTAAAGGTCCACGTCTGCTCTCCGTATGTTAGAACCGACAATATATAATAATCAAATACTTTGGTTCTTAAGTATAAGGGAATTTTCTGATTTTTCAAAACATAGGAGAGTTTTCCAAACGCCGTCCATCCCAATGGAGTTCTTGGTGTTATTTCGGCTATCTGGTTGTCCTTACTCGCTCTTATGGCCTGGCCTAAGTATATATATTCATTCACCTGCTCTATTTCGGTTGCATTTACTGTTATAACTTGTTGTTCGTCTGAGTTTGACATTACTTTTGTTTTTCTGAGATTCATCTTTAATCCTCGTTGGAGCGATGTTTCATGGAGCTCGTTTATCATTGACTGCAGCTCTTCCCAGTCGGATGCGATTAAGAGTATATCATCTGCATGTATGCATCTGATTTCTATGTTTTCTAGAAATCCACAAATGTGACGTCTATTTCTAGGTTTTAGACACTTCTCTTTCCTATCGCTGCTTTTAAGAAGAATACACCATCCGTGCAAGTCTTTGTTTTTCTTCCTCAACCTCACTAAATTCCTTTTCAATTGTGTCTCGCAATATTCTCTCTTATTATCTACGTATTGTACTTCTCGCTGAAACTCTTGTATAGTTATTACAGTCCTGTTTATTTTACTTCTTTTTGATTGAAGCTATGACGATGATCCATTCATCAGGACCGAATGACTGTTTTGATTTTTATTAATGTTGAATAATCAAAAAAGTCCTGGTTCTTCAAGACAATGCGAAAATTCACAAAGTAGTCGGAGTTTAATTTTTTCGAACTGGCTTATTTTTGCTAAGAAATATGAAAAAACACTTCAGATGACGTTATTTGGTAACATCAGATAATAATCAAGATATTACAGCTTATTAAAGGCCAACTAAATAATTCACTTTGCGAATAGAATTGGAAGAATTTTTAAATTAATAATATTATCATGACATTTCTAATAAAAAAATACTTCTAAATATACTTAAAAAAGTAGTCGAAGTACTTTATTCTCTTATTTATAATTCAGGTTAAATATTCTGGCATAGCAAAGCAAAAAACTTAATAATTCGGAATAAATAATATAAAAAGTTTTTTTTTCTGGTTATTAAACGTTGTAATGATGATATTTTAGTAATTTAAAGCATAATATTAACCTTATTAGAGTAAGTAATATCCGGATATGAGGTTTCATATTTAATGTAGGTATAATAACGGGTTTATCCCTTATCAATTATTTCCTAGCAGAAATAAGTGTTTTTAGAGCTGAAGGAGTAGTTGTTTTTTTTCCGTAAAAACTAATAGTTTCTATTTAACTTATTACTCAAACGACAAAATAATTTTTGTGTTTTCGTATAGACGATCCTTAGTAATATATATATATATATATATATATATATATATATATATATATATATATATATATATATAGGCCCTTTTGGTTCTTACAGACAATAAGTCATGGGGTCTTTTTGTAGATGATTCCAAAGTTGTATCTCAAAGCAACATGAAACTGGCGTGCGTTTGGAAAACTTGGCATAAAGTTTGTCGTTGTAGCCTCGTTCCAAAAAAAGCTTTTAACGCCAGATTCTCACTATAGGGCCGCTCTCGATACGATCTCGATACGCTCTCGGGTCAATAAAATATTCTTACGAGAGAAACAATGAACCTATTCACACTATCGGTTTCGCGGAGATTTCGATATTGTAAACTCTTTTTCATTTAAAAATAATGACCTCTGTCTTTTTTTGACTCTTTGTATCTTTGTCTACCATACTTGTTTCACCAGTACCTCTCATTCTTTTTAAGTACCCAGATTCTCTTAGTTGCTCTCTCCTTTTTTGTTTCTGTATTTCTCTAACTTCCAGATCATCTATGATATTTCCCTTTTTTCTTCTGTCTCTCCTAGTTATTCTTTTACTTTCCTCAGCAATATCATGTCAATGGCCGTATTTTGCCCTTCATCGCGTTTGTTAGGATCCAGCTTTCACTTCTGTGTATGGTCCATAGATGGTTCTGTGTGTGATCATTTTTGTCCTTCTACTTATCCTACTTATCTCTTTTCTCCAATGACGTCTTCGTCTTTTTTATATTTATTTTCATTCGTCTCCTTTTTAGTTCCTGTTCGTATCTGAGCGGCTTTTCTTGTAGATTTCTTTCGGATTTCACACATTATGTCGTTAGCGAATGCCCCTCCACCTATATGTACCGGTCTCAACTTAGTACCCTATGTTTATTTTGTGTTTATTTATGTTTATTGATTTAATTATATTGTTTATTATTGTGATTATTAATGACGGGCCCAGAACTTCACCTTTTCTTTGGTATTAAAGGTATGTTGCCCTTCACCGCATAACTTCTATTATTGTCATATAAACTTTTGATTCCGGTCATTAGTTCCTATTTTCTAGAGTTTCGTATATTGTACTTTGTGACACTATCAAGTGTTTTTTATATATCCAAAAAGTATGTTTCTGCTCCCTAGTTTTTTCATTTGTTTTATGGCGAATATATGGTTCTGAGTGCTTCGTCCTTTCCTGAAACCGCACTTTGCTTCATCCAATTACTCTTCTACTTCATTCATTAATCTCTGTTCTAATATTTTTTCGTATGTTTTCAGTACTATGCTCGCAAGGTGGTTCTTCTGTAATTTCCACACACTCTATACTCACCCTTCTTATGTATTGGTATTGTTATTCCTACTTTGCAATCGTCAGGTGTTATTCCCTATCTGTCCTAAATTTTTCAGCCTTTCCGCCACTATCCAGTCATATCCTGCAGTTTTTCCTTTTTTTCCAAAGTTCTGATTGATTCTTTCACCTCCTCAATTTTTATGTCATCTTCCTTTTTACAAGGTCCCTATCTATTCTATTACTTTCCTCTTCTGGTCTCAGTTGGACTTCACTATTTGATAGTTGCTCGAAATGTTTATCCCACCTTTCCATAATCTTCTAACCTTCAGTTATTGATAGTCCCTATTTGTATTTAACTCCCCCTGTTTTTTTTTGTGTTTTCCTTTTCATAAAGATTTTATTGCTCTATAAAATACTTTGATTAGTTTTGCTGTCTTCTTCCATTTTTTATCCAAATTCTTCCCATGTCTTTGCTTGATTTACCATATCTTTTACCAGTATTCTTTGATGCTTGTATTCTGTGTAACTGGTCTAGGTTTTCTTACTTAGGCGTACTTTCCATTTTTCTTTCTTGATTTTTATTTGTTTGTTTTTTATCTCTTCATTCTACCATTCTATAGATCTTTTATTTTTATTTATTACACCGCTATCTATCAAGTTTTCAAACCTTGAAATAATTATTTGTTTATAATAATCTAAGTCTATTCAGGCGATCAAAATACATAAAAAAAAATTGGTGTGTCCTACGCTACAAGTTACAGCGATGATTATGATGATTCTTGAGTAAGACTTCCTCGCCGAGGGTTTTGTACTATCAAGCATATTTCTGTAATAAAATTTTAATCTCAAAATGATTTTAGTTACAGTAATCGATTTTCTATTTCTCACAAATCCTATTGAACATATTTTAATATGAGATATTAATTGTATTATAGGAATCACCGAATTTCAATTTAGAATGAAATTACTATAAAGATTACAAATTTTATCATCATGATCATTTAAATAATCGGTAACAATTCCCCTCTGACATTAAATGCAGTGAAGCGGTAAAAACCGCTTGCAACATTCAAATTGCCATCGTATTTGAACTACACTCGACTAGAACACTTCATAGAGCAGGAGCTGGTGAACGATTTGTTCAAGATGTTTTATACTGAGTGAAACTTCTGACAACGACATGTTTTATATCAACAAAATAGATGTCGATAATTTTACATGAAACAGCCTTTTACGACTTTAATGAAAATGTTGATTCAAACTGCCTAGTTTGCAATATATATTATTTTATAGTATTTCAAAAATGCTGTTTAAGTTTTAGGTGGTAATAAGAAACAATCAACTTAGACCTTATTTTTTTACCTAAAAGATATGCAATTTAATGATTTAAAATTGTTGGTGTCAACTTTGTGCAAGATGAAGCAGTGACTGGATGGAATAAGTTTCAGTATGTTTTTGTAAATATTTATTGTGTTAGATAAAGTGGCAGAAAATTAATACTTTTTGATAATCTGTTGTTTAGTGATGAATGTACTTTTCATAACAACGGTTTCGTGAATAGACACAGCTTCCATTACTATCCGGATTCAAATCCGCATGAATAGAGAGTTATGAGAAACCAGAATAGGTGGTCGGTTAATGTGTGGGGAGGAATACTGGGTCCATACCAAATTGGACCCTACTTTTTTGAAAGACCTTTAAATGGTTTAATGTTTTGCAATTTTCTTTTACACCAAATTCCAGTGTTTTTAGAAGATGCCCTTTTAAATATTAGAACAACTATGTGGCTTCAACTGGGTGGAGCTCCGCTTCATTATCATCGCGAGGTTCGGCAAATTTTTAATGCCAACTTTCGAAACAGGTGGAAGAGACGGATTTCAAAATTGGCCCCCGAGATCTCCGGACTTAACTCCTCCAGATTTCTTTTTATGGGGATACATAAAAGGAATCGACTACAATGTGCCCCCGACAACCCCACAAGATATAAAAATATGCATAAGAGACGCTTTTCAAACTGTAACCCCGCAAAAGTTGTCCAGAGTTAGGAGTGGTTTTCAAAAAAAAAATATATGTAAGTGTTTGCAAATGGATAGTCGATATTTCGATTATCAGGAATTTTAGTAAAGAAGAGAGAGTCCTAGGTAACTACAAAAAATTCATAAGCCCATAATCTAACAGGAAAAAATTTGTTTTACAGACATAAACCCCTTCATATCAAATCTAAGTATCATATTATCAATTTGACAATTCACCAAATAATTTTAAGAAAACCTAGCACTCAGGAATTTTAATAAAATACTGAAAAGAGTTCTAGGTACCTACAAAAAATTCATAAGCCCATAATCTAATAGGGAAAAATTTGTTTTGCAGACATAAACACATTCATATCAAATCTAAGTATCATATTATCAATTTGACAATTCACCAAATAATTTTAAGAAAACCTAGCACTCAGGAATTTTAGTAAAATACTCAAAAGAGTTCTAGGTACCTACAAAAAATTCATAAGCCCATAATCTAATAGGGAAAAATTCGTTTTGCAGACATAAACCTCTTTATATCAAATCGAAGTATCATATTATCAATTTGACAATTCACCAAATAATTTTAAGAAAACCTAGCATTCAGGAATTTTAGTAAAATACTGAAAATAGTTGTAGGTACCTACAAAAAATTTATAAGCCCATAATCTAATAGGGAAAAATTTGTTTTGCAGACATAAACCCCTTCATATCAAATCTAAGTATCATATTATCAATTTGACAATTCACCAAATAATTTTAAGAAAACCTAGCACTCAGGAATTTTAGTAAAATACTCAAAAGAGTCCTAGGTACCTACAAAAAATTCATAAGCCTATAATCTATTAGGGAAAAATTTGTTTTGCAGACATGAACACCTTCGTATCAAATCTAAGTATCATATTATCAATTTGATAATTCACCAAATAATTTTAAGAAAACCTAGCACTCAGGAATTTTAGTAAGATACTCAAAAGCGTTCTAGGTACCTACAAAAAATTCATAAGCCCATAATCTAATGGGGAAAAATTTGTTTTGCAGACATAAACCCCTTCATATCAAATCTAAGTATCATATTATCAATTTGACAATTCACCAAATAATTTTAAGAAAACCTAGCACTCAGGAATTTTAGTAAAATACTCAAAAGAATCCTAGGTACCTACAAAAAATTCATAAGCCCATAATCTATTAGGGAAAAATTTGTTTTGCAGACATGAACACCTTCGTATCAAATCTAAGTATCATATTATCAATTTGACAATTCACCAAATAATTTTAAGAAAACCTAGCACTCAGGAATTTTAGTAAAATACTCAAAAGAGTCCTAGGTACCTACAAAAAATTCATAAGTCCATAATCTAATAGGGAAAAATTTGTTTTGCAGACATAAATCCCTTCATATCAAATCTAAGTATCATATTATCAATTTGACAATTCACCAAATAATTTTAAGAAAACCTAGCACTCAGGAATTTTAGTAAAATACTCAAAAGAGTTCTGGGTACCTACAAAAAGTTCATCAGCCCATAATCTAATGGGGAAAAATTTGTTTTGCAGACATAAACCCCTTCATATCAAATCTAAGTATCATATTATCAATTTGACAATTCACCAAATAATTTTAAGAAAACCTAGCACTCAGAAATTTTAGTAAAATACTGAAAAGAGTCCTAGGTACCTACAAAAAATTCATAAGCCCATAATCTAATAGGGAAAAATTTGTTTTGCAGACATAAACCCCTTCATATCAAATCTAAGTATCACATTATCAATTTGACAATTCACCAAATAATTTTAAGAAAACCTAGCACTCAGAAATTTTAGTACAATACTGAAAAGAGTCCTAGGTACCTACAAAAAGTTCATAAGCCCATAATCTAATAGGGAAAAATTTGTTTTGCAGACGTAAACCCCTTCATATCAAATCTAAGTATCACATTATCAATTTGACAATTCACCAAATAATTTTAAGAAAACCTAGCACTCAGAAATTTTAGGAAAATACTGAAAAAAGTCCTAGGGACCTACAAAAAAATTTATAAGCCCATAATCTAATAGGGAAAAATTTGTTTTGCAGACGTAAACCCCCTCATATCAAATCTAAGTATCACATTATCAATTTGACAATTCACCAAATAATTTTAAGAAAACCTAGCACTCAAAAATTTTAGTACAATACTGAAAAGAGTCCTAGGTACCTACAAAAAATTCATAAGCCCATAATCTAATAGGGAAAAATTTGTTTTGCAGACGTAAACCCCTTCATATCAAATCTAAGTATCACATTATCAATTTGACAATGCACCAAATAATTTTAAGAAACCTAGCACTCAGGAATTTTAGTAAAATACTGAAAAAAGTCCTAGGTACCTACAAAAAATTCATAAGCCCATAATCTAATAGGGAAAAATTTGTTTTGCAGACGTAAACTCCTTCATATCAAATCTAAGTATCATATTATAAGAGTACTAGGTAAATATTTTCCTTCTGTTTTGTGTTATCGTCAATATGCGATTAACATTATTGTTGTTATAGACTGTTGGATGACTATAAATCGCATTCCAAGTTTCTGAACATTTGTAAAGATACTCCGAATTCTTATAGTTGTAAATTACCTGTTATTTTTAAATGCCATAGGCAACTAAATGCATTAGAAGATCTATTCAAAAAACACAAAACGTGCTGAAAATGATTATTTGGCGTATTCTGTGTAAACGCAAAGATTTAGCTATAGAACCATTCGATAGGTATTTAAAAGATACATTTTCTGATAAGGTAAAAGTACAAATATAGCGTTCTATTTAAATTAATCAAGTTACAGCCACATAAAGTTCTTATTTGATTAGTTTTAATTTTTGGATAATATAGCAAGTTTAATATAATTGGAATATAAAATATGATTTATTGTTACACTTCACTGTAAATTTCGAATACGTAACTGAAATACTTCTTAAGTATTTGAAACATGAAAATTAGGTTAGATTTTGTCAAAATTCAAATTATTTTAAAACCCTTAAGGTTTAGGTACTATAAACCTTATTAAAATAGGCACTTATTTTGATCGGAAAATCCAAAAATACAATAATATACAGGGGTGCCATTTAAAAACGCAATTTTGATAATTTCAGAGCTTTAGGGACACGCTGTATAATATGAAAATAATTTTAAAAAGTAGCTATATTAGACCCCCATGTATCCTAAATGTAAATTTTTTTTAGTCACGTATTTTGGCCGCAATATTCCGTGGCGTATAGGGTATACAAAATATTTTTGTAATAAATTTCAGCCACAATAAAACACAGATAAATCGTTTACCAGCTCTTATACTATTAGAATTGTGGCAAAATGAGTTGAAACCTAAGAGGTTCGTATGTTAGTTAAATTTTTTCTTTTATAAGCGTATAAAATTTATTTAAATACTTTCACAGTTCATATACGATAACACCAAAACGTGTATTCACTTTTTAGAGCCAAATCGACAAATTCAGAAATAAAAATAATGCAATTATTTTTAACGTTGTAGATTACGTTAACAAAGGTCCAAAAAAGGGAAAATGTTTTCGGGGCAAAATTAAATGTTTCATTCTGCTCGCGTTTGTGGTGTGACGAAGTTATGTCGAATTTCGACGAAACATTTTATCCGAAAATTGAAACAAATTAAGTTAAAACAATTACTACGAAAGTAGAACTTCGAAAAAAGTCTTTAGTTCAGAATATATTAGGTTTCAACTTAATTTTTGCTAAACATATGTTTTGGTTGGAAGGAAATTTGATATTTTTTTGACTTAATACCCGGTTTCATATTACGAAGGAATTAACGAGGGTTAATATTAACCTCTCGATAATCTCCAATTGCAGTTAACGTTATTAAGTAATGAGCTAGAGGAACCCCATATTGTTAAGTTTTTCTCTCTTTTTACTGCCTCACTGGGTTCAAATAAAACACAACACTTTTCACAAAATTACTTTCAAAACTATATTAACTAATTTTACAATAAAATCACAACTAGAAAAAAACTACTTATATTCTATTCCTATTTATAGACCTTGTTGAAAATGTACATTTAAAAGAAAAACGGAACAGCTGAAAAAACCATTTTAAATTGTTTTTCTTATCTGCCTAAATGTTATAAAAGCATTTTTAAAATAATTATGCATATTCGGCGACAAAATTTAACGTTAAAATTTGCGGTTGAATATCACATTATTTTGTCGGTACATCACCTGATTTTGGGACGTGACTTCCCGAAAAGTAAAGTAACCGTCAGATTTTATACAGAAATCGGCAGTAGTAGCAGAACTGAAGTAGTATTAAACGAGTAGCAGATCAGATCTAAAGAAAGAGAATATTTAAGAGGAGTAGCGGAATTCAGTTGCCTTAAGAAGTAGTTAACTTTCATCGCTTTTAGGACGGCTGAACAGCCAAGAAGAGATTACAACATCGACGATCTTTTAGAGGACTGCGTTGCTGAAAGTGATTTTTTAAAATCATTTAAAATAAAGTACTTCCGAGGCCCCTGGACGAACTAGGAGCTTTTACCTGGGTAATTGCCAAAGGCTGGGGTGCCTGAAGACTAAAAATAAAAAAACCTATTGCAAAAAAATCGGTGTAAATATGGTGTATCGGGAGTCCTCTGAATAAAAATAAATAGTGTCTAGGTAAGATAGGTTTTATTTCCCAGAACCCGGTACACTACAGTTCGAAAGACGGGCGATATTCGGGATTGTATACGCGAACTGGTGTTGCAATCTCGGATTACCGTCATAAAGATCGCGTAGCTATTCTAACTTGAGTTTCCATAACTCAACAAACAAAATAAAATTTTCTCTTTCGGTCAGAAGATTAAGAAGAAAAACTAAAAAAATTTAACGTTAAAGACATTCTAAGTTTTCGGTGAAAATCGTAAAAATTTAGATTGAAAAACCTTACCCTCCAGAGACATTACGCTAGTTAAATTTTCCAAATTTACTTGCGAAAACCCCTTTAGTAGTTTTTCGTGAAAATCTAATTTTTATGTTAATTTCTTCTTAAAAACAGATCTGTTACCCTTACTTTTTTCGACTTTAAAAAATTATAAAATTGCGTCTAAGTCCAGTTACTCATACCTTTCTTGCGCATTTTTAAAATTTCCAATTACTTATACTTTTTCTGCGTTAAAATTTCGATGTTGAAAATCATTGAAGATTTTAACAATAAATAAATAAATTTGCGACTTGCGGTGCGACCTAGCGTTCTACTCAAGTTTAAACAATTTATCAGCAAGAAGAATAAATAAATTTATTCGGTAAAGTAGGCTCGTTGCGCTTAAAAAACATTTGGTCACGACAAAGTATACTTGATCCTTGCCCCCTATACTAATTATTTCTTCACAAAATAATTAGTATAAACCCTGAACTCTTATAAAAACTTAAATTATTTTCATTTTATTCTTAAGTCGTCTTGAGCATCCACGCTCGCTTCCCAGACGCACAACCCCATAGCCCCTTTTTAAATTTCGGCATAAGAGTTTTTTCGTTTTTCCCAATTTAAGAGCATGGCTCATCTTCCTCAGGTGCCCTCGACAAACATCAAGAAAGGTGAGGCGGCTTGGCTTTTCGCCGGGTCGGGCGGTTATGGTGGGTCCTCTCCGGTACCGCCTGCGCGGTGCTCTACCTTTCAATTTCCAGAAAAACGTCCGATGTTCCAAAGTTTCCAAACTGACCCTGTGCGTACGTCATCCTTTGATGCGGAGTTTAAGCAATTTCCGGGATTCATTGATGACAGTAGCATAGAGTTTAACCTAATGCCAGCTTACCCAGAAGCATCGGGATTTAGGCTTCACCAAACACAATCTAAAGAGACAATTCCTGGTGAAACAACTCACGAGTACTACAGGAGACGAACATCTCAAATATCAGAAACGGTTACTAGCGCAGATGTTATGTCAAATTTAGCAGCGATCGTATCAGATCATGGCACCGACATACCCTTAGAACAGGTACGCGAATCAGATACCGACCGACCGACGTTGCGATAACCTATAGAACCTACTAGAATATACAAGAATACAAATCTAGAAATTACAAGAAATACGACTAAGCAATATTGACTCATCTATATCGACCGAAGTGCTTCAGCCCGTAAAATAATATTTCTATAAAAGTACATAAAAACTCTTTTACTTCTTGGCTACACTATTCCTCTTCTAATTATGATCGTCCTAATTGGCTTCGATTCTTCCGTGGTATGGCTTCAACTTGTGGAGATGTACTACTGTTATTTTAGTTATGAGACGTTGTTGGATTCTTTTCACAACAGTATATTGTATTTGACTAAAATGTGGTTGTCGGATTTGCATTGTCTTTATTTTTATTTATTTTTACGACGTTTCGATAAGGTTGTATCTCTAGCCGTTACCAAGTATAAACTGAACGTTTTGTCTTAAAACTACGAGCTTATATAGGGACTGTGTCCATTGAAGTGCAAAGTTTCGCTTCACTGTACACACTTCAATAATTTGATGCAACAAAGAAGTGGTTGCCAAAGATTAGGTATCTCAACACTCGGTTTACTGAATTTAGTGTAAGCTGCTTCTATAAATTTTCTTTTTTTCATGCCGAAATCCATATATATATTGCCACAGCCTCAGGCCATTTTATATGGCGTTGTTTATCCCAGGCGTGTACTGCAATACCTGATCTCGACGTTTCCCCATTCTGTGTACCAGTTTTATATTTCTTAATATCACACTCACATATAAACACATTCTTTCTTATCGGTAGTTTTTGGTTTTACTTTTGTTAAATGACCTCTTGGTGTATTTCCTGATTTAAGGGCTGTTTTTATATTATAACTCCTGGCACTTCGTCTTATTTTCTCCGAAGTTCCCTTAATGCACGGAATTGTGAAGAAGGAATGTGTTTCTTGCAGTCCTGTGTTCGTTGTTCTAAAGTTATTTACAACATCGTCAATTAGTTTTAAAGGATAACCATTCTGTTGTAAATCGGATTTAATATTTGCTATCTTTTTTTCCAATGAATAGCGCGATTATAGAGGTTGCCTATGATTCCCAGTTTTGTTACAACAGAATGATTAGAACCATGATTAAAATATTGTCCAGTAAGTGTTGGCTTTCTGTATACTGAAGTTTTAATAGTTTCGTTTGAACGGTTCACCATGACATCTAGGAAGGACAATTGATCATTTACCACTTTTTCCATGGTAAACTTATTTGTAGGTCGAATGGTATTTAGACGTTTCAAAAAATCATTAAGTTCTTGATCATTGCCCTTCTATATGATGTAAGGTATCATCGACATATCTCAATCAGATTTTCGGTTTTACTGTTGCCGTTTCCCCTTATTAGTATACAGACTTTCCACATCAAAGCTTATTAGCCTGTCATCTGGCTCTAGTTTGATGCCACTAATAATATTCACGAAATGTGTGAAATTTTTAACATATGTGTTCGTCTTACCTTCCAAAGGTTTTATGATTTTTAAAAGAAACTTCGTCAGGGCATTTGTTGAGGATCCTCTGGAGCTGGTTATTGGCCTCAAGTATGTTGTACGTCCCATGATAGCTTCAATATAATTTGCCCTTCTTTCTTTCTAGATTCCATAACCACACTCTGTCACTTTGCTGGAATCCTGCTGAGTTTGCTTTGATGTCATATCTATCCTTCATTCTGTCTGTGACTAGATCCATGCGTTTTTTAAATAGTTTATGAACTTCTTGCAACTTTTCTTGTAAGGCATCCACTCAGCTTTCAGTCTTCATACTTTAATCAGTTTAGGAACTCAACATTATGTCGCAAGCTAATCTAAATTCTTTTCGAAACAACATTATGGTAAATGTAGCTCCGGTAATTTTATGAATTACGATCGATTTAAAAATAAAAAATATAAAGCAATGTAACTGACGTATTGAGACAAACGTAATTTTACAAAAATAGAATTTATTCCCCAAAACGAATTAATGAGTTCCAAAATTAGAATAATGCAATTTCTGTCAACGATTTTTTTATAGTATTAACAGTGTTTCCAAAAAGGGAGTGGATATTTTTAGAACGAAATTAAATTTTTTATTTTGAATTCGTCGACCTTTCAATAACGAAATTATGTTGAATAACGTCAAAATTGTTTTTGTTATTTTTAGAAAACTATAAAGTTAGCAAAAGTGTCACGATCGTTGAGTGATTTATTAGTATACTAGCTTTTTCCCCCAAGGTTTGCTTGCTTACCTTTTTGTAAAGTTTTGTTCCTTAAAAATTCATATAGTCAGTATACAGTTCAATATACAAACGAATCGATTGTTAATAATTTCTGATCTGAGGAACCCCACTTTTTATTAAAGTTTTAGAATTGGTTTTAATCCGATTTAAAAAAACTTTTTAATTTTTTTAACTTGAAAGTTTTGAAAGCTTTTTTTTCCAAAAAACTAAAAATAAAAATCTTCCAAAACAAGCCGATTATTCGCGTAAAATGTAATTTTCTGTAGCAGATTTCGAAACGTACCACCCCTAAGAGTTTCAAACCCTAACTTACGTTATGACTTCTTAAATAGTACAACCGAATTTCCATCCCTGAATAATTCAATTTTCCGTTCGTAGGTGGTTATTTGATTCCCAATTGAGCCTAAGATTCTGAAAGTTATTTTTTATACAGAAGGGTGAATAAAACTATTCTTCGTCTGTCTATAATTAAAAGAAAACAATAATGATTGGGAAAAAAATATGATCACTGGTTTATCCATTTTGGTTGTATCTAAATCATTCCTTCTTGCAATCAACAGTCATTCGACGAATATATTGCAATATTGTATTGTATCTTGTGTATGTAATATATCTATAAATCAATCACAAATATCCACGATAAATCGATTTTATAAAAGAGCAACTACAGTTAAATATATGAAATTTACCTTTCAGGCTATCAAGAAGAAAACACAAAGTATATAACTTTATAATAAACAATAGATGTATCACTTGTAAAGGCTCATTTTATAACCGATAACTCCACCTTTCAAACGAGCGTTTGTAGAGCTTATTTTGAAGACCAGAAGCCAAGTTATAAATGAAAAGGCTTGCACATCTCGCAATATTCCTTTTTTTTTAACAGCAGCTTTGCAATAAAACTTTGCTTCGAATTAATATTTTTTTGATAAACCTTGAACGAGATTATTTAAATTCGATACAATCATTGACGTGCACTGAATTTATATTATGAATAATTTTTTACGGCGTTTTAAACTATTAAATTGTTATTAACAAATTATCTGACTACTTGACGAAAAAAGAAGTTTTATATTCAAATGCAGCGGGAAAAAATACATCGAAAATTCTCACTTGATCTTGGTGTCACAAGAGGGCCACAAAAACATTACTCCAGTTCTACGAGATGGCGCTGCTTGTACTAAACTTCATATTTTTTGTATAGTATAGTTTACTTAAAAGACTCGTTTTTCCTATATTTAGATGCACTGATCACCCTGCACTGACGAGAACCAAAGGGTTCGAAACTGGTCTGCAGATGGCGATACACTGCCACGGAAGAGAATTCCACCGTTTCCTGGTAAAGGGTTTTCCAATAAGAGGTGTCATTTTGAAAAGCCCGCTATTTCGGTAGATGTCACTTTTGAAGCTGTAAGTTTTTGACGTTTGACAAGTAGAAACTACGCCATAAATAAAGATGGAACGATACACGCTTCAACAACGCATTGAAATTATTAAAATTCACTATAAAAATGGTGAAAATTTGGCAGAGACGGTTCGTTAAACTCGAACATTTTTGGGTCGTCATGAAGCACCTTGTCGGAGCGCAATAAAGAAATTGGTGAAAAAATTCGAGCTGTTGGGACAAGTTAGTTATGTGAAGAAGAAAACCCGTGCACGTCGCTCAAGAACAGCCGAGAATATTGCTGCTGTAGCCGAAAGTGTTGAAGAAAACCCAGGTTTGTCCATTCCTCGTCGTTCTTTGGAATTAGGGATTCCACAAACGTCATTACACCGTATTTTGCATAAAGATTTGGGTCTTAAGGCTTATAAAGTTCAGTTAACGCAAGAACTCAAGCCGACCGATCATCAACAACGTCGTGCCTTTGCTGATTGGGTTCTTGAAATGCATGAAAATGATCCGGAATTCCATCGAAAAATCATCTTCAGTGATGAGGCCCATTTCCACCTCGGTGGCTTCGTCAACAAACAAAATTGTCGCATCTGGGGCTCGGAAAACCCAAGAGTTATTGTTGAAAAGCCTCTCTATCCTGAACGTGTGACTGTTTGGTGCAGTTTATGGTCCGGCGGGGTCATTGGACCTTACTTTTTCGAAAATGAGGCTGGAGCAACAGTTACGGTGAATGGATTGCGCTATCGAGAGATGATTAATGATTTTTTATGCCCGGAATTGGATGGTATTTATCTGGACCACGTTTACTTTCAACAAGACGGCGCTACGTGCCACACAAGCAACGAAACCATTGATCTTTTACGGGAAAAGTTTCCGGGCCGTGTTATCTCTCGAAGAGGTGATCACAATTGGCCACCGAGATCTTGTGATGTGACACCTTGCGATTTCTTCCTTTGAGGCCACGTGAAAGACAAGGTCTACGCCAACAGCCCAGCGTCGATTCAAGACCTCAAAGATAGAATTCGTGAGGCTATCGAGGACATAGGGCAGCCACTTTGCGATTTGGTTATGGAAAATTTCATGAAAAGGATATGGTCCTGTAGGCATGGTCGTGGTGGTCATTTGGCTGATGTTATTTTCCATCATTAACGGCATACCTTCCTCTTTATAATGTAATAAATATCCGATCATTTATCTTAAAAAATGGCATTTTTCTTTGAATATCAAAATAACACCACTTATTGGAAAACCCTTTACTTCATTGCTATCTGTGTTAGCGATTTGTCTTTAAATCACAGTTCATCCGCTCTTATAGTACAAAGGTTTTCCGTT
Organism: Diaprepes abbreviatus; assembly: GCA_034092305.1. NCBI lineage: Eukaryota > Metazoa > Arthropoda > Insecta > Coleoptera > Curculionidae > Diaprepes > Diaprepes abbreviatus. The sequence continues at coordinate 1,852,778 of JASJET010000259.1, read as the reverse complement.
GATTGAGAATTAAAATAGTTTGCCCTAAAATATATATATATATATATATATATATATATATATATATATATATATATATATATATATATATGGGAAGAGTAGTTCTTGACCGACTAGTTAGAAAGGAAGATTCTAAGTCTTGGGATAGCGGTCCTAGGGATGAATGAAACTCTGTTTTTTACAAACGCCAAGCTTTCGGAAGTTTATTATTTCCTTCTTCAGGGCTACAATACAGAGCAGTTCTGTTAATTATTATTTTAAAATTTACAATGTAAGATTTTGAATAAAAAATTATTGTAAATTCAAAGACTTACGTGCAAAATGAGTCCATTAATGGCTTTTAGAAAATAAAACAGAAAATCCATGCAGGCACTATTGATTTTTGCATTGCATTATATTATTAAAATGGTTTTTTAAAAACACTAATATATAATATTATCTTGTGGATTATTTTAGTTGTACTGAATGTTGGTTTATCTGATAAGAAAATACTTGAAACACTCTTTTTTTGGTCGATGGCATATGTCAGAAATGTCTAATTTTATTTTTGCGGTAATTTTGAATGTGGAATCATTATGTTTTACAATATATATTTAATTTGAATCTTATAGAATCTATAGGTGGAATTATCAGACCACGATCCAAGTAACCCATATTTAGATATAATTATAATAAGTGATCTATGACTTCTATTGGTAATATCTTGCAATAATTCCAATCCCCAATTTGGTGTTAACGGGAAAATAAGTCGTAATGTCAATTAAGGATGCTTTATGCCCCAGACTCTAGATTTAAAAAGTCTCTCTAATTGTTAAAAATCTTTTGTTACCACTCATTTAACATAATGCCAATATTATTTCTACTTGAACATTGTAGTAGGGATAATTAAAAGGGCAATATAAATGATATAATTCAAATTATGTAATTATATATGAATTAAACTCTAAAAAAACATGTTTTAAAACAGCTTGAAGCTTTAACTATTAAATATATTAAATTTTCGTCCTGTAGCAACAAAAAAAAAATAAAATCTTAAATATTAGAAGCTTCTGCGGTTTTTTAATGCACCATATTTTTTTTGGTGAAATTATTACCCAGCCACAATTACCATGGGTGCTATAAAAGACTTAATCAAACCCTGAGAAGACCAAAAGTACCCTTGAAATTTTAAGGTGGTATAAATCGTGACCCTCAAAAGGAAGGACCATGAATAATAAAAGCCGCATAGAGGTTCCCGCAGGAATTGTCTAGACTAATAATGTCGTACATTTTTAATAAGAGTGGCAAAAAAAAATGAAAATGTATCAGCAATTCAGTTTTTATTTAATCTGGAAAGGAGATTAATTTTTGTAGAGTTTTTTTAAAAAATCAAAAACGTATTTCATATTATAGAAAGTAAAATAAACTTTTTATTATTCTTACTGCTTTTGTATCGAAATTTTTATTTAAAATAAACTTATAATGATATGTTCGCTTCCAGAACATTTTTGTTATAATAAATACGTAGGGTAAAAGAAGATGTAGAAGTTTTTATCTGAAAATGCTACAAATTTCTATAGATAAATATTTCTAATGCATTGCTAATGAGGTAAAAAAGTGTCATCTTCTTATGCAAGTCAACGACCATCATAGCTATTCAGATTTTATTGCAGCTCTAAAGAAATCGATGGATGAACTTTCAAAGAACCCATTTCATAGCTACCACATTCTGAATCTGCTTCTCGAACTTTTCTTTGCAATCATGCTCTTGTGATGAAGTCGTTTCTGATATGTGTGGGATCTGACAACAATGCTACCAGAACTAAATGAAGCATCTAAGAGAAGAACGCTGAAGACAGATCTAAATTAGATTCAAATCATGTTAACAAAAATTCTACTTATAACAGTAAATAGAATAACATTGGACACTGTTGAAGAGCACTTTATTTGAGACAGTCAATAATATTAATTAAGAAAAATAAAAATATAGAGATAGGCTGGCTATCATGAATGACATGTATTTTCTAGAATTAGAACTTTTCTCGGGAAATGCAAAGTATCAATGTATTCTTCCATTTGTAACGTTTGACGAACAAACTTGGACTATCATAAAAGAGCTAACATCAAAATTAGGAGTAACATAGAGAGCCGAGATATGTGTGAGGCTATGAGATAGGAAACCATACTACTAAATACTAAATATATGTATATAAAGATCACATAGATTATAGGCGAAAAAACAAAATACTGCAGTAAGGACCGTATCTAGGAGGAAGAAACTGATGAAGATCATAAACTTAATGTTATGACAATTATAAAGAGAGTGAAAGATGGCCAACAAAATAGGTTCATTCAAGGTTATATTCTGCCACCCACTCTGTTGATATTTTTCAATACCTACAGGCTGTAGGTATTTGTGACATATAAACTAGACCAGATCCTACACTATTCAAACTGATAATAAGGCAGGATCTAATCTAACACAGGCTCATGAAAAAAATTTCATCTGGTTTACAGATGGGTCCAAAACTGACGAAACTACAGGAGGAGAAAGAAACGGAGCCACCCTCAAAATCAATATAAGTGAAGCACTGGTGCAGCATAATAGCTATTCCAGCAGGAAATTCATGAAATGGATAAATGTTTTCGAGATAATCTCACTGGAGGTTACAGAAGCAGGATCATCTTCATGATCTTCGAAAGTCAGTTAACGCTAAAAGTGCTTGAAATGCATCAAATAAAATCTAAATAGATCTGGGACTGTCTTCCAAACCTTATCTTTCAGGCAAAACATAATAAGGTTATTCTTGCATACCGGGACACAATTGTATCCTAGGTAATCAAAAAGTAGACCAACTTGCATGATAAGAGTCATCTACAACATTTGTACGACCATATCCAATATCCGGCAACACCAAGGTACATAAGTGGATATTCTGGTCAATAAATCATCAATATTAGATCCATTGAAACTATATTGCAGGTACAGGAAACTGTTGTTGAGAAAACCATTTGACAAACTGAATCTCGACGTCGTGCATTGAAGACAATTGCAATGCAATAAAGAGGACGAAACAACTTCACACCTTCAAAGATCTATCAGTCATGAAAGTCCAAACCCAAAGAACAAACTAGTGACTAGGCTGCTAAACCTGATGAAGACAATGAACCAATTCACATTGAATAGATGTAACAGGAGACACCATAAGTTACTAGACTGTAGTGTCAACGCTTCTCACCCCTTACCTGTTTTATAATTAATTCAATCAATCAAAAATAGTAGGAAATAAAATTTTTAACCAATGTAAATCTCAGTGTCGCTCGATCTATGCTTTTAGGACATATTTGGGAAGGAATCCTCACTAAGCCGATGGAATATCTTTTTTGTGACACCTATTATAGGTCGATAAAAGACCTCCCCTTGAGATATTTCTGCAAAGTAGAGAGAATTGGAAGGAAGAGCAAAATCTTCCGAAAAATGAATCCTGGTGGTATACTGATGGATCTCGACCAGATGAAAGAGCTGGAGCCGGATTATTCGGTAGAAGTACAGAGTCAGAGGAAAGTACTACTCTCTCGGACAACGTGCGACAATCTTCACAACGGAAATTTATGCTATTTTGCAGTATCCCTATCTCTGTGGGACCGGTAGAGACAGGAATAGGGTAGTAAATATATGCTCAGACAGTAAGGCTGTGATATTAGCAGTGTCATAACTTCACGACTGCTGTCTAAATGCAAGGACGTACTGAATGGTATGACAAGGAACGGCTGTGCAGTCAGACTCGTGTGGGTCCCGGGGCATACGCGGGAATGAGGAAGCAGACCGTCTGGCAAAGTTGAATTCGGCAACTGAACCGTATGGACCCCAACCAATACTACCTGTCCCAACCGCTATTGACAAAAGGGAATTAAAATCGTTGCTGGAAAGCAAATTTATTGAATTGTGAAGGAGAACTCCTGGAATGAGGTATGCTAAAGAACATATAACTGAACCTAGCGCACGGCGTACTAAGGAACTTCTCTCCTTGGGAAGGAAAGAGCTGCGAATTGTGGTGGGATTGTTGACAGGACATTGTCACTTAAGGAACCATCTTCATAGAATCGGTGTCGAAGACGACCGGCAAGCAGATGGTGTTTGAAGGAGGATGAAATTATTGAGCATGTTCTCAGAGAATGCCCAGCATTCAACGGACTGAGACAGACAAGTTCAACTAACGAGGCTGCTTGGATGCGCAAAGGCGATGGGCCTCGAATGACTTGCAGCTATGGAGGAATGTAAAGAGCTCAACAGAAGCCTAGGTATCGATGATCTAGTATCACCACCCCTATTTCATTCATTCGTTCATTATGGGCCGAGAAAGGAAGACTTCACGAATTTTTCAATTCATATCCGTGATTTTCTTGCATGAATGTCTTGGATAAGATAACAGAAAATCACGGATACCATTTTTTCTGTTTTTTAGGACATTTGACAGTTTCGGTTCTCAGGCTGTAACGTTAACCTATTTTAACGAGACTCTGTATAGACTTCCTAGTTTCATACATGTTTCTTACCTAAATTATTTACTACATCCAAACACGGAGCAAAGCTGACAGGACTACGTTTACATCAAGATTTAATACGAGGTCATTTATAAATAAATTAAGTAGTAGCAAACCCGACACCGACCCGCCTAATACCGCAGGTATTTCCCTGACCTAAAGTCAGCTAAAACAAAGTATTGTCTTCTGTTTCAGAGTAAGAACGAAAGAAGAATAGCAATGAGATGGTTTGGTGATTTAGTCGAATAAAGATATCAGAGAGCTCTCAATCACGTATGTTTTAGAGACAATAGTTCGATTGTTATTCGACCGTTCGTTATTATACTAAAGTTGCGTTCTGGATATGCAATTGTTTATCGGGATATACAGTGTGTACCAAAGAAGTGATGAATTAAATGCAATACCGCAAATTATGAAAGATAAAATGACAGTTAAATGGAAAAATTTATAGAAAACTTTTTTAATTAATTTAAAAAATCTACATATAATGTGTAATATGAGTAAAAGCGAGGATTTACTTATACGTACTTGCACAAAAAAAAACAGGAAAAAGATATTATTTTTATAAATAAGACAAAGATGCCTCTACGATAAAGGTAAATTCTTAATTACATTCACATCAACCCTATATTTTTTATTATTATTTTACGAAAGTTTATTAATACTCTATGGAAAATAGACTTTCCTCAGCAACAAAAATGTAACATTGGTTTTTTTGCTGGAATGTATTCATTTCGGCATTGCATAAAACATATCTCGATAGTAACTCTGAAAAACCTGAGCAAAAAAAATGGCGGACCAATAATAGCCACGATTTTCGGTTTTTTGAGTTTATCTCGAAAAGTAAAAGTAGTATCGAAAAATGTTTCAGAGAATGTTGTAGAGAATTAAAATACCTATCGATTCATGTAATATAAGTTATAAGTAGGGCCACTAGTTATCGAGATATATTTTTTTTCCACAAAATTTATGGTTTTGAGTTATTTTTTTAAAAAAAGACATTTATTAACAAACTATCGATTTAAAATTTAACATAAACATAGGTATTATCATTCTAAAAGAGTATGTCAAACCCACAATCTCTAAGTTTTTTTATTTTCCGAGAAATTCGATGTCAAAGTTGAAAATTCAACGTCAATTTTTTTATTTCCTAATTAAGATACAACGCTCAATTTGAATGAAAATTGTTTATATTGTTTTAAATTTTTAAGATCTATTAAAAAAAATTTTTTTCAATCATGGGCCAAGAAATTTTACAAAAACCAATTTTTGCACCAAAAAAATTGCAATAACTTTTCACCGGATGGAGATAAAAATTTTTTAATGCGTGCATTGGATTTAGATGTGTCATTTCCGATTTCAAAAAAAAATAATTTTGGATGAAAAAAATGTTTTTTTTTTTCAAAAATTCATAATGGCGTGGCAAATGAATATTAAGGGCTCAAATTTGCAGAAGATGCTTTTTAATGCTTGTGTTTTACCTGTGAATTTTTTGGATCCACGAAATACACTTCCATACGATCTGTGAACCTTCGAAAATTGGGCTGAATCTATCCGAAAATAGCTGCTACAGGCCGCTGTCGGCGAGTTGCCATAGTTCAGGCGCATTATTCATCGGCGCTTCAAGGAAACTTATGCATCACAAGTAATATTATTAATATTGATGTTGTTTTATTAATTTATATGATAGTAAAAATTTGTATAGTTATATTAATTATTAATTTGTTTATTAACAAAATTTTTACAAAAAATTATAGAGAAAATCATACAAACATGTTACATATTCTATTGTTTTTTTTTTCTTTTATATTATTGTTATCTAACAGTTTATTAACAAAATTTTTGCAAAATATAAAACAATACAAACAATTTCCATTAAAATTGAGCATTGTATCTTAATTAGGAAAGCGAAAGGTTGAATTTTCAACTTTGACATCAAATTTCTCGGAAAATAAAAAACTTACAGATTGCGGATTTGATATACTTTTTAGAATAATAATTCCTATATTTATGTTAAATTTTAAATCGATAGTTTGTTAATAAATATCTTTTTTTTTTAAAAAAAAAACATAAATTTTGTGGAAAAAAATATTTTTCAATACCTATAACTTGTATTATATAAATCGATAGGTTTTTTAATTCTCTACAACTTTTGTTTAAAACATTTTTCGATACAACTTTTACTTTTCGCGATAAACTCAAAAAACTGAAAATCGTGGCCATTTTTGGTCCGCCATTTTTTTTGCTCAGGGCTTTCAGAGTAACCATCAAGATATGTTTTATAGGATGCCGAAATGAACACATTCCAGCAAAAAAACCAATGTTATATTTTTGTTAACAAAACAGCTCTTTTTTGATCTAATTTCCATGGAGTATAAGGAATGAGAAAACTAATTACAAATATATAAATATAAACTACAAACATAAACATATGGAAATAAATTTTTTTCACATTTCTGAACTAATCCGTAAAAAGATAATATGTATATAATGTGCCAAAAAATAAACGATACTGTGCCAAAAGAAACTTTAAGTTTTGTGAAAAAATTGTTCAATTAAGATCTGTTTTAAATTTTTAAATTTAATTTTTGCTACTTCACTCTAGCATTTTTTTAAATCGCTAGAAATATCAAGGGCCAGATCACCATTTTTTTTTGTCCAATAAAAAATTCTGTATGTCTCTTAATTTTTCACAAACTTCACTCATATTTTTCAGATGAACTGAAAATCTCTTGGTCTTCTTCAATTTCATAATTTTCATTTTCGGGAGGATCATTCTTGCTTTCTTGGTTAGCCATTTCTTTAATTATTTCCTGCATATTAATACCATGATTTTCTGTTGAAATATTTCAGTCGATTAGAAGATATTTTTCCAGGACTAGATTACTTGGAATACCTTCTAAAACGAGGAACAACTAATTCAGTGGGACATCGTTTTTTTCGTCAAAAGTCTCGTTCTCTTAGATAGTTTCCATAAATCCAGCTATTAGGAAACATTTTTTCGGCTTTTTCAAACGAATCTTCGGTGTTTGTAAAAGTTAAAAGCCTCCTTATCAAATATTTTCTGTATTTCATTCTAAAATTTTGTATTACGCCTTGGCCTATTGGCTGGCAGTGAGTTGTAGTGTTTGGGGGCAGAAAAACAATTCGAACATTTTGAAAATGCATTTTCTGGTTAGAAGTCGCATTATCCAAAAATAAAAGAACTTTTCTAGTCTGCTTTCTCATTTGGCTGGCAAAGTTTTTTCAACCAGGAAGTCATTATCTCTGCTGTCATCCAAGCTTATATATTGGAGTTCCGTTCTAATGGTAATTTTCCTAGATATGCTCTTTTAAAACATAGCGGATTTTTACTTTTTCCTATTACTAATGGGCTTTCCTCCTCATCATTTATGCCGTTACATAAAAGAATTGTCACTCGTTGCTTAGCTGATTTTCTTCCAGCGCATTTATCACTCTTTGAGGCAAAAGTTTTGTTTGGCATTGCCACATAGTAAAGTCCTGTTTCGTCTGCAATAAAAATATTTTTAGCATCATAATCCTTAACAATTGATTTAAGTTTAGTTAAACAATATTGAACACTAACTTCATCCACATCAGCAAACTCATCATAAATTGGTTTAAAACTGATGTCAAGCCTTTTGCAGAACCTATTTAACTAACCGTTTTAAGTCTTAAACTCATTAATCTTTAAGTTTTCTGACACTTTGAGAGCTTCATCCTTAATTAATGGTCGAGATATAGGAACGTTTCTGTTCCTAGTTTTGCAAAACCAATAATAAACCATTTGGTCAATCGTCAGTCCCTCTATTTTTTGGAAACTTCCGTTTCTGATCCGCATGAAATCCCCGGTCTTCAAAAAGTTTTTTCAATTCGATTTTACTTGTGTTGTTTCAGCACCAAACTTTTCCGCTAACTTTCGTGCACTGGTACTATATTTTTTCACGATGATTTCCACCTTTTCTAAGAGGAGATATGTTGACTATTGTTAAACTTTTAACTGAATATATTACAAATACAAATTTTTGAACTAAACCCATTTATATAATTCTATTTCAACTATTCCTTTGGTATTTCCAATAATAAAAGTACCCATTGTGTGAGGTTTATGTCCGGTATTAAGGGTAAAAGTTTCAGGTTATTTGCCTGAAATCTACGAATTGGCGTAACCGTGGTTGTTTTTGCAAGGTTCCGGTATTAGCAGGTCTTTTATTAGGAAAAAACTATAAGATTCATTTTAAGAGGGCCCAAAACTGGCCGTTCAGAGGGGTAACCGCTTTTGAGGAGTAGCCGAAATGAGAAGTTTTACTATATATGTATATATTTATATATATATATATATATATATATATATATATATATATATATATATATATATATATATATATATATATATATATATATATAAATAAACTAAGGTGGAATATTTGCATGATCTTGTTGGACATACATAACCTTAAGGGAGTACATAGATCAGCTGTTGGTGGCCATATTTCATTGTTCAAATGATGACTGTTTTACGTGGAGTCACATATCACAATAAACTAACACTTGTGTGTCATGTGACTTAAACTAGATCAAAAAATGAGATATGGTCTATCTGGTGATCATTATCAAATGCCAGTTGTCATCTGTCGAAAAATGGACCCCATACGTTATGTAAATTGTTAAACAGAGTATCCTGCTTTGTGGGGCAGAGTCGGGTAAAAATACTAATCCTGGCACTTTAAGAAATGGGTTGCTTGGTATTTAGTAAGTATAAGGTAAGTAAGATGGTATATTTTGCGATTATATGTAGTGACCAGCAGAGATGTTGCTCTATGCGCCCTTGTGACGTGAATCCGACGGTTAACTTAGATAGTCTGACGGTTGATGGCGTTTCCTGGCGTATTTTTGATTTTTCATTGAAAATTGAAGTTTTTCTCAATTGGTTTTCTAAAATTTGTGCAAAAATAATTGAAATATATTACATACAATATATTTTAACTAGTTCCATTGAAAATAAATACGTAAGTTCGGTATTTTAATTGAAAAAAAGTGCTTTGTGAAGTGGCGCTTTTCTTTTTTTGAGTTTTGTAACAAAGTAAATAACATTATTCAAAAATATATAGGGTGTCATATTTAAAAAAAAACAAGTTTGATTTAGTTCTCCACAACAGTCGAACCTATAAAAAAACTAACTACGCTACTGAATGCCCAGTAGTGCATAATGTTCATGATCACTCTGTATCTTCAAAACGAAGAGGGTTATAAAAATTATGTTAGTAGTATCGTTCGTACTTTAAAAAAGTAGCAGAGTGCTACGAAAACTTTGTCCTTCTATTTTTATTAATAACGGAAATAACCTGTAAAGCCACCGAAAATTAGGCACCCGGTACTTGAAAATACCTTTAAAATTCCATTTTCAAAATTTTTTCTTAGTGAAATATAAAACAAAAATGGTGACTTTCCATTGTTCTGATATAGAGACGGACGTACGGACGCCCATGACAAAATTATAGAGGTTCTTGTTCGCTACGAAACTCTAAAAATGGTTTTGCAAACAGACTGCCAATTAGTGGATTTATTTATTTATTATCAAAGTTTAAAAATATTCGCGTAATCAGTTTGATTTTGCAAAAGTGACCCGAAGACCTTTGTTCGAATAAATATTATTTTTAATTTATTATTTTTTAGAAAGATATGTACTTATATCTATGTATTATATGTTCCAGTTTTTTGTGTTTATGTCCATATTAGAAAAATAAATAGAACAGGTCAATAGGATTAATGTCAATTGCCTAACCGTATTTATATATACGGGCCGTTGTTGCAACAGAATATTTTCGCAAATCACTTTAAAGAATTATTGTTTATTTCATTTATTTGGATTATAATGTACGTAAAAATATTTAAGTACATATTATGTTAGTCAATACGTCGAATCTCTTGAGATAAAGAGAGTTTACAAATCGGAATGCTTACTTCATAATGATCATGTCTAAATGTTATTTTAAAAATAAAAACGTGTTATTAAATAACCAGATGGATTTAAATAACACGCCTTTATTGTGTGATGGGAATTGAGAAAGAGTATATCTAAATATTATCACCTAAAAATCCCATATCCATAAAGGAAAAAACAACTTATTTATAATATTCTGTGAATTATTAATGTGGGCATTTATACCCGATAATTAATATATACAGGGTGTCCAAGATAAGGATCCTAAGCATGGGAATCTCAGTACCTGTTGGAGTTACAGCTTAGGTTAAATTAGAAAAAAGTTGCGTACTTTGAAGCGTATTTACATGCCGTTGAGAAACTTTAAAAATTTTCATGGCCAGCTGAGATATTGGGGAAAAACGAAAATTTGACGAAATAGATTTTATTTTTTTGTGACTTTATTTTAAAAGATATTAAAAAACTAATAAAACTTTTTCATTGGCACTTTTTAGATAATACGTGATGGCGTTTTTAAATTTTATATCCGACGTTTTGTTTTCGAGAAACCATCATCAACTTTATTTTTTTATATGGCCCAAAAAAAAAGTATACCCTGTATCTGATTCCATTTTTTATTACAAATTCAACGATGTATCACATGTCATATTTTTTTTGTTAGATAAAAGAATAAATGCGATTTTTCTATTTTTTTAAACATATTTCTAAGTAGGCTTTGCAAACAAATAATGCTTTGACACTTTGACGTAAATACCTGTTATTCTGTCACATATGACTTAATTTAATGTTTATGGTAAGATAAAATAATAATTGTTAAGTTGATTTAGAGTTATTAAGTTGTTTGTAGAGTTCTTGTCGTTGTTGTTACTGTTGTTATTGTTTATTGTTGAATAATTATTATTGTGTTATTATCGTCGAATATGCCGGGTGGCCATTATAGTCATGAAGAAAAGTTTGACATGCTGACCTGCTACATTTTGTGCCAGAAGAATACTATAAATACTGCAGCAATGTATCTAAATAAATTTCCAGATAGAAAGCAACCATGTAAGTCCATTTTCTTACAGTTGGCCCGAAATTTAAAACAATATGGATCATTTAAAAAGCCAGTTTCATCCCGAAAAAAGGATTCTTCCGAAGAAACCCAAAATAACGTATTACAAGCAGTTGTTGAGAACCCTGACATCTCTTGCAGGCAAATTGAAAAAAATATAGGAGTAGCCAAATCCACTGCTCAATTTATTTTGCGTAAAAATGGATATCACCCCTATAAATTTAGGATTTGCCAAGCACTTAAACCAAGGGATCTTGAACGACGCCGGCATTTCTGTGAGTGGTATACACGCGCATGTGAAGATGATATCAATTTTCCTGCAAAAATAATATGGTCTGACGAAAGTCTAGTCACTAATAATGGTGTCTTTAACCGCCGGAATACTCATTACTGGGCGCAACAGAATCCGCGTGTTCAAAAAATTTCAAGACATCAGGAGCGTTTTGGGTTTAATATGTGGTGTGAAATTTTCGGTACCAAAATACTAGGTCCATTTATCTACCATAGTTCGTTAACTGGAGAACGATACCTTCAATTATTACAAAATAATTTAGAAGACTGCTTAGAGGATTTACCTCTGGCACAGGTTAATACCTGTTGGTTTCAACAAGACGGTGCTCCTGCACATAATTCTAGGCAGGTTCGCGAGTATCTTACGCAGCGATTTCCTGGAAAGTGGATTGGAACCTCCAGTGAAGTGCCTTGGCCAGCGCGATCTCCGGACTTAACCCCTATGGACTTCTTTCTTTGGGGGTTTCTTAAAAGCCAAATATACCATCATTCTTTTGAGACTGAGCAGCAGTTACGAGAATGTGTAACTAATGCATTCAACAGTATTACACCTGACATGTTGCGTGATGTTTTAAATTCTACCATAAGAAGATCATATTTATGTCTGGAAAATAACGGAAATCTGTTTGAACACCTGCTTTAAATTGAATAAAAAAAATTGTTAATTTATTTGTTGTTTTAGTTATTTTTAAATAATTTATCATTCTTTGTATATCATTAAAATAATGATTATCTTATGGTTAAATTTATGGTAGATTAAATTTTCTTGTAGTAGTACTATGCTCCATTCAGCTTCATTGCTCTGAAAATAGATATTAACTAATATGTGAGATCAATAACTCATAACAGGTATTTACGTCAAAGTGTCAAAGCATTATTTGTTTGCAAAGCCTACTTAAAAATATGTTTAAAAAAATAGAAAAATCGCATTTATTCTTTTATCTAACAAAAAAAATGTGACATGTGATACATCGTTGAATTTGTAATAAAAAAGGGAATCAGATACAGGGTATACTTTTTTTTGGCCCTTATAAAAAAATAAAGTTGATGATGGTTTCTCGAAAACGAAACGTCGGATATAAAATTTAAAAACTCCATCACGTAGTACCTAAAAACTGCTAATGAAAAAGTTATATTAGTTTTTTAATATCTTTTAAAATAAAGTCACAAAAAAATAAAATCTATTTCATCAAATTTTCGTTTTTCCCCAATATCTCAGCTGGCCATGAAAATTTCTAAAGTTTCTCAACGGCATGTAAATACGCTTCAAAGTACGCAACTTTTTTCTTATTTAACCTAAGCTGTAACTCCAACAGGTACTGAGATCCCCATGCTTAGGATCCTTATCTTGGACATCCTGTATATAGCATTCTATCATTATTGCGTCCTTTCAAAAAACGATCTTATTGCAACCACTGGAAGGAGTGATGTTAGACAAATTTAAGCCGTGTATGTTGGTAGAGAATTTAATTCTCTACCTGGTAATCGTCTTCAAATTAGAGAATTCGTCTTTTTTTATACATTTTTTTACAAATTTCGTACTTTGTTGACTCCTTTCAAATTCTAAACAATATCAGCACCGCACGAAACTTTTATTTTTTATTAAAGTCAAGGAATAAAGATAACATACTTTTGGATAATATTGTAATAGTGATGTAGAAACAGCCATCTGAGGAACATTTCACCTCTAGTTTACGACGCCAAGAAGATTCAAATATCAGAAATTATGTTATAGAAAGTATGTGTTTGTGGAACCCACTGATGAGTCCACCGCCGGTGTTAGAACGAAACACCCGGGATTTTATTTGTCGAACATTTACAAATCGTTCTGGGTTATGATGAATTGCAACAATATTTTCAATAGCAGTTCATTTAAGATTAAAATGGATAACTTAAATACAAGGTCTGAGACTGTGCTTTTGTCATCGAGCACTCAGGATTATTATATGCCATTCGTTAACATTAGTTTAACGTGTGTAATGTACAGATTTACTGATTATAAATGGATTACTCATCTAACTCATTTATTTGGTAAGCTTCATGAAGATGCAATCGTAGTATTTCTAAGGAATTTTCTACAAAGGTACAAAAAAAACAATAAAACATTAGATATTGAATTTATGGGTTTAAAGTTTAAAAACCTCAGATGAGATGATGTTCCTTTTAAAAAATTTAAATTTTATGCCATATATCCAAAACTTGATGTTTTATCACAACATTGCTTTAGTGATGTAAGAATATTCATTGCAAAAGTCGGAGATAAGTAAATATCCTTTTCAAAATCATTAACAGCTTCAATAAATTACTCAACGTTTCGTGGTGTCATGCTGAAGTCATATCAGTATTAGTTAGGTCAAGTTTTCTCACTTCAGTGAGGAATTTGCACAACGCTTTCATCTTTCTGGAAGCTACTTCTATAAAATGCTCTTCTCTGTGGGTACTATATTTATATATCTTGACCACAATTCGCCAATTAGAACACCATTTTTCGCTTGTCCGCCCGCATCCGAGAAACCACATCTTCTGATAATTTTTTGTCAACTATTTTATTAATTACCAATTTTGATTGACACGCACATGCGTATCACCTTAATAATCCCGTCCGAATTTTCCGCCATAATTCACGGGACGCAATAAAACAATATATCCGCGACCAGTCAGATACCTAATAAAGCAAATATAAAATTACTACTTAAAATAAATTTCAAGGTCTATAAATAGAATGCTACGTTGCCAAATATCGGTCGCAATAATATTAAGAAAGTGAGAGAATAGCATAAGGAAAGCTATACACAAATGTATATTTTTGCGCCTCTACACGGAAGTTCGTTGAACTAACGTTATACACTTGCTTTCAAAGTGGTAATATTGTTGAGTCCAAAAAAATTTTGTAAATATATTTTTATTTCATCAGTCTTAATAGATGGCGCGAAACTGAAAATATATTCAGAAAGATCATGTGACAGCTGATGGAAAAAATTGTAAAAAGCGCGAGAAACTCGAAAAAACATCGGTTGAATCTTCGAACATACCCCTGTAGAAGTAGCATAACGTCAGAACTAGGGCCCGGTTGTTTGAACGCTGAATAACGTAATAATATTTTTATTTATATTTGAAAAAGTGTTGATAAACAGTAGATATTTAATTTCTTAGTACAGACATACCGATTTTATGCTATCCTTTTCTAATTGCATTATTTAAACGAGTATCATCGGTACGTCCTTCGAACATACCCCTGGGTACGTCAATTCTGAAAACAAAGTATGAATATATGGTTGCCTAAATTTTTATTGTTATTTTCAATATGTAAACAATATCTAACAATATTTACCGATAAAAATAAGTTTTTAAATCCTCTTTTTGTTAATATTAATTGTAAACTTCGCATTTATAGTAATTTCTAACACTTAAAAACATCGAAAAAATCACGGCAAGCAATTAAACTGAAAGGCAAGATAAGTAAATATATTTATGTCTGTCAAACATCAAAAAAGCGTCTCCCCCACCGACCATAAACAGCCTTCAAACAAATCTATTGTTGGTTAAATCTAGGGTATGATCGAAGGGTTGAATTATTGCGTCCGGTATACGGACGTAACAAATAGATGGTCGCAATAATAACCGTAAATGGTCAATGTATGGCTGCAACAATGATAGCAGGCCAAATATATACATATATATATATATATATATATATATATATATATATATATATATATATATATATATATATATATATATAATACTGTATTAATCATTTGTATATGTAGTCATATGATTCCAAATAAATTTTTTATTATGTATTAACTGAAAATTAAAACCACTTAAATTCCCCCACACTTCGCAATTTAATTCGAAGCAGAAATAAGACCGATCAAAACTTACACACAATCACAGTCGTTCGAGCACAGTCTGTCTGAAGCTTACCTGTGTTCGAGCTCTCCCTAAACGTATCTGGAATACAACAGGAAGCCTTATTCAAACTAGACATGCTAGTTTCACGGATCCTCTTTATTAATGGGGCAAACTCCCCAATATTCCAATGTTCTTGTCATGTAGAAAGGTAAATGGCCCCACATATTGTACAAGAATATGTAAACGGTAAATTTATTAAAACTTGTAAAACGGCCCAGTATTTTACAATGAGGAATTCCCCCTTAGTGTATTAGCAAACTTTCCATGTAAAAGTAATTTTGCCATGTCTCTTTATAACAGAGTCCTGAGTAAAATTAAGGGGTATTCAATTCTGCCGCTTTGATTCGATTATATGTAAAGAAAGAACTAGATAGGAAATTTTCTTGTAAATAAGGCTTATATTGTGTTTAAATATGAGTCAAAATTTCTGAAACCGGCCACTAAAAATCGACTAGTCGATTTTCATGAATTTTTTTGCAGATTCCTGAAGCCTTGCACATCAAAGTTAATGTCTTAAAACATTTTCTGAAAATTTAAATTTTTCAAAAAGTTATAAACAAATGAATTTCTAAGCAACTTTTTATTAAAATTGCGATATCTTGGTTAATATTTAATACAAGTTGATGAAATTTTTATGGTATATTCATAAATAGTAACGGAATCGAATAAGAGATGATTTAAACTGAAAACTTATAATTTGTTAATAAACAAATAATTTTGCAATAAACAAATAATTTTGCAATAAACAAATAACAGTTTTACCAACTTCTCCTTGTGCTACAAAAATTTTCTTTTCACATTTGCATTCCTTAAACTCTAGCCTCGATAACTGTGAAGTGAAATTTTGGTGATCTCAACTTGGAAAAAAGTTATGAATTTTTAAATATTATCATGAAGACGCTTGAATGCGGCCGAGGCGGGCGCGCCACATTGCGTTATGCGAGCGATACCTACAGTACAACATATACTTTTTTCTCCTCTGGTTTTAATGTTAATATTTATAACTTTATAAAATAAAAAAATACCTTATTCACACATGTTTACACTTGTCATTTATTATTTTACAGCTTTATCTACTTTCATTATAACCGTTTTTAAATATATATGTTGCGAATGATGTTACAATCTAATTAATTTATTTTAAATAATTTGTAGTTATATTATTATTTAGAAAAGAAATATGTTTATTTGCCATGCCTAATCGATTTAGTTGAGTTTTTATTACTTATAATTCTGAGCTGTTGTGTTGTTACATGTTATGCAAATCGCATATAACACACGTCAATGTGCCTTCGCTACTTCGCTAACAGTGATCTGTTAATTATTATCATGACACCACCACTGACAAAGTGTTGTAATCCTTTTCAAAAAAAAGGTCACAATAGTGTAAAAAATAAATTATGTTTCTTGTCTGAAAAATGCGATGAAAAGTTTAGTGATCCCTTTGGTTTATTCGTTTGTATTTTATGTAAAAGACAGTTATATCAAAAAAAAAAGATTCTATGCAATTCCAAAAAATAAATAGATCAACAACAAATCAAATAGAGCAGCTTGCAAAAAAGCTAATTCGCAGACTGAAGAAGATGAAATAGAATTAGATTTCTCAGAAAAAGATGAAGATTATGTTTGTATTAAATCTATGGATAATAAGAATAAAAGACTAAAACTTTCAACTGCGTTACAAGAAGTATTAATCGGTCCTCCTACCGAAAAACTAAGCTTGAATCTATCAGATACAGACCACAAGCTTGTACGAAAATCTTTTAATAATAATAGTTCAAATATTTTTAATGATGTGGATTGTAATAGTTGGATCAACGATTTCAAACTTGCATTATCGCGAGCATCAACATGACAGCAAAAAAAAAATTATTGACAACGATACCTATACAGTGGTCGATTAGAAAAACGGCAAAAACATTTAATTTAAGCAGACATATAGTTGCTTCAGCTAAAATGTTAAAAGAGGATAAAGCCTACTGTGCTCAATCTGATAAAAAAACGACGAGCTATGAGCTCATCGACAAAGTCAAAAAGTTTAACTTTTCTGACGATATTAGTCGAGTAATGCCAGGAGTGAAAGATTTTAAATCGGTTAAAATCAATGGGAAACATCAGCACGAAACAGTAAGTAGTAGCTAATATTTTCATTATTTTTAATTTTTATTCAGATATTAATTGTTTAGCTTATTACTAGTCAGTTCAATTTTTTTAATAATAATGAAAATAATTTATGATGAATTAATACAATCGTCAATATATATATATATGATATTTGAGATAAATAAAAATATTATTTTTTCAGAAACGTCTATTGTTGGGAAATCTTAATGACTTGCATGTCGATTTTTTGAAAAAATATTCAAATTTACAAGTATCCTTGCGTATGCAAAATACATGGAAATATACGTCTTAAAATGAGAGGAATAAAAGAAGAATTTGCTAAAGAAACGGTTCTCTACAGCTCAAACCATCAAGGGAACACGCCAATTTCATTGGTATAAGCCATTTAATATTAATTCTATAGAATGTAAGATTTTTTCAACATGTTCAAAAAGCACTATATTGAAAGTAGATAAAGCTGTAAAATAATAAATGAGAAGTATAAACATGTGTGAATGAGGTATTTTTTATTTTATAAAATTATAAACATTAACATTAAAACCAGGGGAGAAAAGTATACGTTGTACTGTAGGTATCGCCCGCATAAGCAACGCGGCGCGCCCGCCTCGGCCGCATTCAAGCGTCTTCATGATAATATTTAAAAATTCATAACTTTTTTCCAAGTTGAGATCACCAAAATTTCACTTCACAGTTATCGAGGCTAGAGTTTAAGGAATGCAAATGTGAAAAGAAAATTTTTGTAGCACAAGGAGAAGTTGGTAAAACTGTTATTTGTTTATTGCAAAATTATTTGTTTATTAACAAATTATAAGTTTTCAGTTTAAATCTTCTCTTATTCGATTCCGTTACTATTTATGAATATACCATAAAAATTTCATCAACTTGTATTAAATATTAACCAAGATATCGTAATTTTAATAAAAAGTTGCTTAGAAATTCATTTGTTTATAACTTTTTGAAAAATTTAAATTTTCAGAAAATGTTTTAAGACATTAACTTTGACGTGCAAGGCTTCAGGAATCTGCAAAAAAATTCATGAAAATCGACTAGTCGATTTTTAGTGGCCGGTTTCAGAAATTTTGACTCTATGCAAATGACTGGAAAAGCAATGTCACATTTCCGCATAAAATAATGTATCTTTACGTGATAAGTGCTTATAGGTTGAAACAGGGACGTGCACAGGCAAGAAAAACTCTCATATTCATGTCCTATTAGTGCATTACAATTACTTATGTAGCCATGGTTACCTCCAAATGATGGTCTGCGTTGTTGCTCTGCTCTATGTTTGTAAGAAAATATGAAGTTACTAGGATTGAGAGAAATTACATTTTTATTAACATTTTAATTGAAAATCATGATTCTTGGGTTTAGACAGTGTCAAATTAGAATTATTATTCGACGTTTCGCGTACGATTAAACGAGGAATCTCCAGGGATATTTACTTTACGAGACTAAACACTCAATGTGTTCAGTCTAATAATCTAGCGGAATAAAGATCCCTGAAAATGCCTCGTGCAACTGTAGGCGAAATGTCGAATAATAATTCCAATTTGACACAGTCTAAACCCCAGAACCATGATTTTCAACTTGATTAAAGTCTTGATAGCTTCCGTTCTTTATTAACACTTTTAACAATTTAAATATTAATTTAATATTTAATAACCCACTTTCTAAAATGTATTGAATTATTCGACCTATAAGGAATTGATTATACCTAAAAGTCTTCTGGTTCTACATATAATGTGTGTCCAATAAATAGCTAGATTTTGTAACAATATAACTTCTGATTAACTGCACAACCCGACATTGCTGCTTATGCTGTAATTTGCTATCTTAAATTATAAGAAATTAATTTTAGATTCCTAACCTAGGCCCCCAAAACTCCTCAATAACGCTATTGACCGTTTCAAATTTGTACGCCCTCAGAAAATCCTTATATCAATTTTGGAAAAAATCGAGAAATATAATATTTTTAATTCGACACATCGAATCCGCCATATAAAATTTTTTAAAAATAATTTTAGATCCTTTATGTACGATCCTGAAAACTCCTCCATAGCAATTTTGAGGAAATCCGACAAAGTTTATTTTTTTTGTCCGCCATATTATCTGCACCATCGTGGATTTTCCTGAACAAATTTTGTTCAAATATTATTGGACAACCACAGAAATCTCCTGAACATCATGAAAAAAAATCATTCAAATCGGTGCTGTCGTTCCGGATTAATATATATATATATATATATATATATATATATATATATATATATATATATATATATACATATATGTATATATATATATATATATATATATATATATATATATATATATATATATATATATATATATATATTCACGGATTCCTACGTGTGAGATGCAATAGCAGTGGATATATCCACATTATGCCATTGTAGTGCTGAAATCACATTCAGCAAACGTATAACTATATGCAACTGCGTGTACGAATGAAGGAATCCGTGAAAGCCGCATAAACATATATACGCCATCCCGTGGGAGGTCGACGAAGCCGCGTTTAGTATTTGCATGCTTCCTTCCGATCTGTCCTTTGCACAGCCAGGTGCATGTCGATACCCTGATGAGTCTAGTAGAGACGAAACATGTACCTCTGCCGTATCACTGTGGCGGGGAGGGTAAGTTTTTACTTTCTTCTCTGTATGGTGGTACAGGTAGGCCATCATCTCGATGGTGGTAGAATAGGATAAATTGTGTTCCTTAGCAATTTGTTCAAACTGTGCAACCTCTCACACGGAAAGGATGTGGTTGGAATGTAATTTGCTTCTACCGTTCGCATTTTACTTCATATATATATATACCCTAGGGTTTTCTAGAGCGCTGCACTCTCAAAGGATGTGAATAGAGGTTTTCTCCTCGTCCTCACAGAATCTACACTCTTCTCTTTCTACCAGCTTGAGTTCCTTGAGGTGTCTCTTCAGGTGGCAATGCCCCGTCCGAAGCCCCATTAGAACTTTGAGTTGATTTTTACTTATTTATTTATTTTTTTTTTTTTCGACGTCCGTACGAACCAAACATTGATTCTGATTCCTGACGCTCTTTCAGATTTTTTGTTAGAATATGGAGATTCTGATTGATGCACACTAGCATAGGAACAATTATTGGTCCGAGAAAGACACGTTGTCCGCTTCTTTGCCGCTCTAGATATATTTATCCTAGCTCTAGTAACTTTGCTTGAGAAATATATTCCCCCAGAATAAAATAGGAGCTTCGCGGCTTTGTATTCATTTAATACATCTTTTGGTGTATTAGTTTCATTTATCTTTTGTTTTCTGCATAATATTTAGTAAATTAGATTTCAGAGAAAGTTTTTGAAAGGAAATATAATCTTGCGGTTAGAAATAATAACATGTACAATAAAGTATTGAAATAATGTGGTTATTCTCAAAATAATATTAAAACTTAAAACTTAATAAAATTTGCAATTATCTAGACATTTTCTTATCTCTTAACCCCTTTTGTTTCATTTTTTCTTTATTCTTATATTTATACTCCCAGGTTATACAACTCTTTGTATAGCAATAAAAGTGCTGGAATTAATAATCGTAAAAAAAATTTCTAGGAAAAATTTATTTTTACAATTGATTTTGATCATAGTTTTAAATCTAAAATCCTTATTACATTATATTTTCTATTCTGAAACATGCTTTATAGTTACACAACTGAATCCAACAATTTTTCTCACGGTGTTGTTTTCACGGCAATGGGCATTGCACTTTTTGAATTTAAACACCGTAAAATTTCTTGGTAATATTTTTATATTATGCATAAACAGAATCAAATTAGAACACATGCATTCTTTGAATCTGCTCTAATCGTAATTCTCCAGAAGTTTCTTCGCTTGTCTCAATCCATGCAGCTCCGTCCAATAATTGTATCTTCTGCTTTCTTTTTCTGTCTTTAGTTCCTCCGCTGTTACTGATTCCACGGAAAAACTCTGGCCCCAGAAAAGGTATCTCAGCCCCTTTCCTCGCGAGCCTGTGTACTATTTAATTCCCCTCTAACCCGGTATGTCCCGGTACCCATATGAGGGTGTCTTTATTATTCTTACTCAAATCATTTAGTTCCTCTACGCATTCCCAGCCCATCTTGGAACTGATACCTTGATAGCTCAGCAGCGCTGATGCCGAGTCCATACATTCCTACTCCAGTTCCCTTCATTATTTTGGAGCGATCTGTATATCATATAATCGATTGCTTGCAGTTTTTCAATGATTTTTCTGTTCCATTCGCCCTTGCGACTCAACTTTGAACTGAAGTTTTTCACAAAGTTGAATTTATTTTTCATTTCATCTTGGGACAAATCCCAGATTTGTTGATTTCTGGATAAGAAATTGGACCTTCGTTTTAAGACCTCATCTCTCATTATTCTATAAATCGTCCTGTTCGCCATGTTCTCTAGGATAATTTCCATAGCGGCAGTTGGGCAGGTTTTCATTGCCCCGGTTATACATGAACAGGCGAGTCTTTTGAGAGGTTAGCTCTCATATTAGCCAGACTGGTTCTGTTGCTCCAGATTACTGCTCCATTTGTGACGATTACTTTTTTTTCATGCTTATTCCAGAGGAGTTTATTTTCTAGGGTCAGTCCTAGATACTTGACCTCTGATTTCCACTCAATAACATTCCCATCAATTTTGATGATCTTGAGATTGAGGCTTCTTTTCCTTGTGAAGGCTACTAGGGTAGTTTTGGTGCGGTCGATGTTTAGTCCCATCATCTGGCACTATGCTCTAGTGTATTCAAGTCCTCTTTGAACTATGTTACAATATAAATTATAATTTTAAAAAAGGTAATTTTGAGCTTCTCTACTGTGAATTAAATAAGGTTGATTGGTCTGATGTTCTTAACCAGAATAACGTTAATGTAGCAGTAAATAATTTCTACATAGGTGTATATAATGTATTTGATATTTGTATTCCAAAGGTTAGGCATTCTAAAAGAAGATATCCAGTTTGATATAATTCTGAAATAATAAAAAATATAAAAAGGAAAGACAGTTATAGAAAAAAATTTAGAAAAACAGGTCTAAACCAGTGGGAGTTGAGATATAAAGAGTATAGGCAGTTATTAAAAGCACAGAGTTCAATCGCATATCGTTTATATCAACAACGTGTGCTGGATGAAATTAAATCAAACCTTAAAACCTTTTGGGATTTTATAAATAATCAGAAAAATATTTCCGATATTCCCGAAAATATGTTTTTAAATCAGCAAGAATTAGGGGTGTTCAAAATGTAGAATGCCTTTGGTGAATACTTTAGTTCCACATACATTGGTGGCAACGAGTTTAATAGAAGAATTTCTAATAACTGTGGGAAATTTTGCTGCTTAGAAATTACCGAATACGAAATTAAAAAGGTCGTTAAAAAAGTGAAAGTTCGTAGATCAGTAGCTACTGATAATGTGCCGGCCTACATTATTAAAGGTTGTGTTGATTCATTTATAACACCTTTAAAATATATTTTTAACCTTTATTTGAAACAATGTATTTATCCCTCAAAATGGAAAGAAAGCAAAGTTATTCATATATTCAAAAGTGGTGATAGAAATAAAATTTCTAATTACCGATGTATTAGTATGGTCTCAGCTTACTCAAAAATTTTGGAATTAATTCTTTGTAATAGAGTATATAATGATTGTAGACATAGAATCTTAGACCAACAACATGGTTTCTTGCCACATCGATCAACCGTTACAAATTTGATAAACTTTATTCAGTTTGTTCAGAAATCACTTCAGGAAGGATGTCAGGTTGATGTTATTTTTAATGATTTAGAGAAGCCATTTGATAGAGTGAACTTTGGTGAAATAGTACTTGCCCTCCAAGATTTTTCTGTAGATCCAAACATCGTTTCATTGCTGATATTCTTTTTGCATGATAGAACTTTATTTGTTGAAGTTAAGTGGTATAAGTCTCAAAGCTATGTACCCACTTCAGGAGTGCCTGAGGGTTCAAATCTTGAGCCTTATTTTTGCGGATGATTATAAAATATTTCGTGCCATTAGAGATGAGTCCAATGCGAGGGCTCTGCAAGAAGATTTTAATGAGGTTATGAGATGGTGCAAGGAACATGATTTTAATGTAAATATAAATAAATGTGTAGTAAAGTCTTTTACATGTAAAAAGCAAATAATTCATTTTAATTATTGTATAAATTGCTGATTTACATAGGGATCTTGGTGTTTATTTAGAGACGAAGTTGAGTTTTGGTAGGCATATTGATAATGTAACTGCAAGTGGTTTTATTATTAGGAGCTGTAAATATTTCAATAATATCAATACAATGATTGTCCTGTATAAGTCATTGATGCTTGCTAAGCTTCAATATGCTTGTGTAATTTGGGATCCACAGTATGAAAATAAAATTTACAGCCTAGAGGTGGTTCAGCGAAGATTTTTAAAGTGTTTGCATTACAAGGCATTCTCGGTATACCCTCAAAGAAGAACTGATCAGAAGCTTTTGTGTTCTTTATTCAACTTTCCCAGTTTGAAGCACATGCGTATTGAAGCGGGTGTTGTGTTTTTGTTTAAATTGATTGGGAACACTATTGATGATAACGAGTTTTTAGCACAGCTCCCATTTAAAATAGACCGAGTTAACACTAGATCCAGAAATTTATTTTATATTAATGCTCCTAGGACTAACCTGTATAAAAATTCCCCATTAATAAGATTATGTTCATATTTTAATAAGTATTGTGGTGCCATTGACATTTTTAACTTAAGTTGTAACAGGTTTAGAAGGGAAGTGAGAGATGAGTTATGTAGGCAATTGTAGTGCCTTTTTATTTAGGTTCTAATATAGGTTATAGTCTTAGTATTTTAAGTTTAGTTGTATCTATTATTGGCTTTGTAAAAGTTGTTGATACAATGAATAAATAAATAAATAAATGAATTTCATGTGGTATGAATTTCATGTGGTAGGAGTTAATTAAAATGTCTCAAATAATTTCATAAAGTTGTTAATACAGTTGCATTTTTTGATCCAAAACAAATTACTTTTGAACAAGAAATATTAAACCTAAACTAATTCATTCAGACATTTATAACCCGTGGTTAAAAAAACCTTTTTTATGCCAAGAGGCCTTAAATGCTGTTTTCAAAGAACGATAAAATATTATATAGCAGATTATTTATAGCCCTATTTATTTTTTATACTCCTATTATTTTCTCGTTACATTTATTTGGTATAAATAAAAAAGAAAGTATGAAAAATGTTTCGCACTTCCTGTTAGCAATTTTTATTTAGCTGTTAACGAATGCCCAAAAAGAGATAAATGATGTTTTAGGACGAAAATGTATTTTTATTCCGCCCACGTCCGTGTTTTGGTCCTGTATGACGAAGTTATATTGTGTTTCGGTAAAAAGTTTGTCAGAAAACTGTGACAGGGTTGTTACGTTTGTAAAATTAAGTTAGCTTTGTTTTCAGTCAGTTGACCCGGAGGCTCAGTGCATGATTTTTTTATTTGATTTGGTTCTATGTGATATATGGACGATTGTAATGACGTTTTTCTCGAATTGATATGACAGTCAAATTAACTAACTAAATTTAAAAGTTATATCTCAGAGTATAGGAGTCAAGGGGGTCTTAGTCGCCCCTTTAATTTATATGGACCTACCCAAGTTTTTATATGTATTTTGAGCCCCTGAAGCAGGTGTCATAAGATTGTTATCCATTCATTCATTTATTCATATCAGCCCGTTTTCATCCACTCCTGAATGTAGGCCTCTTCCATATTTTTCCATTTCTGTCGGTCCGTAGCGATCCCCATCCAGTTTTTTCCGGCAATTTTCTGGATGTCGTCACGCCATCTCTTTTGGGGCCTGCCAACACTTCTCTTGTTCTCTCTTGGTCGCCATGCTGTTATCTTGTATGTCCATCTGTCTATGTCATGTCTTGCGATATGTCCAGCCCATCTCTATTTTAGCTGCGCTACTCGCTTGCTCACATCTGTTATTTTCGTTTTTCTTTTGATTTCTTAATTTGGAACTCCATCTCGTAAACTAATTCCCAGCATAGCCCTTTCCATTGCTCGTAGTGTAACCCGAAGCTTATTAATGGCTTTACATGTTAAGGAGGTTGTTTCAATACCATAAGTATGAACTGGCAGGATGCACGACTCGTAGACTTTTCTTTTCAGACTTATGGGGGTGTTACTGGATTTAAGAATGAATCCGAGTTTGCCAAAAGCTGCCCAGCTGAGATTTATTCTTCTAGGAATTTCAGCCGATTGGTTTTCCTTCCCTATTTGTATTTTATGACCTAGATATGTGTATTCTCTTATGTTTTCTATTATTTTATCTTCAACTTTAATTTGTATTTATTCTAGACTCATTATTTTTGTTTTTGACAAATTAATTTTGAGTCCTATCCTAGCTGATGCTTGATGAAGTTCTTGTATCATACATTGGAGTTGTTCGGGTGAATCACTAATTATAACAATATCGTCAGCAAATCTTAAGTGATTTAGTCGTGTTTCGTCTATGTTAATTCCCTTGTCATGCCAGTCCAAGCCCCTAAATACATCTTCAAGTGCCAACGTGAACAATTTTGGAGAGATTGAGTCTCCCTGACGTACGCCTCGAGGTCTTTATATCCTCGTCTATTGTAACTTGCATGTAAGCGTTTTCACATATATGCTGAATCAGAGCAGAGTATCTTGAATCAATCCGAGCATTGTCCAGTGCTTTGAGAAATGCCCATGATTCGATAGAATCGAACGGCTTCTGGTAATCAACGAAAGCCAAATGCAGAGGTATATTATATTCCGTGGTTTTTTCGATAAGCGTGTGTACTGTCTGTAGATGGTCTATTGTACTGAAGTTCCTGCGAAATCCGGCTTGTTCCGAAGGTTGGTATGCGTCCAACTTTTGCGTCAGTCTGTTAGTTTTTATTTTTGTAAAAAGTTTGTACAAGTGGGACAGTAAGCCAATTGGCCGATAATTTTCTGTTATTTCTATCGCCTTTTTTGTAATTAATAAATAATTATTCGTCGTATTCTTTGAGTGATTCTAAACAAAAAAAATTCTAACAATTTTTTTATTTAAGACGCTTAGTTTCTGACATAACACTGGGTAACAAATTTCAGTTTTTTTTTGGTTTCCTGAACAAACCCAATTTTTTTGGATTCAACCAGGTAACTCGCAAAAAAAAATCTGAATTAATTGTTACAAAATATTATTTCATAGGCATAAACAATGAACGTACAAAATACAGATAATACTATATTGTAAGTTCAACCAAAGCAATTAAATAGCACATTTTTATCCTTGAATTTTTTAGATGTTTAGACACTCAATTTGTGCTTCTTAGCCTGACTTTTAATAGCAGTCTCTCAGTTATCTCTGGTAATAGTTCAGCAATAGTTAGCTAACATCTCACAGTTCCATTCTCTAAAATAAAGTCTAAGGCGAAGGGTCACGATGGATTGAACATTGAGTTGGTGGAACTCTGGTGTCCTTTCATCCTGCCCTACCTGACGCATGTATTGAATGCACGTCTATTAAATTCCGTCTATCCAGAATGCTGAAAGAGGGCTCTGGTAGTGCCATCGCCAAAAGTTAGGGGTCCCCATGAACTACGAGATATTCGTCCCATTAGTGTTTTGCCTTTATGTCAAGAATATTAGAAAAAATAACTAATGAACAACTTACAGAGCATGTGGAGGTTAATCGAATACTGCTTGAGAATCAATCTAGATTTAGAAAGAATCACGTTTGTTCTACTGCTCTGGTAAATATCGCTGATGATATATTTCGGGCAACTGATTCAGGAGAAGTAACAGTCCTGACACTGCTCGAATTTTGGAAAGCATTTGACACTCTGGACCACCGATTGTTATTAGCAATACTTCACTATATCGGTCTTAGTGATCATGCCATTGCATTTTTTAGGTGTTTTCTGGCAATGCGTTAAACTGGATGGCGAGATGTCAAAGGAGCCGCTCATAAATTCTGGTGTACCGCAGGGCTCTATCGTAAGTTGTTTGTTATATGCAATCTACACTTCGTGTTTACCGAGTACCTTGGGAATGTGCAAGTCACATTGCTGCGCGGATGATACCCAGGTATATTTGTCTTTTAAACGGAGGGATGTTCTTGAATCTTGCAACGCTATTAATAAAAACCTTAATGCAATTCATTCGGTCGTAAATATGAGTGGTTACATGAAGCTTGTTTTTATCATAAAATTATATGTTATAAAAGCCCACAATATCTATACAGACGAATCATTTTTAGATCCCACGTGAAGAAAAATCCAGAATTTGTTATCAGTGTATCTAACTTGGATGTATAAGTATTGTTTCTTTTCGCTTCTGTGTTTAATTATTATTTATTTTAAATCTAGGTTGATCAGGGTGGATATCACTTAGGTGTTATCCACATCTGGACTTCGCCCTTTCTGTCTCTACATTATCCTGTATATTAATTAATTATAATATTTTGTTAACTTTATGGAGCCAGAAATAAAGACATAATTATAATTTTTATAGGATTTACAAGCCAAACGGCTTCGCACTCCCTCCAGGGATTATTCACTCATACCAGGTATACAAAGACACTAAAAGTAGTGCTGCTCTGTGGGGACCCTTTCCATGTTATCGGGTCCTAGGTGGTGTGGTTTTCTGCACTTCCTACAAACTTTCGAACGGTTCGCGCGGTTACAAGGAGAACCGCTTTCTGAATCGGTTTTTTTAATTTTTATTATTATTTTTATTATTATAGCGCTGTTGCCATCTGTCGGACCTGGAGTCTTTCTATACTTTGGAATGCTCCGCATTTTTTAACACGAGAATAATGTAAATTGGCACATTTCACGTCCGCAAAGCCAAGATTTTATTTTATTTTTGTTGTTATATTACATGGACAATAACTTATTCATTTATTTTTTACTTGTTTGGCTTTAAACACACTAAACGGTGCTCTCATAGGAGAATCGTTTGGTGCGACACGTGGCTTTCGTTGCCAATATAGCAGCAAGCCTGGTTGCCTTGTACCTAATAATGCGACCCCTATCCTTTGGGCAGCGCGTTTCGTGTGCTCGATTGTATAGATTTCTCTTTTAATTCACCGTCGCGCCACCACATGGTGGTTTTTACAAATTTTGTCAATCCGTGTGGTTCTTGTGTTATCGAGAGAACCATCGAGATGTCGCCTTTGTCGTCCTATTTGCTGTTTTTAATTTTAAATTCAGTTTTATAGGATGTAGAGGCGAAATGATGGTTTGTACCGACTGCGGTGGCCTAACGAGTCCCATATTAGGACGAAACAGCGCTGTCGCTATCTGTCGGACCTGGAGTCTTTCCATACTTTGGAATGCTTCGCACTTTTTAACACGAGAATAATACAGACTGACACATTTCACGTCCGCCAAGACAAGATTTTATTTTATTTTTGTTGTTATATATATATATATATATATATATATATATATATATATATATATATATATATATATATATATATATATATATATAATCGTATTCATATTTCTCTAGTATTGAAATACCGCTTATCGATATGTCAAATAAAATATCGGTTTGTTAATACACCGGTTATCAAATAGATTACTAAACAGTATCGTAATAAACAAATTATTCTTGTTTTTTTGAGCATCGTAACAGACTTAATGTAGATCTACAGTCTACAAGTAGTACATTCAAAGGTCAGGAGCCGCTACTGATCCTAATTATAATCTATAAATAATTAATCATTAAATTAGAAGTATAATTATCATTTTTGGCAAAAACAATTAAAAATAACAAAACAAAACGTACACGTGTAGTATTTCTGCACATCACGTATTTCGCGAATTCATTTAAATATTTGCATTTAATTGCAATTAGTAGAAATGCCCGCCAGCATTCTATTTGCAAAACGATGAAAACTTTTACAATATTGTTTCTATGGTGTCGGCTTTATTAATTAATTTTAATATTAAATTTATTTATTTATTTGTCGTTTTAACAATATGTATTTGCTTTTGAGCATAATGTATATTCCTTTTGTTAATTATTTAATCGGTTTTAAACAAGATTTAATGATATTTATATAGTTTTTCATATATTTCATTTCCAACATGAAAAATGCGGATTCCGAGTTTTAAAAAAGTATTTCTTTCACACCCTGTATTTCGAGAACTATCAGCTTTTGGACTAAGGCAAATTGAGCTAGATCGTCATATTTTAGTCTGAGAAATTTGCACTACAAACCTTTTAGAGACACCCAGTATTGAAGCCATCAATTCTTAGAATGAAAAACAGTGTTTTCAAAAATTTAAGACTTTTTTACTTTAAATTTTGAGGTAGTTAATTTATACTTGACTATAATTGATAAGTCACTATTTCGGTAAACATAAGTAAAATATACGACCTAGTTTTAGGGTGTTAGTTCATATCAATTTTTAAGTCAGAAATCCATTAGGGTGACATTATTTCGTCGTTAAAAGCTAAACCCGCTAAGTATTTTTAATTTCTGAAATGAAAATCCTACGGGAAGTCCCACATTTCCAAACATGTTGGTTGGTCACGAAAATATGGAAACCGCTGTTATTTATTTTTATTACTTTTATAATTTAGTGGCAAATGAAAGGTAAATACTTTATTCAAGTCCTTTAAAATTGTTTCTTTTACTTTAAAGTAGGAAAATCTATTCACTTTTAAAATGCATTTTGTAAATGACGAGCAAAATTTTTAGTTACTTTTCAATGTTTTATTAATATTCTTGTAAAAAAATTGATGCAACTTCTAAAAAAGCGCTAAAAAGCAAGAAATAACAATATTAGTTTTTTATAAAAAATTAAAATATTTGATGTTGGTGAATTTGTCATATTGAATTTTTCAAAAATAATTTCAAATTCTTAATTTACGCCCCTAGGAACCGCCTATACCTATTTTGGAAAAAATCGAGAGAGGTAAAATTTTTAATAAGTTATTTTGGATCGCCATATTGAAGTTTTTTTAGATAATTTTGGAGAAAATTATACAAAATTGTCCGACAAAATTTAAGCGTCATCTTGGATTTTACTAGACAAGTTTCGACCAAAATGATACGGGACACCCGCAGCAACTTCCTGAGTATAACCCAAAAAAATTTCATTCAAATCGGTGCTGCCATTCTGGAGTAATCATTATTCTGAAAGTGACCTTTAACGTGACTCTGATCTTGACTTTGAAGGCCATCTAAATGTCATCGTCAGAATTTTAAATAAGAAGTCCTACTTTCGATTCCGGAAATGAAAAAAGCTGAAAATTTTACAATGGAATGTGACCTTGGCCATGAAGACAAGCTCTAATTTAAACGTCACTTCAAGGTTAAATGGAATTCCCCCCAACAGTATCTTTAAATTATAAATGTCAAATCTCGCCTTAACTAGTCGAATCTCGGTCTTGCCTTAACTGGCTTGTTCTTGGTCTTACAATTACTGGTAGAATTTTCATTTTTGTCCTGAATATATCTTTAACGGTCAAGGTCATTTTTAGATACCCTACAACTTTAGTATCGACATTTTTCTTAGACTATTTATTGGTGATATTGTTGGGTGAGTTCAATTTGGTCTTATCTTGACCTTAAAATTTGATCTAAAGGTCATATACGATTGTAAAATTTTCTAGTACCCCCATTTCCCGGGTTAAAAAAAATTGAAATATTAACTTAACCTTCATATGACCTTAAACGTTAGTTTAGGCTAGTTCAACAAGTATTTAGAATCTCCGATATATTTCCAACAATTTTTATTTTCGCCATTTTTTCCCAAAGTTGGTAGTTACGAAGTTAGCGGTGGGGGAGAAGTTTTACACTTTTTTAACAGAGAACATATGTATATATATATATATATATATATATATATATATATATATATATATATATATATATATATATTATGTCGGATATACTCAGTGAGCT
Organism: Diaprepes abbreviatus; assembly: GCA_034092305.1. NCBI lineage: Eukaryota > Metazoa > Arthropoda > Insecta > Coleoptera > Curculionidae > Diaprepes > Diaprepes abbreviatus. The sequence goes on along the minus strand of JASJET010000259.1, from coordinate 1,820,982 downwards.
TTGAAAATGGTGAATGAGATTTCACCGAAACGTTAGCTGCCTTACAGTCCTGAGAGGGATTCAGCACATACACGGAATGCCCGAAAACTTTCTTAACTATATATATATATATATATATATATATATATATATATATATATATATATATATATATATATATATATATATATATATGTATATACAGGGTGATTCAAAAATCGATCACGAAACTTAAGGGGGTGATTCTACTTGACAAAATAAGGGTAGAGCTTCATATAATTTTTTTTCAAAATGTCATTCGTTTTCGAGTCCAAGTTCAAGTTTTTATTTTTTGTTTTTTGAATTACTCGCTTACAGGAAAACCGATTTGACTAATATTTGAAAGATAGGCTAAGTCTTCTGCGCTTCATCATTTTAGTAACAATTCACATTGATTGTTTGCCGCTAGAGGGCACTTTACCTACATTGAAAATTGTTTTTTTTTCATAATTTTTTAGTGTTGACAGCTACAGTAGTTTTTGGCATAATTTCTGAAAGACTGATGCCAGGCCTTTAAAAAAGGTGCTCTTTATTTACATCGCTAAACCCAACGGTTTGGACGTAAATCACCCTTAAAAATTAAGTGGTAAATTTACTTTTCTCATTTCATTACCACCAGCTACCAGGTAAATAGCTATCAAAGTATACTAGAGCTGTCAGTTTAACATCAAATAAATTCGCTTTTTAAACTATTTAATTTATAATCTTAAAATAACTAATAATGGCTAATCACCAATATTCAAATATCGAATATTGTGATATCCATTTTTGTTATGGAAAAGCAAATGGTAATGCAGAGTTGGCAAGAAGATATTATATGGAGAGTTATCTGGAAAGAAATATCCCTCATGCTCAAACATTTTCCAGTGTGCACAGGAGGCTTGCGGAAGGTGGTTCCTTTAAAAGTTATAATGGAAATAGGGGAAGACCTAGAACTGCTAGAAACGTGCAACAAGAAGAAAGAGTGCTTGAAATTATTGAAGATAATCCAGGTATTAGTACTAGAAAAATTGGGAATGAAGTGCGGCTCTGTCAGGCTAGTTCATGGAGGATACTAAGAGAAGAACAACTCTACCCGTTTCATTCAAAAAAGGTGCAGGCTCTTTATGACGATGATCGGCCGAGACGGTTGGAAATGTGCAACCAGATCCTAGCTAAGTATGAACACGATAATCGATTAATTGGCGTCATATTATTCACTGACGAAGCTGGTTTCACTCGTGATGGCATAACAAATCTACACAACATCCACACATATGCTTACGAGAACCCAAACAATGTGGTAGAAACGAAACATCAGCGTAGATTTTCACTAAATGTGTGGGCAGGGATAATAGGAGATTACCTTATTGGTCCTCATTTCTTTGATGGCCCATTAACTGGTGACGTATACTTAGATTTTATCCAAAATCGTCTCCCATTGTATCTGGAAGATGTGCCATTTGAAGTAAGGGCCAACATGTGGATCCTCCAAGACGGAGCTCCGCCCCACTTTAGTATACGTGTCCGACAGTATTTGAATGCAACGTATCCTGAGCGATGGATAGGACGAAGTGGACCATTGGCATGGGCAGCGAGGTCACCAGACCTTAATCCTATGGATTTTTTCTTTTGGGGCCATTTGAAACAATTGGTGTACGATATTCCAGTAATCAACGTCGAGGATCTTCGCTTCAGGATAATCGAAAAGTGCCAAATTATTAAAGAAACACCAGAAATTTTTCATCGAGTTAGGCGACATTTTTTGAAGAGTGTTAGAAAATGTATGGAAGGAAATGGGGGACATTTTGAGAATCTTTTTTAGTTTGTTTAGTACTATTTCATTAATTTTTATCAATTAAATGTATATCGCAATAATCCATAATATGAATATTTACTGATTAGCCATTATTAGTTATTTTAAGATTATAAATTAAATAGTTTAAAAAGCGAATTTATTTGATGTTAAACTGACAGCTCTAGTATACTTTGATAGCTATTTACCTGGTAGCTGGTGGTAATGAAATGAGAAAAGTAAATTTACCACTTAATTTTTAAGGGTGATTTACGTCTAAACCGTTGGGTTTAGCGATGTAAATAAAGAGCACCTTTTTTAAAGGCCTGGCATCAGTCTTTCAGAAATTATGCCAAAAACTACTGTAGCTGTCAACACTAAAAAATTATGACAAAAAAACAATTTTCAATGTAGGTAAAGTGCCCTCTAGCGGCAAACAATCAATGTGAATTGTTACTAAAATGATGAAGCGCAGAAGACTTAGCCTATCTTTCAAATATTAGTCAAATCGGTTTTCCTGTAAGCGAGTAATTCAAAAAACAAAAAATAAATCTTGAACTTGGACGGCTTGTAACTCGAAAACGAATGACATTTTGAAAAAAAATTATATGAAGCTCTACCCTTATTTTGTCAAGTAGAATCACCCCCTTAAGTTTCGTGATCGATTTTTGAATCACCCTGTATATATATATATATATATATATATATATATATATATATATATATATATATATATATATATATAGTTACGTACTGTGCAGAAAGAGTTTTTGAAAAAAGATTTTATCACATTCTGATAATAAAAGATTTATCCATATGGTATCACCTTTTTCGTCATTGAATATACAATTGAATATTCAGAATGAGAGCCTGTTTTTGACCTGACACTTTCTGGGAGACAGTATGGAATGTTTTTTTTTTTTATTGTTTTTGAATGAAAAGGCTAAAAATATCGAATTAGAACAAAATACGTATTGTGCTTCTACATATTACGTTAAAAGATATATTAACTGACACCTTAAATACTGGACGTCAGATACAAGGATGCCTATGACACAATCTCTATTCGTGAATAGACTTGTTCCTTATTGTTTACAGGATAGTGTGGAGTGAAAATATAGAATGGTGTACAATAGAGAGAAATTGGAAAGTCTATATATACTAGCCGTGATGATGGTGTAAAAAGAAATTACTTATAACAAGCAACCCTTAGGTTTTTCTATATGATCGCTTAAACATTCTGTGCTGAGCCTCCCATAAGTAATTATACACATAAAAATTTTGCGACTAATCTCAAAATTTATTTTAATTATTTTTGAAAAAATTGTAATAATTCATTAAAATTTGGTAATCGGAGATTTTTTGTTATGAACAATAGAATTATATTGATAGTTGTATTATTAGTTGTAGAGGATGCCACGTTATAAACTTTGGCGGCTTAATGTGTATTTATTTCTATTAAAAAAAAAACAATTTCTCTTGTGTTTATATGAGATCGAAAGTGATCTTATGGCCATATATTGTCTTCACACCCATGGTCACATATGCTTCCTTAGTATGGTGGTCAAAGACATATTAACTAAGAACTTAAAGGTAGCAGCAAAAACTCAGAGGTTAGCATTTGTATGAGTCACTGGGGCTATAGCATCATGCCCCATAATAGCTATAGAGTCAATGTTGATTCTCCCTCTATAATAACACCTGAAAACTTTCTTGGACCTATGAAGATTATGGATAGAATTCCTACATAATGTATATGAAAACCAACTGATTGCATATATATAAGGTATGGCTTTGACGTGAACAATGAAGTAGTAACTACCAAGCGAACGGAGAGAGATTACCTTGACTAGAGAAGGATTTGAAGGTTGTATGGTTTACGGATGGATCTAAGATGAAAGAGAAGGTTGGAGTAACAATATTAGGTCCTGGCTTCTGGCTTGAAAAAAAAAGGTGAAAAACTCCATTTTTCTGCCGGAAAACTATCTGTGAATTACTAAGCGTTTGTATGATATCTTACTAGAATTACCTTTAACTCATAAGTGACAAACAAGTTAAGGACTAAGAAACTTATTTCATATGAAAGTAGGAAAAAATTTATGATATAAAATTTTTTGAACCGACTTTTAAAAGTGCGCTAAAAAGTGAAAAATAACTATAAATTTTTATATGAAATTGAACTTTTTGATTTTTTCGTCCGCCATATTGGACCCGCGATATCGAATTTTTTAAAATTAATTTTAGATTAGTTATGTAAGACTCTGAAAACTCCATCGTACCAATTTTGAAAAAAATTTCAGATTCATTGTGTACGACCCCAAAAATTCTTCCATACCAATTTTAGAGAAAATAAAATAAAATTATTTTTTTTGGCCGCCATATTGTCAGCATCATCTTGGATATTACTGCATCAACTTCGTCCAAAAAAATATGGAACCACCGCAGCAACTTCCTCAACATAAAAAAAGATATTTCATTCAAATCGGTGCCGCTGTTCCAGAGTAATCGGTGTACATACATAAAAAAAACATACATACGCGACGAATTGAGAACCTCCTTTTAGTTTCGCATTATTTCTGAGTGCAGCTATTAACACTATATAAATAACTACTGAAGACTTATTTTTATCTAAGTAGGAAAAAAGTTTATCAAATTAACTTATTTTGTTTGTGTTCGCAATATTCCCGACCACCGTTATTATTTGTGCTCCAAGTAACTATTAAAGACTTACTTTTATCTAATTAGGAAAAAAGTGTATGATCAAAGTGATTTTATTCTGTTCATGAGGTTGATTCATTGATCAAAGTAGTTTTAATTTGTTTATAAAGTTGCTACATTGGTTTATGTTTCGCAATATTTCTAACTGTACCTATTAGCACTTGCATTATAAGTAATTATTGAAGACTTATTTTTATCTAAGTAGAAAAAAAGGTTTATGATCAAAGTGATTCTATTTTATTTGTGTGCTTCACGTGTTTATATTTCGCAATATTTCCGACCACCATTGTTAACATTTGTGCTTTAAGTAACTATTAAAGACTTAGTTTTATCTAAGTAGAAAAAAGTGTATGTTCAAAATAATTTTATTTTGTTCATGAGGTTGCTTCACTCATTTACGTTTCGCAATATTTCTGTCTGCAGCTATCAATTGTATTATAAACAACTATTGAAGACTTATTTTACCAAAGTAGGAAAAAGTTTATGATCAAATTAGTTTTAATTTGTTTGTGAGGTTGCTACACTGGCTTATGTTTCGCAATATTTCTAACTGTAGCTATTAGCACTTGCATTATAAGTAACTATTGAAGACTTATTTTTATCTAAGTAGAAAAAAGGTTTATGATCAAAGTGATTCTATTTTATTTGTGTGCTTCACGGGTTTATATTTCGCAATATTCCCGACCACAATTCTTAACATTTGTGCTTTAAGTAACTATAAAGGTCTTAGTTTTATCTTAGTAGAAAAAAGTGTATGATCAATATGATTTTATTTTGTTCATGAGGTTGTTTCACACTTTTACGTTTTGCGATATTTCTAACTGCAGCTATTAGCACTTGACTTATAAGTAACTATTGAAGACTTATTTTTATCCAAATAGGAAAAAAGGTTATGGTTAAAGTGATTTTATTTTGTTTTTTGAGGTTGCTTTACTCGTTTCCGTTTCGCAATATTCCCAAATACCGTTATTGACGTTTGTGTTTTAAAACATTATTAAAGATTTATTTTCATCTAAGAAGAAAAAAGCTCATGATCAAGCGATTTTATTTTGTTTGTGAGGTTGCTTGACTCTGGTGTTATAAATAATTAGTGAATATTTTTTTGACTGAAAAACAAAATTACACACAGTATAAAACACAATTTAATTTACATTTACTAAAATGCATGAAAACATATTTTTTTTTTATAAATCTACCAAATGAAAAACTAATCCTCTATCATTTTCACTATATTAAATATATTATTTTATAAAAGTATTATTTCCACCTGAAAAGGTTATAAGGGCAACTGGAAAAAAATGTTTTTTCGTTAAATAACGAATTTTAATTAAATTAAAATCATGCCGCTTGCTATACACTGACAATTTAATAAACCCGAACAAAAAACTACTTTGTATATAACACTGGCACCATCATCAATAAATGTCGAAAAATAATCTAACAAAATTAACCCCAAGGCTGGTGTTCTATTTTTAATTATGAACTTGTTGCTGTTTTCATAATGAAACACTGTTTTTATTAAAAGGTGGTGTAGACAGCATGAAGTAGCTGACGTTCATGAAGAATTACACCTGTCTACACAGAACAGTTTAAATAATTTTGTTTCATTTCCATAAACTTTTCACCACTAAATCTAGAAACAAATTGTGTTCCTTCGTTTCACGTCACATTTCTTTTATACCAGAAATAATGTTAAATAATTATAAAATCTTATTTATTTTCGCTTTTCATATTATCAATCTATATATTTATTGCCCTTTTCTATCCAGCCTTCCTCATCTTCCCTCCACGTTTTTCTATTTTGAGCTTCCTTCTCCTATGTAAGTCCGGATTGACCCTTTTGAATCATCTAGCAACCTCATGTGTGGTCTGTATACGTAGCTCCAGAGTCTGTGTGTTATTCTTCTTATCCATGGGTTTCTTTCCTGTTTTTAGTTGTGTGTGTTTCTTCATTGTCCGTCGTACAAGAAATAATGATAAATAATTATAAAATTTTATTTATTTTCGCTTTTCATATTATCAATCTATATATTTATTGCCTTTTTCTATCCAGCCTTCCTCATATTCCCTCTACGTTTTTCTATTTTGAGCTTCCTTCTTCTATGTAAGTCCGGATTGACCCTTTTGAATCATCTAGCAACCTCATCTGGGGTCTGTATACGTAGCACCAGAATCTGTGTGTTATATCTCTTATCCATGGGTTTCTTTCCTGTTTTAAGTTGTATGTGTTTCTTCATTGTCCGATTATTCTTCATTTTTATACATTTTTTAAAGACATTTGTCCTCAGATACTAAAGAAACTTTTTACTTTACCCATACCAGTGTCATTCTTCTCTTAATTTCGATTTCTTGGTTGTATTATTCTATGAAAATGTTGGTAGATGATATGTACATCTATGTACATCTTTAGAGGAGTTGTGCTTTAAATTTGGATTGCTGTAATATTTGCTGGTCTGGCACAATGAGGAGAATAATCCTTTTTAAAGGTAATTAAGAATTTTTATAAAGTAAAAACACAAGAATATTCTCATTAAACTATTTCCAAAAATTGTATATTTCAGAAGATTTTCGGAAACCGGTAACCTGGTTTTCGGTCGTTTTAAATATTTTACATTAAAGAACTCATAACTTCCCCCAGATTTCTCGCTCGGTCGGCAGCTGCTAGACTAATTAAAATTTTAATTAATTGCTCCTCTGCTAAACAAACCATTATCTTCTTAATAAATTCAGAAATTTAAAGATCAAAAGTTTTAAAATAATATTTTGTTTTAGGTAAAATACAAGTTCGTGCTATTACCTTTATTTTTTGAATTTCCAATGGAAATGGAATAAGTCTATAAAATTTCCGGAAATATTGTGCGCTTTTTTTAACCGACTTCTAAAAGAAGGAGGTTCTCAATTCGTCGACTATGTATGCTTTTTTTATATATGTACACCGATTACTCCGGAACGGCTGCACCGATTTAAATGAAATTTTTTACATTATGATCAGGAAGTTGCTGCGGTGATTCGATATTTTTTTTGGACGAAATTAGTGCACTAATATCCAAGATGGCGCTGACAATATGGCGGCCAAAAAAATTTATTTTGTCCGATGTTCTCCAAAATTGGTATGGGGGAATTTCTGGGGTCGTACACAACTAATCTGAAATTATTTTTTAAAAATTCAATATAACGGATCCAATATGGTGGACAAAAAAATCAATTTCGTCCGATTTTCTCCGTAATTGGTACAAGGGATTTTTCAGGGTCGCACATAACTAATCTAAAGTTATTTGAAAAAAATTCAATATTGCGGACGAAAAAATCAATTTTGTGCGATTTTCTTCAAAATTGATACGGAGGAGTTTTCGGGGTCGCACATAACGAATTTGAAATTATTTTTAAAAAATTCAATATGGCGTATCCAATATGGGGAGTTTTTAGGATCGCGCATTACGAATCTGAAATTATTTAAAAAGAAATTAAATATGGCAGATTAAAGATTCTACATCTCCCGATTTTGTCTAAAATCAGTATTGGGGTATTTTTGTTAGTGTTAATTATGAATTTAAAATATTTTTCCAAAAAATTGCAGATTCAATATGGTGTCCTAAAAATTTTACATTTTTCGATTTTCGCCCAAACTAATATAGGGGGTTTTTGAGGATGTAAATTATGAATTTAAAAGTATTTTCTCAGGATTCAATATGGCAAATCTAATGAAGCGGACTAAAAATTTTACATTTTTCGATTTTGTTCAAAGGTGGGACTGAATCGTTTTTGAGGATAGAAATAGCGAATATAAGTCTAGAAATTTTAAATTTCCGGATTTCATCCAAAATTGGTACTAGAGGGCATTGAAGAGTTTTGATTTAGGTTAGATTAAGACTTAAAATAATTTAAGTAGGGTGCTGGCTTTTACTTGATGAAAATCCATATTCAACGATGAATAAAAGACGAATATTTGTCAAATTTCCACTATATTTAACTAAAAAACTTGATGCGTTTCGCTAACACTGTAGCTTCATCAGAAGTTCTATTTTAAATGACAAAATATTTGGTTACTTGAAAAACTTATACCTAGAATTTTTAGTGGCTCATTTTTAGTGGTTTATGGGTACTTTTTTGCCACTTTAGAGCCATTGCGAGGTACACTAATCTCGATTAGTACTTAGTTCAAATAATTTATGGATATCATAATGAATTCTAAAACTTAAAATAGAGAAATAAAATTTTTATAAAAAAAAATGAACCGACTTCTAAAAGTGCGCTAAAAAGAGAAAAATAACTACAAATTTTTATATGAAATTGAACTTTTTGAAGTCGGCGCCAAATTATTTGTAAATGAAATAAATAACTACTAATATATACAAATTATGGTAAGAAAGCAATTACAAATATATTATTTTTAATCTGTTTATGCGAATCACATTTTGTCGGGTATTAGTTTGGCGCCGACTTCAAAAAGTTTAATTTCGTATAAAAATTTATAGTTATTTTTCACTTTTTAGCGCACTTTCAGAAGTCGGTTCAATTTTTTTATAAAAATTTTATTTTCAAATAAAAGGATAAGTGCATCATTGCACTTGAAAAATAAAAAATTCGAAGAGCGAGGATTATTATCTTCGAGAAAAAATATCGCAAAATTTTCTTACCAGCACTGTAACTCCTTCACCTATTTAATTTAATCTGAGATTATTTTTCTAAAATTCAATATGACGGATCCAATATGGCGGGAAAAATCATTAATTTTGTTCGATTTTCTCCAAAATTGATATTGTGGAGTTTTCGTGGCCGCAAACAACGAATATGAAATTATTTTAAAAAAATTCAGTATGGCGGATCCAATATGGCGGCCAAAAAAAATTATTTTTTCCCGATTTTCTCCAAAATTGGTATAGAGAAGTTTTCGCGGTCGCACATAACAAATCTGAAATTATTATTAAAAAATTCAATATGGTGGATAAAAAAATGTTGTTCGACTTTTTCCAAAATTGTTATGGGAGAGTTGTTGGAAATACACATAGCGAATCTGGATTTATTTTTAAAAAAATTAACATGACGGAATCAATATGGCGAACAAAAAATTATTTTTTTTCTAATTTTCTCCAAAATTCGTAAGAGGGAGAGAGAGAGAGAATTTTAATTAATGACGCATCGACAACGAGGTCATTTAGCGTCACCGTAAGAGGGAGATTTCGGGGTGCACATAACGAATTTGAAATTATTTCTAAAAAATTTAATATTTCGAATTTGATGTCCTAAAAATTGTACGTTTTTCGATTTTCTCCAAAATTGGTATAGGAGTGTTCCTGAGGGTGTGAATCACGAATTTAACATTAAAATTTAAATATGGCGAATCAAATATGGCAGACTAAAAATTTTACATTTTCGATTTTATTCAAAATTGGTACTGGGTAATTTTTGTAAGTGTAAATAGCGGATTTAAAATTATTTTAGGAAAATCTAATGTGTCAGGTTCAATATGACGGTATAAAAATGTAACATTTTTGGATATTCTCCAAAATTGGTACTATGGGGTTTTCGTGGGTGTAAATTTAGATTAGTTTAAGAGGCTAAAACAGTTTTTTTTTTGAAATTTAAAATGGTGGATTTAATACAGTATGTTCAATATTTTACGTTATTTTTCAAATTTGATATTAGGGGGTTTTCAGTGTCGTTGTGAAATTATTATTTTTTTAGCTTAATATGACAGATACAATATGGAGGAGTAAAAATTTTACATTTTTCCGAATTTGTTCAAAATTGGTATTGAAGGTTTTTTGAGCGTATACAAACTCAATATGTAGGATAAAAAATTTACGTGTCAAGTTCTTTAGATATCGGTATTGGGAGGTTTTGACGGCCTACATTACTAATCTAAAATCAATTTAAAATTGAAGATTGGATTGGATTTACTACAGCAGACTAAATATTTGTTTGATACAATTTCATTCATCTGGTGTTTGAATATTTTTCACAATCAAAGAATTTTTGATTGTTTATTTTAGTGTTATGTACAACTTTGGATAAAATGGGTATTTTTTTCCGGCCTTGAAATCATTGCAAGGTACATTAGCCGCGCTTAGGACTTACTACTGAAATAATTATTGCCAAAGTCAAATTTCGAATAAAGCTATTAATCCAATATAATGCGGACTTTACTGGTCTCATTGAATATATATATATATATATATATATATATATATATATATATATATATATATATATATATATATATATATATATATATATTAAATAAATAACTATTTTTATCTTAGGAACTACACAGGACAAGTACCATAAACTTCATGGTGAATTTTAGTTACCCCTTAAAAAGGATGGTAAATCCTAAACAGAAACTATTAGGAACGAGTATTAGAAAGAAACCTCAAACCCCAAGCTCTAGTTTCGTTAATGGCTTTGGTTTCTCTAAGTTAGTTTGAAGGTAATTCGGAATTTAATGTTAGTATTAACCACTGGCTAATTTTATACGTATCAAATTTATTGATAATATGCAAATACCTGCCGTTCTTCCAGAAGCTATTTCATACATAATTTAAATTTTATGCAGTATGTAAGATTTTGGGATTATTATAAAATAGCTTTTATTTAAGTCAAAATAAATTGTTTAAAGATCCATTGTTCTACAACTTGTATGCAAGAGAGCTGTCCAAAAATTAACTGTTATCCAAAGAGATAAAATAATAGCAGTTTATTTGAAGAGAGTTTCTTTTTTGAAACACGATGTTCTCTCGAAATTATATAGAATTTTAATTTTTTGCGCTTTAAAAATAGGAAAATTTTATATAGTGTGTCCTAGGATGGGGTACTGCACTTTATTAAAGCTTCATATTTTTGATTATTCTAAGAAAATACACTTTTGATAAAATGTTTCGCTTACCTTCGAACTTCAAAAACAGTGATCATGATAACGCATACAAGGTGTTCAAAATATTCAAAAATGTAGAATTAGTCTTAAATAAAATAATCCTAGTTATAGTTTTTTTGCAAAGTTTATTTAAATTTAACCTTTATTATTTTTAAGAAAGGTTGTACTACACTTTTCTAATCTTTTTCTAATATCCCAGGAAATAAGGAATTTGAAAATAGAAAAATTATTACGTGCGATTTTATTTGCTGAAATATCTTGGGACAGCTAATAAAAAAGGTTTCCAATCGTGTGAGTAACGAAAAAAAATTATTATTTTTGTCTTTTTTAAACACGTAGGTCCACAAATCGAATTTTTTGTGTTTCTTCAATGTTTTGAAAAAACTGCAGATTATAGAAAAAAATAATGTATAGGGGATGTGTCCTATTGAAAATACTTACAAAATGAGTTTCAATTTGTTGAAATTGCTCCATAAAAAAAAATATTTATTGCAAAAAAAATCTCCGAAATGAGCATTTTTAATAATTGTTAATAACTTTTAAAATATTTATCAAAATTGTTCACAACTTCATAACGTTGAGAGTTTTTATATACTAAAAGAGTGTGAGAAAAATGAATGCGAGCAGTTTAGTATTTTTTGCAAAATTGTATTTATTTATCCGAAATTTGTTAAAAATCACCATTTTTAATTGGCTGTACAGTTTTCTGGGCAACAGATACAGTGTTCTGCTTAGACTTATTTTCTTTACGAAGACCTAAAATATTATGTAATAAAATGATTTTTTTTTAATGGAGAATCTCTAAAGAGATACTTTTTGTCTTATAAATAAATAGAATATTTGCTTTGTTTTTCATTCGATTAATTCACATATACATTTCGAAAGCTTATTGAAAAACACATCTAAGAAAGAACTTTCTACGACCAATCCAACCAGACACAGCAATTTCTGAAAAAATTAAAAAGCTATTGTCTATAAATGTTAGGAGTTTAAATTTTGACAGTTCATTAATATATTATTAAACTATACTATATAAGGTAGTTGAGTTCAATTGATGCTTCTTCAAATACTGCATCGATGACCTCCATATTGCTGCAGGTGTTTGCTCTGTGATTCTTTAAAAAAGAATTGCTATCTCCGGTTTTATATATATATATATATATATATATATATATATATATATATATATATATATATTACAACAATCAAAATTTATAGCACAACTGCTCTAAAGATGTACATAGATGTATATGTCATCTACCAACTTATATATATATATATATATATATATATATATATATATATATATATATACATATATATATATATATATATATATATATATATATACATATATATATATATATATATATATATATATATATATATACATATATATATATAGAAAGGGTAGTCATTGCTGACTAGTTAGGATAAATTAGTTAATATTGGGGTATGCAGGAAGTGAAAGAGTACTCTTTAAAGTTAATCCAAGCTTTCGAAAATCTTTATTATCATTTTCATCTTCAGGGAGACTACAATAATTACAAGAAATTAGTGAGATAAATGTTCCCTATTAGTATTGGCAACTTACATATTTATTTGGGGATGTTCACTAAGATGTTAAACGATTATATGACAAAGTACATTGGTAAAAGAGACTAAAAAACTACGGTCACAGACCAATTCACAACAAATTATTACATTAAATTGATTTTAAAATTTAAATTAGAATAATTTTTTTAAACAGGAGGAACCATTTTGTCCCTTCCCCGAGTCACATATAACTGAAAAATGGATTTGAAAATTATGAGGTTAGGAAATTTGTCAGCTGTCAGTAGGGCTGCCAACCTTATCCAATTAATATTAAGTTTAGTTCGGATGAACTGTATTTAAGGTTAACTATACAGTAAATGGCCAGTCATGCTAAAGTTATTAGGATAGACAAATGAAAATTTTTTTCCTTCCAAAAATTATGAAAATTACTAAAAAAATTATTACTTTCATATTAGAAGTCAGCAGGGCTGTTCACTATTAATGTATTTTGTTACGTTGAGATTGCAATTGAAGGTAATTATGCAATGTTTGGTCAGCCATACTGAATTATTAATTCGTTAATATCTAAGGAAAATTATGATCATAATTCAGTTATCAGTTTTTTTATTTAAACTATTTCTTCAGTTCTTGTGAGATAAAGGCCATCTCTAAAAAAGTCTCTTGGCAATGATTGACTGAGTTGAAAGTATCCTCACTGACCCATAATCCATATTGTGTAAATGATTGTTAGCATGTTCAGCAAGTGCACATCTTTCAGGATGTTGTATACAATCACTTCGGTGTAATGTAATTCTATTTTTAAGTGATTGTGAAGTTTGACCGATATACACTTTGTCACAATCCGCACAAGGAATGCTGTAAACAACATTGGATTGAAAACCAATTGGTGTTTTGTCTTTTAGTTTTGAATGCCCAGAGCTTATTGTAACTATAGATTTATTAGCAATTTTAATATTATCAATCTTTGTGAAAATTCTTGAAAGTTTGGGTGTTATCTCCCTAATATATGGCAACGAGGTGAATTTAACCGTGTTTGTTAGAACTTCTTCTGCTGTAGATTGGTGATCATTGTTAGATACATTCATGTTATCATTCATGTTAATAGTATGAATTGTTGTATCACCATTAATCGTTTCTGTCAGTGATGACGAGGTGCTGAACAGCAGTTTTTTAATTAAAGCTGGGGGAAAGGAATTGTCTGTGAAAAGCTGTAGGAGGATATTTAAGTTTTTATTATGGAAGGATGTATCAGAGATTTTTAGGACCTTGTTTTTCATTTGTTTAATTAGATTCATTTTTATTGACTGTTTGTGGTACGAATTGTAGTTAAGGAATCTACCTGAATTACATGGTTTTCGGTACCAGTCGATTAAGATTGTGTTGTCAGGGGGACGTATGTATATATATATATATATATATATATATATATATATATATATATATATATATATATATATTAAGTTATGCTTCCTCGACGGCTGCTTGGCTCTACTGACACACGGATTGAAAACCGGAAAAACATCTATGCATATTCCACCATCTGTGAAAACCTACGTTACAACAATATATATATATATATATATATATATATATATATATATATATATATATATATATATATATATTTATTGTAGTTCAGGAATCTACTGCATGGTTTTCTCTCCCAGTCGAATAAGGTTGTGTTGTCAGGGGAACGTATATATATATATATATATATATATATATATATATATATATATATATATATATATATATATATATATATACAGTGTGACTAGTAAAATCTACATTATAAAGAGTTTTTTTATTAGTTGCTTTATTCGAAAATTGACTTTGGCATCAATTTCTGCTTCGATCGGTTAAAAAAAATGAAAGACGAAATTCACAACTGTGGCTATATCTCAAAATATCGAAAAAAGTTATTAAAAAAAGTTTTATAAAGGCTGTATAAGATAATTTATTTGCCCATTTTTTGTAAATTGCACCACTGTTGCAAAATAAGACTCAACGCAACCTACATAAAACTTCATAGTTTTGACAATACTACATTCCAGACATATTTTGTTTAAATTAGCGCCATACTAAATGGGTGTTTTTCTACAAATTCCAAGTAGGGCTATTAAAATTTATTCACATGAGATGTTTTTGACCCTGTATAAGATAACTGCGGATTTTTTAATAAAAAAAATCACCATTAATTGGCTCTTGAAAACCCACAATTACGCGAATCACAAACAAGCCGTGGCCATCATCACCCGCTGCAGAAATAGACTTCTGAGGCCTAGATTATCTAAGCTTCTTTTCCTTAACTCTATTTCAAAATTGTCAAATAAATTGAAATAAAGAAATCTGTTTAATATTTATGATCCTTTTTATTTAATTTGGTGGTCTAGTTTAAATGATATCAGGTAATCATCGATCAGTCAGTAAATAGTGCCCTAATATTTTGAATTGAAAATGTTTAAATTAAATTGAAAACTGTGGCAGTGTTATCCCTAAAGTAAATATATTTGATCTGATATTTTTTTTAATGATATGAATACTTCTAGTTCTTATTCGTGTTTTTTTTTAAAGGTCTGTGATCTTATTTTAATATAATGATAACAGAATCACAAGACATAAATTAATGTCTATCAATATCGACGTTTTATCGTGAGAACATCGATGTTTTCAATATCGATTTTTGTAAGAACGATGTTGCATCTCTAACTACGAACACCCACAGGGTTCCAAGCCTATGCCTATTGAACCATCAAATACAGAATAATGCTGATATTTTAAACTACCAAAGTAGTTTTGAAAGTAAATTTATAGGTAACCAAGCAACGTAAAAATTTGATATTTCGGTATTAAAAGTAAACTGGATATTTTTTGTTATTCTTTATTTCCAAGTAAATAAAAATTTCAGAATCAGTTTTGGACAAACTCAGATATTTATAAAAAAGAAAACATTAAAACCTAAATGAAACAGAACTATTTTATTCGAAATTAAAAATACTATATTAAACACAATTTGCTTTTAAATTGTCCCAATTATTTTTATAAACAATTATTTTTGACCTCGTTACCGGGTAGAGAAACAAATTTTCTCGGAATAGTCTAAATTACACCTCAAGAGGAAGACCTAAACCTAAATAGAAACTATTAGAAACAACTATTACAAAGATACCTCAGACCTTAAGCTTGAGTTTCGTTAATGGTTTTGGTTAGTTTGAACTTAATTTGGAATATAAAGTTAGATTTAACTATTGACCATGCAATTACCTATCGTTCTGTCGTAGATGTTTATGTCGTACTTTAAATTTTAAGATCGTTATGATATAACGCTTTTTTAAATCAAAATAAATGTTTCAAACAGTCTCCTTATTCTATAACTTTTATGTAAAATAATATTCCGGGGCTTACTATGTAAGAGCAATAGTTTCGCTTCAGTGAGGCTACTAAAATTGATGTAGCAAATTAGTTAACGTCAGCATAAACAACCGCAAAATTTCCACTGCTATAGCATTCATAACAATACGTCTCAATTGTTTATAGTAAACCATTGCTGTCATTTACCGTCATCATCGTTGCAAATAAATTTTGAAAGTACCTATTTTGTTACCGAAAATAAAATTCCCAAACTGTATTAAAGCTCTTATAAAAAACAATTAAAGAAAGGTAAAACAGGTAAGTAACTTACCTATTCTTTCATACAGTTCTCTACCATTTACACCCACAGACAGCAATCCAGAAATTACGAACCACAAACACACCATTTTTAAATGTCCGCACATCTTAAGACTTAACCGAGTAATAATCCGAAAGCAACTTTAAGTTCCAAAAATTTGTTTTGATGCACAGTGGTTAGTATTAACATGAATTATTTATTTTGTGGTAAGTCTTCCTATTTAAAAGTGAATTTTTAATGATCAATAAATATGTATTCCCTAACTACATTTTCTCCTAAAATTTCATAATTGTATCTCACGAATTTCAACAATTGTTTATAGGTAATAGTGGAAGTAACTCCGAATATTCGGCGCGCGGCGGACTGAAAATATCTCGCCAAAAATCGCGATGCTACGTAACGTTTCTCTTTCCAGAGAGGCGCTAGACCGTGCTAAAGTGGACAGAGCCAAAATAGAGACTGGCTTCGGCTATACTCCTAAAGGGAGTCTCTCTGTGTGCCGTGAGTATAGCACAGGCGCTTTATAGTTTGCGTTGGCGCTTGTATATTTTTCTCCTGTACATTTTGACTGGGTTGTTATTGCTTTTATCGCTGGTTTTTGGTGATTATGTTTGCTTTTATTTAACACATTGACTTTTGCATTACTTGTTGTTCTTGAAAATAAGAGTTACTCTTTTTCCAAATGGTCCAATCTCTTTGTTTTTTTCGCTAGACACTTGTAGTGGAGTACAAGTTTTTACTTCGTGCAGGTTATACCGCTCTGTCAAAGATTCTATTACATTTTTTAGATTTGTAGCTTGATTAGCTTCGTACATATTTTGTTGTAAATACGATTATAAGTAGAATAAGAAGAGTTTCATTCAAATTGTGTTGAAAACTGAAGCTGCTTTATTGTTTTTTTCGAATAAGATTCCTTTGTCATATAAGTAAGCGGGACTTCCCCAAGAGTACCGCTGAGAAACGGCTATATGTGATCGCGGCGTTTTAGTCTTTATTTACACATTTTTTATGTTTTGGAAATTGCGAAATACGAATATGAAGGTATTTTTTCCCACGAGCGCTCGTGGACATCTTAAATTGAGCTTTGAAAATGGTGAATGAGACTTCACCGAAACGTCAGCTGTCTTACAGTCCTGAGAGGGACTAGGCACATACACGGGATGCCCGAAAACCTTCCATTTCATATATATATATATATATATATATATATATATATATATATATATATATATATATATATACTTAAATTATTTTCTGGTTTTTATTTTTCTTGAACCGCTATTTAAATATATCCTTCTTTCTTTTTTCTTGGGCTTTCGGTTTGGTCAGTGGATTAAAAATTAATTTATTTCCTCATAGATATTTTATTGTTTTTTCCGCAAACGTTTCGACCTTATTATTGGTCATCTTCAGTGTTTTCTAACAATATTAATTTCCAAAGCATTAATACACAAAATATTAAAAGTTTTTCATAATAATCTTCACGTTTTTGAAATTGTTTAGGAATGAAAATACTCAAAGTATAACAGTTTAACGTATATTATTTTATTAAGACTAGGAGTAACTATATAAGGTATATACAGGCGCGGATCCAAGGGGGGGTGGTGGGGGCGATCGCCCCCCCCCAAGACCCTTGAGTTCAGGAAAATAAACCCGATGTTGCCTCTTATACTATAGTTTATTCAAGAACTAGAGAGAGTAATAAATCATTTTTACCCTTTTTTTCTTTGCAAACTACCTGTGTCCTTTAGTCCGGTGTCTTTGGCAAAATCTGTTAGACACATATATTTTTCATAGGAATGAGTTAGAAGTTTTATAATCATAAATACAGGTCTAATAATAATGGACTATTTGGGTTAGATAACAATAGATATTTGGACGTGTGAAGTGTTAAAAAGATTTTAATCATTAGCGTCGGAAGGAGGTTTATTTTATCACTAAGTTTTATGGCATAGAATATAATTTCGGTAATAAATTTAAAATAAAAAGTTTTTAAAATATTATTTTATATCTTTTGATTTCTTGATAATTCACCTACACTTCAAAATATAGAGAATTTTGCCATATTTAACATAAACCACAACTGTATTTTTATTATTTTTAATTTTGGCATAGAAACCGATTTAGGGACATTCAGACTAAAACGCAGCCTTATTCATTCAAAAAATTCTAAGTTGTAATTTAAATACTCACAAAATACTCATTGTCAAAAATACAAGAAGTTAAACATATATAAAAAAATAAATTCGTCAATATAATATTAAAAATTTTTCTGCGGCTATCAGTCATTTTATTATTAATTAAAAACATTTTTAGGACATTTGACGTTTCAGTTTATTTATTTCTTAAACCATCTGCAGAATTACAATTAAACACTAAAAAGGGTTTCAAATATAAATAGTTTCTATATGTTACAGTTAAAATTAGACCTGTTTATTTTTAGTTCTATTGCACTGACACCTTAATTTAATTTTTTTTATTATATGGGAATCCGATAGACCAAAAAAAATAAACATGTTAATTCTACACGCTTAAGAAAAAGACACAAATATAATAATAAAATAATAAAAAAAATTAGGACTAATTGGAATTAAATATATATAAAATGATACACACGAGGATAAAAATATATATAAAAAATATATAAACAACATTAAACAACAAAATACAGCAAAATAAAAAATTTAAATAATAAATTGTGTTTACACTGGTAAACATTACTTATCTAAATCGTAATCAAAGTCAGTGAAGCTATCTTTGCTCAAATTAATTATAATTGGTTCCTCTATCTCATCGATCATGAGATCGAGTTTCCACATTTTGTTTTATTCTTTTATTATATAAATTTTTCCCAATTTTCCGCAGTAATTTTATTCAAAAAAATCTTTCAAAGTTCAGTTAAATAACTAATTTTGTAAGTTGTGTTATTTCTAGCAAATCTACCTTTTACTTGAGAGAGATCTTCCCTTCTTCAACGGACAGTTTCCGAACGATCTATAAGAACAGATTTCCTATCTGGTTTTTCCCAGCAAAAATTAAGTTCTCTGAGCAATTTCCAGAGCTCAGTTCTTGTAATTTCGGGTAAATCACGATCTTCATTAATTTTAGTTAGAATTTTGTCGACGGTTGGGATCTGCTTTTCATAATAAAATGTATGTGCAACTCCTTTTATTGCAGTTTTTATCTCTTCTTCCAACGAGATTTTTCGTCTGTCTGTGATCGAAGGTGGCTTGGGAGTACAAACAATTCCAGGGTTTTTTTTCTCCTACAGTATTCGGTACATATGAGACTTTCCAACTCTTGTCATGTTGGAACACATCTCAAAAGAGCTTTTAACATTATTATCGAGATATTAATATTTTAAGGCATCATAAACATTCATCGTAATAAGTTTTTCGTTGAGGACAAAATGCCTTGGTTTAACGATTTTGGAATAAATATAGAGGTAAAAAGATAAATCTTTTGGGTATCTCACTAATCTCAAATAGTATATAAAAACAAGCGCAAACAAGATAAATCAGTAAAGAGACACTGTAAGGTGTACTCACTGACAGAAATTAAATTGAACCATCAAAAATTTTATTGTTGCAATAAATTTATAAAAGCTTATAATATTTAAATATAATTAGATTTACGGCAGTCCTCAGTTTTCTGCGGCACTGGAGCAGGTACGTTGGAGGTTTCGGTAACAGTTTTATTACTCTCTCTAGTTCTTGAATAGAGTATAGGAATGTGTATGCTTGCGACTGCCTTCCCCTCCCAACAGCTTTGAGTTCAGGAAAATTGAACCGATTCTGCCTTTTATATTAATATGTGTATGATGCTGGCACTCCTCCCCGTTGACAACTTGTTTTTCTTGCGATAGCCGCCCCCTAAAAGCTTTGAGTTCGGGAAAATAGACCCGATTCTGCCTCTTATACTAGGAATATGTATGCTGCTGGCATCCCTCCCCCTCTTCAAGAGCTTCAAATTCAGAAAAATAGACCCGACCCTGCCTTTTACACTAGGAATTTCCAAATTGCTTTCGCTTGCCATACTGTACTTTTGTGATATCACCGCCCCCCCCCCCCCCAAAGAGAGAGGCTGGATCCGCCCCTGGGTATATATATATATATATATATATATATATATATATATATATATATATATATATATATATATATAAGGGAATTTTTTTAATAGTTTTATTCCAAATTTGACTTTGGCATCAACTTCTCGTTCGATCGAGATGAAATTAACCAGAAAAAAATTTACCTCTTGATTAGTATTATCTGTAAAATTTTAATTTGTTTCAAAAAAAATCAAAAGTGTGATTATATCTCAAAATATCGAAAAAGTGTTTCTAAATACAATTTTTAGCCCATATGCAAAATTTCAGCTGTATAAGATAATCTATATTTCTTGGCCATTTTTTGTAAATTGCACCACTGTTGCAAAATAAGATTCGACGCAGTTTTGACATTGCTTCATCCCAGACATATTTTGTTTCAAGTAGCGCCATATTAAATGTGCGTTTTTCTACAAAATCCAAATTGGGTTTATTAAAATTTGGTCACATGTGATGCAAAGTTGATTAGTTTTTGACCCTGTTTAAGGTCATTTCATAAAATATTTTTAAAAACGTAGTTTATGTTTAAAAGTAGTACTTATTATTATTAAGACAAACAAGTACACAGTGTCATCAATAAAGTCTGCATTAGGTGGAAAATAAAGTTTAAATGAGTTTAACTTTTATATTGTGATTTTTGTTAGAAAATTTGAGTTTCTCGTTTTCAAAAATATATATATATATATATATATATATATATATATATATATATATATATATATATATATATATGAATAGTTGGGTTATTCCAGGTTTCAATCCGTTCGTTCAAAAAATCGTTTTCACGACGTTTCGCCAAAATCTCATTTGGCATTTTCAAGTGCGGTTCGTCTCGTTACTCGCTCCTATATTATATATATATATATATATATATATATATATATATATATATATATATATATATATATATATATATATATATATATATATATATATATACAGGTTTTTACGTCGTTGCCAGACCAATTTCACTTTACAGACCACCTTAGACCACCCAGAAACAATTATATTAGAAGCAAATAAATATGCGTTGTATGATTATTTTTATTCATGAAATCAATTACTATTGAGAGGGGTAAGCAAATTAAAAAAAAAAAAAATTCATATTATATTAGCCACGTTCATGAGCCAATTGCAACTTATCTCGAACTAAAGCCCAGTATATCAAATTTGTATCATTTTACCAGTGATTCAGACCCGCCAGTGTTGCCGTTTTTACGCCATGTAAAATATTAAACAGCAAAGAATAATGATATAAAATCTTTGTGTAGAAATATTCCTTTCTCTTTAAATCTGGTCATTTTGATTGGTATTTTTTTACATTTGAGCATTTTATCTAAATTTTTAAATTGAAACTAACAGTTTCGTTAACTTTACCTTTGTAGAGAATACAATTCTGTATATAACACTCACTTTGAAGAAATAAAAAATGCAGTCACTATTGCTCAGTATTTACTATCTCTTAATAAAAAAACAATTGATTTTAATACAATATATACTATAATTGAACGGAAGCTTGCGGTCAAAAATACTGTATTCAAACATTTGTATACATTAATTCAGCTGGTCAAATTTGATTAGTAATACATTAAAAAATGTTGTTACTCGTTTAGGCGCTTTTCATACTGTTTGCTGTGCAATTTAATGCTTCAGCAAAATATGGGGAAGTTGTGGCATAAGAGATATGCTAGCCGAATCTAAAGTTTTTGCTGGAAATACCGTAGACAGAATTTTGGAGGGGTCGTTCGAGAATTAATTTTAATATATGATAGGCTAATGCAGTTATTGATAGAATATTTTTTTGATCAACTAAAAAAATAATAAAATAGAAACTCTAGCGGTTCTGATAAAAAATATCGAAACGTTTACAGTACTTATTCAACGGGTACATATAAGAAATATGGTTTAGAAAAACTTTCTTTAGATAGAAGTAATACATTTATGACATTATTTGACAAATATAGAAAAGAAGGAAGTGAAGAATCTGAAAATTTTCAATTTTGGTTTGAATCTTAAATTCAAATTTAGAGTTATTCGAGCCGATAGAGCCGATACGTTTCCACTCACTTATCTATGCTTCCTTTTTTCTTTATTTGCGATAAACCGAATTACGATGTGAGACTTTTTGTGCTTTGAAATTCTCCTTATGCTACCAACCGAAGCCAAAGAACAGTTTTTAAAGGGATGCTTTAATGGTAATTTCACTAATGAAGCATTTCGAGATTATTCCCAGATGTAACAACTGAAATGACAGTAATCAAGAGTACAAAATCAGAGACTAGAATCACAGAAATGACTCAAAAAGAACTTGCTACTTCAAGATGAACTATGACTACAAATGTCCTAGGAAGTTATTCTGATACTGAATGGAAACGATGAATTACACCATTTTGATAATTGAATGGTAATTTAACCAATAAAATTATGAATGGATTATTACACAGATTTGATCGAGTAGATAAAATTCACTTGATTTATGATCGATACGACAGCACAACGGTTAATCCAGAACAGTTGGAACGAATTCGGAGGTATGGAAATGATAGCGAAAACAAAGAATATATAATTATTGGCGGTCAATCTACATGAAAATTCTGCAGTAATGATACAAGTAAATCAAATTTAGTGGAATTTATTGAAAATTATATAAAAAAAACTATTCGGTTACCAATACAGAATAAGTTGATCATTTCTGGAGCCGTTGAGCATATGTTATGATGGAAAAAGATCAATATTTCGATGCATATTTCTTGTGTGATCATACAGAAGCAGATACCAAGATTTTATTTTATGCCTGTCAGTTACAAGAGCTGGATTCCGATAAAAAGTTTAAAATTATTGTTAAATCCCCAGACACAGATGTGTTTATCTTATCATGGATTCTTAAAGGAACTTCTTTTATGGTTTAATACTGGAAATGTTTTCTCGATTTATTCCTGTACATACTATTGCAAACATAGACATAGTAGTGAAATTGTTTATAAATATTATATGAAATATATTATCATAATATTTTTTTTTTTTTCAAAAAAATTGGGGATTAACAAATTATATTGTTTTCCCTTATTTTTTTCCAAAACAGTTGGCAAATTACTACTGATTGTGACCCATTCGTGGCGTTTTGTTTTTGTAAACATTCCATGTCCAGACGTCCATGATTGCAAACGATATTGGAAAAATTCAGTGTGACAGTATTTTAATAATCAATGATGTGATAGATTAAGTTTCATATATGACGTTGGAAAAAAGAAGGCGTACAAAGCTTTAAATAAACCTGCAGGTGATGGACTTAATACTTTGACAGTGTATTTATCAAAAATATGACTCTCAGAATAACTTTAAAGACTGTTGTGAATGTATAAAAAAATTAAGATACAATATCGCGTTGAAAAAAAAATATATCTGATGAAAATTTGCCACCTTCTAAATCGGCCTTAGTTTAACATTATTTAAGAGCGATATGGCAAACAAATGAATGGGATCAAGCAAAAAAAGTAATATTGTATCTCTTGATCCATTAACTCATAGTCGGAAACTTGGAAATAACTGTTTAGAGTTTAATTATTTTGAAGCTTTGGACATGCTACAAAGATATGTCTGTTCATACACTGGAAAATGTACACAAAATTGTATCTGTGTATCCTCGAATTTAGAATGCTGCGCAGTATACGCACGTTTATAACAGAATTGTATGAATGTTAAACAACATTTTATGGAAGACGATGATTTTTACCCGACAAATCGGGTTATTGATGAAAATAATCATATTATTGGAGGTGAAAATAATGAATAATATAAAATAGAGCGCTATCTTTAGACAATAAATAAAATAACAGATTATATATTAGTTTCAATAAAGTAATATCATAGTAAATAAAAATCGTCGACTTGAAATAAAATAATTCAAAAGGTAAGAAAGTGAAATATGCCCTCATAGCGCGCGTCTGTACGGCCGCAACCAACATCTTGTGTGTACGCTCACGCAACACGTCTGAAACGGGTTACTTTTGAGTCCCACTTTCAGCGTCACAAACTCCACTTGCTCACATCAAACAAATCTCTGTTGATGTTGAAAGTTCAAATTTCCAAAAATAACGAATTTCGTAATTTTTTTGCATAAAATTGTAAATCTCTTGGCAAGGAAGCATTTTCCGAAAAACTGTTAAAAGATAAAAAATATTTTGACGTGTTTTATTTAATAATTAATTTTAAATCTTTTTTAATTAAAAAAATAAATTCAATATTTCAACCTCATATAAAAAGAATAATAATAACAGCCAAAAAAACAGCAGGAAATTGAATTCGAATCATCGACGTGACATTTCAATGCTAAATAAAATTTTTATAAAAAAATTGAACCAACTTCTAAAAGTGCGCTAAAAAGGGAAAAATACCTAGAAATTTTTATATGAAATTGAAATTTTTGAAGTTGGCGCCAAACTAATACCTGACCAAAAGTGATTCGCATAAACAGATTAAAAATACTTTATTTGCAATTGCTTTCTTCCATAATTTGTATATATTAGGTATTTATTTCATTTAGATATAATTTGGCGTCATGTAAAAATGTATAGTTATTTTTCCCTTTTTAGCGCCCTTTTAGAAGTCGGTTCTATTTTTTTATAAAAATTTTATTTTTAGATTTTTAGTTTTGAATTCATTATGATATTCATAAATTATTTGAAATAAGTGCTAATCGAGATTAGTGTACCTCGCAATGACTCCAAGGTGGCAAAAAAGTATCGATTTTATCCAGAATTGTAAATCACCCTAAAATGAACCACTATAAATTCTTTGATTCTTAGAGTTCTCCAAATACCAATGAAATTGTATCAAACAAATATTTAGTCTGTCATAGTAAATTTACTATCTTAAATTTCAAATTAATTATAGATTGGTAATATAGGCCCTAAAACCTTCCAATATCGATATTTAAAGAATTTGAGACGTAAATTTCTTAGCCCGATATATTTTATATTGCATATTGAGTCTGTACACGCCCCAAGAACAAAGCAATATCAGTTCTTGATAAAACCGGAAATTGTAAAATTTTTAGTCCTTCATATTGTATCTTATCAACCTAATAGTTGTAAAAAGTTAACTTCATATTAGTAATACACCACCCCCCAACGCCCTAATATCAAATCCGAAAAAATGTGAATAAGGTAAAATTTTCAACCCATCATATTAGATCCGCCATATTGAATTTCAAAAAAATAATTTTAACATTTTAATCTAATCTAAATCTAAACCCTTCAAAACCCCTTAGTACCAATTTTAGATGAAATCCAGAAATTTAAAATTTCTAAACGGTCATATTGCATCTAACATATTAGATTTTCTTAAAATAATTTTATATTCGCTATTTATATCCTCAAAAACGATTTAGTTCCACATTTGAACAAAATCGAAAAATGTAAAATTTTTAGTTCGCCTTATTGAATTCTGAAAAAATACTATTAAATTCTTAATTTACATTCTCAAGAACCTTCTATATTAGTTTTGGAGAAAGTCGAAAAATCTAAAATTTTTAGGACACTATATTGAATCCGTCAGATTGAGTTGTTCAAAAAATATTTTAAATTCGTAATTAACACTAACAAAAATCCACCAATACTGACTTTAGACCAAATCGAGAGATGTAGAATCTTTAATCCGCCATCTTAGATCCGCCATATTTATTTTTTTTTAAATAATATCAGATTCGTAATGTGCTATCCCTAAAACTCCCTCATATCAATTTTGAGAAAAATCGGACAAAATTAATTTTTTATCTACAATATTGGATATGCCATATCGCATTTTTTAAAAATAATTTTGGATTCGTCATGTACGACTCCGAAAACTCCCACGTACCAACTTTGGAGAATATCGGACAAAATTGATTTTTTGTCCGCCATATTGGATCCGCCATATAGAATTTTTAAAAAATATTTTAAATTCGTTATGTGCGACTTCGAAAACTCCCCCGTACAAATTTTGGAAAAAATCGGACAAAATAAAATTTTTTGGTCCGCCATATTGAATCCGCTATATTGAATTTTTTTAAAATAATCTCAGATTCGTTATGTGAGACCCCGAAAACTCCCCCATACCAATTTTGGAGAAAATCGGACAAAATTGATTTTTTCGTCGGCCATATTGGATCCGCCATTTTGAATTTTTTAAAAATAATTTTAGATTCGTCATGTGCGACCCCGAAAACTCCCCCGTATCAATTTTGGAGAAAATTGGACAAAATTGATTTTTTGTCCGCCATATTGGATCCGCCATATTGAATTTTCTAAAAATATTTTGAATTCGTTATATACGACCTCGAAAACTCCCCCATTCCAATTTTGGAGAAAATCGCACAAAATTAAATTTTTTGTCCGCCATATTGGATCCGCCATTCTGAATTTTTTAAAAATAATTTCAGATTCGTTGGATATAACCCCGTAAATTTCTCCATACCAATTTTGGAGAATATCAAACAAAATTAATTTTTTTGGCCGCCATATTGTAAGCGCCATCTTGGATTTTACTTCACCAATTTCATCTAAAAAAATATGGGACCGCCGCAGCAACTTCCTGAACATAACGCAAAAAATTTCATTCAAATCGGTGCAGCCGTTCCGGAGAAATTGGTGTACATAAATAAAAAAAAACATACATACGCGACGAATTGAGAACCTCCTTCTCTTAGAAGTCGGTTAAAAAAGCATTTTCTTTTAATGCTCCCCTTTAGCCTTCATAGGATCACGATTTAGAGTCTTATTATAGGCTTTTAAACTACGAAAATCTCATCTAAGTGGGTTTAATGTCATGTGGCAGTAGTAGAAACAAATAGACAAAAATTTTAAAGAAATTATTTTGCATTAACAAATCTCCATATGGTCGCTTGAAACCTGTTTTTTAAAAATTCAGTTAGATCGGAGACAGGATTCTATAAGCATATGTTTTGACATTCCCTTTCCTTTAAGGACAGTGACATTCTTATGTGTTACTACAGACTGAACAAAGATGGAAGATCCTTATTATGACATTCTCTTGCCCTATACTTTTATAGAATCGCAGCCCGGGAGTTATCGACAGTTTTTTTCAATTTGCATTAGCGTGAAAGTATATTTAGTTATCTATTTTATTATGAAAAGTCTGTACTGCACACCTAGTTCAACAGTGAAAAGTGGGGTCGAGAGTATATAAAAAAAAATACCAAAATATTTATCTGCATCATGCTGAAACTTCGCCCGGTATAAATTTTAAATTTAAGGAAATGAGCTCGGTGTTCAACTCTTTTTACATGTATCTGGCAGCAGTAATTTGAACTGTCAACGGATTGGCAGCGGTTTTTTGTCATTAACTAGACTGAATGTACATTAGTAGCACTAACTTTTCAGGTTAAGAGTGATCATAATAACCAAAACAATACACTTTTACACTGATGCAAATGGGACACAAAAAACTCGCTAGCTCCAGTAGTAAATATATAGATACATCGTTTATAAATTTTATAAAAGACTAATTATGGTATACCAATTTCCAAAATTGGATAATAGTAATCTTTAAACATAATAACTTTTTTCTTTAATATCAATAATATTATATAGAAAAATGGCCACCTCTTCCTTTATTTTTTGTAAATTGACAAAAATCGTATTTTTTAAAAACGTTTCATGGAAGTTTTAGACTAATCATGTAATAATAATATTCTTTGTACTTTGCAAATAAAAATAATTTTGAGAATTATTTTCGAAAGTAAAAATGTTACTTTCCATTCTTTCGCAGAACATTAAAATGGAGAAATAATTTGTATGATTGATATTATATTATCATTCTAGTTAGTCTATGGCCGTCGGTAAAGTACAATTGGTCTAACAAAGTCAGTAAAACCAACAGATATATTGATTGTTATACAAACTGCGTGGTTGCCAATTTTAGGGGCTTGTGAACGTTGATCTAACGAATCGAATTATATACTATATACGGATCAGACGCTAGCGTCCTCTACACGATAGATTTCGGAATTAAATCAATATATAATTCGATATTCTACCACAATCTTAGGCCCAGCTAATATTTGGTCCCTAGCATCTTATGACTCTCCTGATTACGCTGGCAAAAGGAACGTTTTCAAGCCCCAAGCCCGGGCTTGAGAACGTTCATTTGGCTTGTGTTCGTAATAAGTATGTAACGAGTTGGGATTGTATAAGCGGTAAAACCAATATATATATATATATATATATATATATATATATATATATATATATATAT
Organism: Diaprepes abbreviatus; assembly: GCA_034092305.1. Lineage (NCBI taxonomy): Eukaryota > Metazoa > Arthropoda > Insecta > Coleoptera > Curculionidae > Diaprepes > Diaprepes abbreviatus. The sequence goes on along the minus strand of JASJET010000259.1, from coordinate 1,792,010 downwards.
ATATATATATATATATATATATATATATTTATACATAAATATATATATATATATATATCTATATATATATATATATATATATATATATATATATATATATATATATATATATATATATATATATATATATATATTTATATATACAGTGCCTTCATTTCAAAACGAACCATCCTTAATAACTTTGTTAAATAGAAAAATTTAAAAAAAGAAAAAACACGTCAATTTAGATATACAGGGGGAAGTTTAATTTTGCATTTGTTAAAAGTCTGTCAATCACCTCCTCACCTCCAGCTAACCTCACTTTGATATGTCAAATAGGAACCCCCACCTTGTGACACATCATTGTAAGCAGCATAAAATTGTCTATCCAACCGTATAAAAAAAATTAAATCGGTTGACGTACAAGCGAATAGTGTGCAAAAATGTCTTGTAATAATGCATAATATATCGGCCTCGAACTTTGGTATGTCAAATGATTACCCTATAGTGTGATACATCATTTTAAAGGACGTACGATCTGCTATCCAACGATGTCAAAAAAAATTAAGTTAATAAACGTTATAGGCAATTAGGATGCAAAAATATGTGTTAAATATAAGCAGTTTATTCAGTTTTATTCAGTTGAAGAAAATTATTTTATTAAATGTTCAAAATGTGCGCCGTTATTAGCGAGACAATAAAAAAGCCTATTTTGAAATTCCCCACGAACATTGGCAAGGGTTTCTCTGCTAATTCCTCTACATTCCCGAACAATTCGATCTTTTAAATCGTCAATATTTTCAGGTGGGGTTTTATAAACCTTGCTTTTTAAATACCCCCAAAGAAAAAAGTCTAGAGGGGTTAGGTCTGGAGACCGTGCTGGCCATTCAATTGCACCACGTCTGCCAATCCACGTCCCTGGAAAATGTTCATCAAGCCACTCTCGAATTGCGAAAGCGTAGTGCGGGGGAGCTCCATCTTGCTGGAAATGCAAATTATTTTCATTTAGTACCATAACAGCATTTCCATCCACTTGATTTTCTAAAGATTGCACAATGGCAGGGTATATTGTGTTTTCTAAAAGGTTTAAATAAATTTGCCAGTTAAATTATCTTCCAAAAAAAATGGCCCGATGATTTCATTGCCATAAATTCCTGCCCACACGTTAATTTTTTCGGGATATTGAGTATGCCCTTCTCGGAAAAGGTGCGGATTTTCATTATCCCAGTATCTGCAGTTATGTCTGTTAACCAGTCCATTTAGAAAAAAAGTTGATTCATCACTAAAGCAGATATTCTTAGGTAAATGGGGGTCCTCGTCAATTCGTTGGCACATTAATTCGCAAAATTGAATTCTCCTATCAAAATCGTCTTCTCCGAGTTCTTGAAGAATTTGAATTTTGTAGGGAAAAAACTTATTTTGTTTTAAAACTTTATGCACAGAGCCAGCAGAAATGTTGGTTAAATCTGCGACCTTTGAGATGGATAAAGTTGGATCTATTGCAAACTGTCCTAGTACCTCGATTTGGCATTCTTCATCTACAACCCTTTTCTCAATATATTTTTTATTACAAACGGATCCCGTTTCTTCAAACTTTCGTACCAATTCGAGTACATATTTATGGCCCACGTTTTTGTCTTGATGCCTCTCGTTAAATGCTCTGGCGGTTCTACGAGCGCACCGATCTTCAGCTCCATAGAGAAAAATTATTTCTATTCTTTCGGCTAGCGTATACACCATTTATATTCACGTTTCAACTAGGCGTCACAATGACAATTTTAACAATAATAAATAACTGGTGTTTAAAGATCTTAAAAATTTTATTTATTGCAGTGATTTTTTGTACCTATCAGGTACTGCAAAAAATATTATTGAAATAAATACACTAGATTGATTAGACTGCAATGAATTTTGCGATGAATTTTAAAACAGGCTTAGTTTTTTTCTCGCAAATATTTTAACTGTTTATTATTTTAAAAAAATATTTATTTTAAATTTAAAATAATATTTTACTCTATGAAGTAGCCATTTGACATAATAAAGTTTAATGTGATAAGGTGTCTATTATTACCACACATCTTTTCTTACTATTCGCTTGTACATCAACAGATTTTGTTTTTTTTATTGGCTAAATAGGAGATAGTATGCCCTTTAAAATGATGTATCACACTATAGGGTAATCATTTGACATACTAAAGTTCGAGGCCGATATATTATGCATTATTACAAGACATTTTTGCACACTGTTCGCTTGTACGTCAACCGATTTAATTTTTTTTATACGGTTGGATAGACAATTTTATGCTGCTTACAATGATGTATCACAAGGTGGGGGTTCCTATTTGACATATCAAAGTGAGGTTAGCTGGAGGTGAGGAGGTGATTGACAGACTTTTAACAAATGCAAAATTAAACTTCCCCCTGTATATCTAAATTGACGTGTTTTTTCTTTTTTTTAAATTTTTTCTATTTAACAAAGTTATTAAGGATGGTTCGTTTTGAAATGAAGGCACTATATATATATATATATATATATATATATATATATATATATATATATATATATATATATAATATAGGAATTAATTTTTTTTGAACCATTAAATATGTTTTTATTTGGTTATTTTCTTGGGAATATGGTTCATTTTTATATTGAAACTACATATATAAAGTAGTCATTCTTATTGTATATATATTTTATATTTCAGAACGTTTCGATTCTTTCGAATCTTTTTCAACTGAAGGTTTCGGCGGATTCTACAAAAATGTACATTTTTAATATTATTATATACGGAATAACGGGTTAAAAACTTACCATTAAGAACAGAGATTTTTTTTTAAATAAAAATTGGTTTATGATGTAATTAATATTTGTTTTTTCTATTTTTTAAACCATCCTATTATAATATTTATTTTTATTTTCTTGGGAATGGGTTTTGGTAGTACTTCAAAATTTTTATTTTCTTAACGTTTCGCTCAGAAGGATGTAAATATATTATCTCACATTAATCTACAATTTATAAAATATATATGAACATCATATCTTTATAGATGTAAAGACACATACAACATACAATAGTTAAAAGACTAAAAAGTAAAATAATCAAGTACTTAAAATTATGCTAAAATAGAAATATGTATCAAAAATCACAGTGCTCACCTCGAGAATAATTTCTTGTGTCTTGTAAAAGTTATATTGTTATTAATGTGGGTTTGTACTGAATGCATCAATGTTATTATTATTTTTTTTGTTTATGTTGAAATACTCATATTAAAAGAATTTTATTTTAAATTTTTTTCTATATTATACATTTTCGTGTCTTATATGGTTGTGTAGAATCAATAATTGTGAGCGTAAACACTAGAATAATGCCAAGCATCCTTTTATTTTATTTAAAAACTGCATTTATATTATAAGGTTGTAATATATTTGGTTAAGATTTTTCACGTCTTATTTGTCATTAACTGTGTTTTTCTCTTTTTTATGTGAATCATTTCCTTTATTACATGTTTCTGACAGTTTCCGTCAATATTTAAAATTTTGGTATTTTTAAATTCAAATTCATGTTTTATTTTTCATGTTTATATAAGGCTGTTGTCGCGTTTTTGGTATATTTGTGTCCATTTATTCTGCTTTCCAAATGTTGTGTAGTCATGCCTATGTATTTTTTTGGGCCTACATTCTCATCCATCTTGAAAATATTTTAGTAATTGTCAGGAAACTCGTCACTACATAGTATAAAACAAAGTCGCTTTCTCTGTCCCTATGTCCCTTTGTATGCTTAAATCTTTAAAACTACGCACCGGATTTTGATGCGGTTTTTTTCAATAGATAGAGTGATTCAAGAGGAAGGTTTATATGTATAATAACATCCATTAAATAGTGGAGAAATACTGTTATTTTTGAGGTTTCTAATGTGATCGTTAATTATCATATTTTTTTCCGCTTACATTGCAAACGCAGGCTGAACCCTACGAGATTTATCAAAATAATGTACTAATTATTTGTACACATTGAAAAGGTCTACAGAAAACTCCGCGATGGTATATGTCTATCTCTCATGGATATTCCACAATAACATTTTTTTGTCATTTACTTTTTACGACAAATAATGGCAAATTTTGAAGCGATTTTAACCAATACAGCATTAATCCTTATCCAATTAAATAGCTTAAATACATTGTTGATTTAATATAGATCTATATGGTCCTTTACAGCACAAGATTTAAATGAATATTTTCGAAGATATTACAGATTTAAAATTGCGGGAAGTAGCGCTTGCGGCGGTACTGGCCGACCGGGGCGGCGGCAGCGTGCCTATAAATAGCGCGTCGGAGGCCGATGTAATAATTGTTGTAAAAATAAAATAAATAGTCACAGTTTTTCTGTAGTATATTTAGTATCAGCATTGCACCCGTGCGAAGCCGGGGCGGGTCGCTAGTCCTTCAATATTATTTAAATGAGTAAAATTAACGCTGATGTTAGAACCATTGATATACCAAGAAACTCTCTTTTTAATTAAGCTACATGCAATAAATTATATAAGAAAGCAAATAAATTACCAGAAATATTGTAATTAGAAAAGCCAAATATTTGAAGTATCAAAATTTTCAAAAATTAATAACTTATATCGTGAAAGTTAGACCATAGAGTGTACCCACAATTCCCGTATAAAACCAAAATGGTATTAAATTATATCAAGCAGTAAAGAAAGGTATTTTAAAACAATCACATTTCTTTCCGTTTGCTTAAGGGTGAACGTAAATAGCTGTATCAGGGGTGCGGTTCTGGAAAAATTTATTACATGAGCATATAAGGAGAAAAAAATTCAAAAAGAATAATATGTATTTCTATACTGTTGAAATTTTTTCCCACCCGTGTAGAGAAACTGCCGCAGGCCTTTTATTTTCATTTTATGGGTCTCTTGTTTCGTCAATATACAATTTTTTTCTTTAACTTATTATTAATGATATTTTGAAATATGTTTTACATAAAATATATTTATTTTTTATTATATGATTATTAATAATTCCTTACATATTGTCACATTATTAATAATCATTATCTCTCTCTCTCTCGTTCTCTTTCTCTCTTGCGGCCGAATTTGGTCCACTCCTGGATATAAGTCTCCTCTAGTCTCTTCCATTCCAACCTATTTTTTGCAATTCGGTGCCAGTTGCTACCTACTTTCCTTTTTATGTCGTATATCCATCTTTTTGGAGGTCTTCCAATACTTCTTTTTGACGATCTAGGTCTCCATTGCAATATATGTTTTGTCCGCCTTATATAGTCTTACCTAGCGACGTGTCCCACCCAGGGCCCCTATCCTCGAAAGTGTGATGTGAAAGGTGATGTGAATGGCGATGGAAATGGCAATGTGAACTTTTTGACAGTAAAAGCCGTATTCTTGAAAAGTCAATGTTGCCAGATATAAACGTGCGAAAACCCGAGAATTTCAAAAATAAAATGGATGACAGATTGAATTGACTTGCCAAACCGAAAATGTCCGTAGTATATTTTGTTGCCATTTTAGGCAAAAAATAGTTTTGGTATTTTAAATTAATCGTCAAAAGTAAAAAAAAAATCGTGCTGTTGTTGTTGTTTTTGTGAAGTTATTGATTGCCATTACAATATGTGTACTTTGCCTGGATTAAATTTATCTTAAATTCACACACTAGAATTGTTAAACAAAAATGCATACAAAGAGCCAAGTACTTGAAGATTCTAATATATAAAGAAAAAGGGATATCAAGAAAAGCAGCAATCATATGTACCGGGTGAGTCAACGATTGGATGAAGTAAGTTTGTGCCTTTTCGGTGAAATTTACAAAGAAACTATATTTATTGTTTGATACAGTTTATTTTTACGCAGATTTTAAAAATATTTAGGACTCTACAGGGTGAGCCAAAAAACTAAGACAGCATAAAGTTGTATTTTTTTAAATAGAACACCCTATATACGAATCGTATTTTCGATTTAGCTTATAATTTTAAATCTTTTTTATTAAGGGTTTACTATAACAAAACTTTGTAGTTTCTGAGATAATTAAGTTTAAAGAAAAAAAATCACATTTTCAAGCATCAATTCAATCCTAAATAACGTTTTCAATTGTGTGACAAATATATTCAAATTTAAAATTTAGCAAGGCCAAGGACAAGTTAACATAATTTTTACCTAATATTTGCAATAAAAGTTACAGGGTGTTGAACACATCGGCTCAAACTTGAACAAGTTTAAGTGAATAAATATCTTTTTTTTTTTTAAATGGTACACCCTATATATTTTCATGTTCTTTAATAGAGTAATAAAAACTCTAAAAGTTTTGTTCAATATATCCTATACCTATTTATAATAGTTTTTGAGATATTTCAGTTTTTCTTATTTTCCATACTTTTTTACAGAAATAGTCTTCATTATCATAGTAGCCATGTAAAATAATAAAAAGAAACTACAGAAACAAACAGAATGTGGTTAAATATGATGAAATACATTATTTGTTATATTACAACGGCAATAGTTTAATTAAACATAATGTGAAAAAATTAACACAACAATAACGACAAGGCAAATACATATTTACTTTTATACTAAATTGAAACAAAAAAAATACCTATTAAATACTGAGATTAATTATTTCTTTTTAATAAGTGTTCGAATAAACGACCCTCTTGTGCAATGCACAAATTTAGTCTTTTTTGCAGATTTTCTAGGACCCTGGACAAAATGAGTGGCGTTATTGTTCTACAGGTATCCCTAATCCTGTTTCGCATATCTTCCACTGTTGTTGGTGGATTAACATACACCTTATTTTTAATATAACCCTATAGGAAGAAATCTAATGGGGTGATGTCGCAAGACCTTGGTGGCCACTCAATGAAACCCCCACGTCCAATCCATTTTTGCGGATATCGTTGGTCCAAAAACGCACGAACTTCACGATGGTAATGCGGAGGCGCACCATCGTGCTGGAACCACATACTGTCGAGCTCATCCCTATCGAGACCTTGAAGCAGTTGGGGTAGTTCTTCTTGTAGAAAGTTCAGGTAACTATGGCCATTTAGTGGTTCATTAAAAAAGTGGGGTCCAATAATTCGATTATGATGAATACCATACCAAACATTTAATGATCAGTGGTTTTGATGTTGCACCTCTCTAATCCAAAATGGGTTTTCTGTGGCATAATAATGCATGTTGCGTCTATTTACGGCACCGTTACTTCTAAAAGTAGCTTCATCACTAAACATTATCTTGCATAATAAATTTGGATTTAATTGAATCTCCGCATTTATTGTACGACAAAAGTTTACACGACTTTCAAAATCCTGTCCATGCAATTCTTGGTGTAATTCCATGTGATATGGATGATACCTATATTTCTTGGTAGTACGATTAGCGGTGGATTGTGATGTTTCACATAATGCTGCTAACTGACGGCTACCAATATAAGGATTTTCCTGAACATTTAACAATACTTGTAGTTCTTTTTCTTCATTAGTTACTGGTTTGTTGACCACTTTACGTTTTGGATAATCAACAGTACCAGAATAATCAAATCTTTGCATTAAGTTTTGAAAAGTATGGGTATTAGGCTGGCGTCGATCAGGATACTTCATTTTGTAAATTCTTTGAGCAAGAAGGCAATTTTTTTGAGCCTCTCCTATTGTATAAATCATATCTATTAACTCATTCTTTGGAAAATTCATTTTACAATATAAGATGAATGCAAAAAAACCAAACTACACTACATAAAAACCAAAAGAAGCGATTGCGGTTATAAATTTGACACATAGAAAAATGTTCTTTTACATTGTTTTTGCCATGGCTACTATGATAATGAAGACTATTTCTGTAAAAAAGTATGGAAAATAAGAAAAACTGAAATATCTCAAAAACTATTATAAATAGGTATAGGATATATTGAACAAAACTTTTAGGGTTTTTATTACTCTATTAAATAACATGAAAATATACAGGATGTACCATTAAAAAAAAGATATTTATTCATTTAAACTTGTTCAAATTTGAGCCGATGTGTTCAACACCCTGTAGCTTTTATTGCAAATATTAGATAAAAATTATGTTAACTTGTCCTTGGCCTTGCTAAATTCCAAATTTGAATATATTTGTCACAAAATTGAAAACGTTATTTAGGATTGAATTGATGCTTGAAAATGTGACTTTTTTTCTTTAAACTTAATTATCTCAGAAACTATAAAGTTTTAATAAAAAAGATTTAAAATTATAAGCTAAATCGAAAATACGATTCGTATATAGGGTGTTCTATTTAAAAATATACAACTTTATGCTGTCCTAGTTTTTTGGCTCACCCTGTAGAGTCCTAAATATTTTTAAAATCTGCGTAAAAATGAACTGTATTAAACAATAAATATAGTTTTGTCCATCCTCTTACTGCAAGATGTTCTGTCCTGACAAGTAAATTTGAAAGAAAACCTGATCAGGGACCGAAACCAAAGACCAGACAGAAGACGTCCATTAAAGATACTGGCGGATATCACATTCAACTTTAAATATATATATATATATATATATATATATATATATATATATATATATATATATATATATATATATATATATATATATATATATTATTTTATAAGGATTTGTAGAGACTTGAAGATCAAATGTACCATAAATAAGGTTTTTATGCTGAAGGACCTCATTCGTTGGTCTGTAGGGTTCATATTTATATGACCCGATAAATTATAATCATAATATTTATTTCACTCTAGTGTCGTATAGTGTTTAATAGAGTCTAATTAAGTTAAGTGCTGTGTAACATAATTTAAATATAAAATTTGTTAGTTATTTAAATAAACGTTTCAGCTTACAAATTGTGATTTCTCAAATTTATTATAAGTTGTGTCGTGAAAAGAATTATGTTAGATTTAACTGTGTAAAACTAAGATACTCGGCTGTTATGGACACAAGTGTTTATGTTAAATTCATAAGCAGAACGGGACCTAGAAAAACATTTTTAAATAGCACGCTCATACAATTGAGTTATGAAAAGAATCTCCTGTAATAATTTTATATGTCTGTAATTTCAAATTTGCTTAATATTTGCGAGACATAATCAACTTTCTAAGAATATTTTATTAAAAAACTATTGAACATATCGGGGTACCACCTAATTAGCGTTTCAACTGTTTATTCAGAAAATAAAACGTCCTAAAGAAACGGTTCGTCAACATATTATTTTTTTTTAATGCGAGTTATTTTGAAGAACCAAAAATAAAATAAAAATAATTATTTCTATTTTATTTTTTGAAATCGGTGCGTTAAATATGTCATTTAGCGGCTGACATTTCATTTGTGCATGTTTCACCGTTCGCTTACCTTCCACTGGGCGAACGAGGATATGAATGATGAACATTTCAAGAATACGCATTCGTCACCTTTTCACCGTTCACTTCACGTTCCCCAGTTCGAGGATAGGGCCCCAGGTCAATTTCAAAGTAGCGTTTTATCCCATCCACTTTCGCGCGTCTTCTTACTTCTTAGTTCCTTATTCAATAACTTAGTGCTATTCCTAGCATGATTCTTTTTATTGCTCGCTGTATAGTACGCAGTTTAATGGCTGCTTTAACTGTTAATGTGGTTTTCTCCATTCCATAGGTCATTATTGAGAGAACGCAAAAGTCAAATACTCTTCTTTTCAAGTTAATGGGAATACCGGGGTTTTTAAGAGCGTATCTCAATCTTCCAATGGCTGCCCATGATATTCTAATTCTTCTATTTATTTCCACTTCTTGGTTTTCTTTCTCAAGTCTAATTAGATGGCCTAAATACACATATTCCTTGACTCTTTGTATTTCATTGCTTCCTACGTAAAGTAGCGCATCTTCTGGAGGCATTATTTTGATTTTTGCTAAGTTCATGCTTACTCTAACTTTCTCTGAAGTATTTTTCAACTCAGAGAGCATTTCCAGTAAATCTAAATCTTCACTTATTAATAAATAGTACGTCATCCGCGAAACAAATGGTTGAGATATTTACCATCAATGCTCATGCCCCTTATGTTCCCAATTTGGTTACTTAAAGACATTTTCCAGTGTTAAAGTAAAGAGTTTAGGGGAAATTGTATATCCTTGTCCTCGACCAATATTTATCTTTTGTTTTTCTAGGTTCTCTGTTGTCTTTACTTGCAGTGTGGCCTTATCGTCAATATATTTCAGAAGATTTCTGTATCTGGAGTCAATTCTTGCATTGTCCATTGCTTGAAATATAGCCCATAGCTCGACAGAGTCAAAAGCCTTGCAATAATCAACAAATACTACATGGATTTGAATATTATATTCGGTGCATTTTTCAATTAGTAATTTGATGTTCTATATCTGCTCTGTTGCATTATAGCCCTTTCGAAATCCGGCTTGTTCTGAAGGTTGATAGGAGTCAAATTTGTAAGCAATTTGTGCGGATGTGACAGAAGACTTATAGGGCGATAATTTCCGATGTCTAATTTGTCGCCTTTTTTATACAGAAGAATGGCTGGTGGTTTTGCCAGTTATCAGGGATTTTACCGTTTTGAAAACATTTATTCAAAAGAATATTCATTGAATGTAGCGTTGCAGACCCTCCGAGCTCCAACATTTCTTAAGATATACCATCTTCACCTTGGCCATGATCAGGTTTCATTTGTGGTAAACCATGTTTTACTTCTTCGATTGTGATGTCAGGTATTTTTTCTGAACCAACATTTGTAGCATTGGGGGAGTTGATGTTTGGTTCTGAGATAACTGAAGTGTACAAATTTGAATAGAACTCTTCTATGATGTTAGTCACTTCGCTTAGTCCATTTTTTGTTTCTCCTTCTTTATCTTCAAGGTGGTTTATATTGCGTTTACCATTTGAGTTTATGGATTTTAAAACCTTCATATTTTTGTTATTTTCTATGATCGATCCAATACTTTCCGAGTTATGCTTCCCGATATCGTATCTAATTTTGTGATTTATTTGTTTGGTTATACGTAGTCTGCTGTGCCTTTTTCCATGTTTCTTCGTTTATTTATCAGGTCTTTGGTTTGTTGTGATAATTTACTGTTTGTTTGTCATCCTTTAACGGATAATTCGTGTAACTTTTTGAGCCCCCAATTTTCCTATACACTGTTATTATGCCAAGCCTTCCCCGATAATTTATCTAACTTATAGTCAAAATCGGATTAAAATTTATGCAGTAATTTTTTAAATTAACCCCGGTATGGAGAAAGACGCTGTCGCTGAACTTTCTTTAACACCACGTTGTGCTTATTTCTTTGTATGCAATTTCTTGCAACTTCTTTTCCAGCGGCATTTTAAGTCAGTAAAAGACTAGACACAAAACATTCAAACGTAATCTCCTAAGCGAGTTTATCTTGTACTTGGAAACTATAAAGGGATAGACGAAGATTTATAAACTGTTTATCACCAAAAAGTAAACATACTGTTGTTCTAAAACAATACAAGTAGGGCGAATATGCTAAAGTGTTTACACTACTGCCGTCACAGTAATACACTACTCAACATTTTCATTGCATGATCTAACTTTTCCTTAAAATATGTGGGCAACACTAAAAACATTGGATAACAGCCAAATGTATCTAAAATTAAATCGACTAAATTTTACCACTTTTGGTGTGCTAAATGCACGTGGCACATTTTTTTTATTGTTACAACAATAGAAGTATGCGACGTTGCCAAATATACATTTTCACCAACTTAAGACAATTTTGTACAACTTGGCAACACCGCATGGGGTATCTCCAGGTATAATCCTGATATACCAAGTTCTTATGTTACGAAAATCAATATTTTAGCAGTGAAACTTATTAGAAAACGATGTTTCAGTATGTGTTTTTCGTAAACGCCATAAAGGCCTAGCACCATTTTTTAACATAGAAAAGAACTTGATTTTCTGCAATAACATTAGTGCTTTATTGGCTTTTTTTAAATATAAACCACAGGCCAGAGGAATGGAGATAGTTTATAGACAATTCAACATTGAGTTTAAAAGCTATACTATTGCATATGGAAAATATTTTACCCTCTATTCCTGTTGGATATGCAGTTCATATGAAAGAATCGTACGACAATATGAAGTACCACTTGACAAGTATAAAATACGATGAGCACCAATGGTATATCTGTAGCGACTTAAAGGTGATTGCACTTTTTCTTGGGTTGCAGCTAGGCGGCACCAAGTTTAGATATTTTTTGTGTAAGTGGGACAATCAGGAAAAGGCATTTCATTACAAGAGAAAATCTTGGTGTGTTCGACAATCATCCAGGTGAAAAGAATGTACAACATATGCTATTGGTAGACCCCAAAAAGATTTTGTTGCCACCAATGCCTATCAAATTGGGCTTAATGAAAACCTTTGTTAACGCCCTGAATAGAGATGGGCCAGCTTTTAAATACCTGCGTCAGAAATTCCCAAGGCTAAGTGAAGCAACCACTAAAGAAGATATTTTTGTTAGGCCACAGATTTGAAAATATTCTGAAAGACAAACATTTTAACAGCACTCTATCAGATTTTTGAGTTGTAGAATAAGCTATTGCTTTTTAGGAAAAAAGTTGTCCGCCTTAGAAAAACCTATAAAAAAAAACATCAAAATCGGCCAATTTGTTCATCTGTTATTGAAAAAAAACATGCCAAAATGGCTTCAATTGTTAATAAACAATAAAAAACACATTGCATATACTTCATACTGCAACAAAAGAGGCCCGTTATGGTATAAAATAGTATATTTGTTTATAACCTTTGCGATTGTGTTTAATTGTTTATTCTTAGCGATCGGGAGGTCTTACTGGGATTTGCGGGTAAGCAAATCAAATTTCGAAGCTTATACCTACTACTAGTATCAAAAAAGAACATAATGAAGAATTAATTTTAAATTGTTTTAATAGATTAAGAAAGTTAGCGTCCATGATAAATATGTTCAGCAGTATATTTCAGATCTTATACCAATTTCGCTTGGCAAGACTTTTCAGTGTTAAATTTTGTTGCTTGCTTTATATCAGTAGATTAAAATAATTTATACGTATTCTCAAAACTAAGGCATTTCTGCCGTATTCAGCTTGTAACTAACATATAACTTATCCGAATTAAAGCGAAATAGTGGATATTTATGAAGGTCTAAAGGCTTATCAATAAAGGAAACAAAAAATTAGGTTTTTAGTTTTTGACTGTGAGTTTACGTTTGTTATTTAATAGGAACGAAAAAGAAAATATATCAGAAAAACTAAATGTATTGTCAACTTTTATTTACCAATCATGGAAATGGTTTTCTCTTTACCTTTAATAGTAAAAACAAATGGTCTCTTCTATAACTAAAAAAAATTGAGTGTATTTACTGAAAAATACGGAAACACACACAAAAATATATTATTAAATGTGTTGTCTATTATTCGTTACGCCACATTTTAAAGAGGGATTGTAATTATTCTACAGAATAGACATGAATCCGCCTACTCTCAAACATAGTTTGTAACGAAGTAACTATATTTTTGGGCATGAGTATGTTCGCCGGGATTTAATTTATTTATTTTACATCCGAAAAATCTAATTCTTGCGGAAAAAGAATGCTTAAAGTTTCAATATTACCGACATATAATTAGATTTACCGCGCTATGCCGGAAAATATAATTTTTCGAGATTTTCAGAGCGTCCGACCATAGTAATCGCGCACTGCATACAGCAGTATTGTATGCGCGATCACCGCACGCCGTCACACGTCAGTGTAGTGGGAGCTCGGGCCGTCTATTTAAACTCGATCAGACCATAATTTCGCTAAGAACTGCACGTTGTCCACCCGGGTCAACAGTCCAAACGGACTGGACTGGGTCGCCTGCCGGACCCCGCCTTCCTGGTCTAGCAATGTAGGTGAGGCTAGGCTTGTGTGTATATGGTGTTTCACCATACACTTCCTTCCTTACGTGCTACCCCTCTAATGGCCAGCATTGCCGAGGACCCTTGTAAGAACGGGCAATGTTGTGTCATCCTACCGTCACTGCCAAGGACCCTTATAAGAACGGGCAGTGTCGGTTACTTTCCTAATTTCCTACCACTATTGGTCGATATTGTCGAGGACCCTTATAAGAACGGGCAATGTCGTTCCATCTTGCTGACCCTGTTGAGGACCCTTATAAGAACGGGCAGCGTCAGTTCCTTTCTTTCCTTCCTACTGTTACCTATACACACACGCACTGATGCCGTAAGTATAGTTTTTGTTTCCGTACTGACCAGGAATGTGTTTTATCGCCAAGTGCCCTCCGATGTCGGTTGATAAGGGCGCTAAACAACTGCCGCCTTGACGCTTATCGCCGCCACCGCGTGTAGAGGCCTTCGCCGTGTAGAGACGCCGCCTATCGCTGATCGATGCCGGGTTATTGTTACCGCGTATACCGCCGTCGGTCGAAACTTAGATACGAAACGCGATAATTTGCGTACAAGCCGTCGTGAATAGCGTCGCAACCGTGTAGTACGAGGTACGTGAACAGCGTCATGAATGATATCGCCGTGTTACCATCTTTAGCACAACCGACCAGTATGAGCTACCGTAGACAGCTCTCAAAACATACTCTTGCCCTCCAGACGGTTTATTTGTTTATATTATTGTCCATCTTAGAATGTAAGTTAGTTTTAGGCCATGTCTTTGTATAAAAGAATGGAATACAGAATACAGGATGTTTTATAACCGGTTGTTTTATTACCTAGTCCCATTTTTAACATTACATATAACAATTGGCAGGCGGCAGCCAGCACTAATATGCACAATTGACCCCTCGGTTGCCGTTTCTCCACTGTAACAAGCTTGCCGGTGCATAAGTGGGCCCTCGACCACATGAATCCCGAGGGTGGCGCCAGAGAACCGACCAAAGAGTGGATGTTTTGACCTTCAGGCAGTCAAACCGTTGATCAGTTGAAAGAGCAAGGATATCCCGAATATAGGTAGATAGCGCTGAACCAATACCCCTGCGCTGAGCATTTGACCGATGACTGTCTGCACGAGAAATATCCACTGACCGATGTTCCGCTGCCGGGAGCGAAATAAATCCGTAGCACACAACCTGCTCACCACTGCGTAAAACGCGTCACAAGTTATAATGACTGAATTTCATGATCAGATGCTTATAATTAATAAATAAAAATAGATGTATAATAAAATATGTTTAAAATATTATTGTAACGATCAGCAATCAGTCTGAAATATATATATATATATATATATATATATATATATATATATATATATATATATATATATATATATATATTACCTTTTGTTTTCAAGTAAGCATGTTCTAATGTATCTGTAGAACATAAATTTATTTGGCAAGTAGCGGTAAGATTCGTTTTATAGCAAAATTTCTTAATCCAGGGTGGGTGGAATTTAGAGGATTTCGTGGGTGGATCGAGTTACAAACGCCAAAGTGTTGAGAAGAATGGGGAAAGAAAAGGAAGTCGAGATAACAGTAAAAGAGAGAAAACTGCAATATTTCGGACACATTATGCGGGGAGAAAAGTACAGCATCTTACGGCTCATAATCCAAGGCAAAATAAGTGGCAGAAGAGGCGTAGGACGACGACGAATTTCATGGCTAAAAAACCTAAGGGAATGGTTTGGATGCAGTTCAAAACAACTATTTAGAGCAACTGCCTCAAAAATTAAAATAGCTATTATGATTGCCAACCTCCGCAATGGAGAAGGCACTTGAAGAAGAAGGGTGGGTCGTTTTGACACGAATCCATGAGGTCTTAACAGACCTGCTCTTGGCATAAATTACCTATTATTTTATTTAAATTTCCTATTTTCTGATCCTAATTGCCTATTTTCCTATCTCATTTACCTGTTGATGAGCTTTTTGGCAACCTAATATTGTGATAATGATGTTACTGCTTAGTTGGAAATTTTTTAGCTCTACCGCCAGGAAAATTGTATCTGAAGCATACTTGCCATTGTGCAATCTAAGTCTTCCGAGGATGCTTATCTGAGAGAACTTGGCAAGAAAACTACAACACGAAACACATTGAGGCCAGAACAAAGGAAGAAAGGTACTCGAGTTCCAACCTGCTTCGACAAGGGGACTACAAATTATCATTAATTTCTAATCTTTGGCTTAATTTCTAATTTTTGACTCAATCTATTAGTCTGTTGCTAGTTCAAGGAGCTCAACTATCTTTCTCTATTTTATTGTGTGTTTGTAGAAGGCAAATTAACAATATTTTCTCAGAGAGTACTTTAAATCAACAGGTTCTATCTTATTAAACCTTTCATTAAAAACTGTTTATTAAAAGCCTACCATTGGTTGTGGTCTTTGGCTAAAATTTGGCCAGACTATTTTCTTTTGTAGTACTGACTTGCCTTACTTTACCTTATCTATTACTAATGTACGGTTCTTGGGAACACATCAAATAGAAGAAGGGGAGCTCTCCACTTTAAACCCCTCCAACATTCTAAGATTCCTAAGGGAAATAGGACTGGGGGACCTGCTTTAGTTGACAAGGCATCCCTAACGACTTAGCAGAAGTGCATAAAACCTCGTAATTATATTCTATCTTATCGACAGCTTTTAGCTTCGCATTTGTTAGGGTATTTCTCCATGTAAAGACTACTGTTTTATTTTCTCTGAAGATCCTTTGATATACAAAATTGAGAAGTAGAGATGTGTTTCTTGCTGGCAGTGGTCCTTATTTAAGGTTACTTACAGTGTTGTCTATTATTTTTTGGAGAATTATCATTCTGTTGTAAACCGGATTTACTGTTTTTTTTTTCAAGTGAATCTGCAGGATATCGGCAGGATATTAAAAACCTGACGACCACGATGCCACACTGAAAAATATCTCCTGTCGAACAATATTTATACATTCACAGGGGTTCAGTGAAATTTTAAAACGTCTAAATTTCAGTAATTAATATCCTGCCAACTGGTCTCGGGATTTATGTTTTATATAACTGTGATTTCCTGCGAATGTTGCTCTCGGTTTAATACAGCTCCACTGACAAGACCATGAGGTAATCGAAAAGCGTGTGGAGGGAGGACCAGATTTATATTTGCAGGAAATAAACTGTTTCTATATATTTATTCCTTTTTCTCTGCTTCAAAGGAGAATACATATAGGCAACTAAATATTATTTTAACTTATTAAGTAAATATGACCTTGAAGGCTCTTTTAATTTAAGGAAGAATTCCGCTTAGGGAATAAAACTAATATATTTTGTCAGAAAATCCAAAATTTTATATGCATAAATGCTCACATTTGTTTTAAATAATACGTGGCTCGAAAGATTATATTGCCGTCTGCAGAATTTATGTTTTAAGCATATTAGCAGAAGTTGGAGAATAAACAGAAGACGTGTTGATTTAATTAATTTGTATCTTAAGCTTAATTAGGTAAAAAATGAAGGGGTGCACGTTCTCCATAAGAAGAGTAAATTTTTGATTAATACATTTATAACAGGACGAGGAAGTTAGTAAGCTTTGAATCAACATATTTATTCATTAAAATAATTACTTAAACTTTTAACAAAGTTTGGTGAAAGAAATCATATTAACTCAAGTAGAATTACAGTGATTTTCCGAAATTTATTTTTACATTGAACTTAAAACCATTCAAACTGAGCTCAAACTTCTGAAATGACGTTTTGAACTCAGAGACTGAATTATAAAGAATATTAATGTAAAGCTTTTGTAACATTATCACTTGCTATTCACTGATAAATTTTATAAAAAAATAATATGTCCTTCGATACCAGTGGTACAGTATTCCGCTAATTAACTTACATTTTATAAAAATTGAGATAAGCTTTTTTCTGGAGATGGAGCACCAGCTCCAAAAAAAAACTCCACTAAATTTTTATGAAATGCATGTCCATTTGCGGAGAAGGACGATGTAATATATTTATGTATATACAAGAACTCAAGGAGGTAATTTTGATAGGAGAGTCATTTTATGCAATTGGTATGTTTGTAAATGTGTATAAAACCTCTCTTTTTCATAAAATTTTGTGGACACATGGAACATATTTCAGTAACTGCAGAGTTTTTAATAAAAATAATCTCCATTACTGGGCTTTTGAAAACCCGCAATTAAGCGAGCCATGTCAAGTTTGCATGTATGATTTGGTTTTAATCTGTGGTCCTCCCCGCCACAGTAATACGGCAGAGGTACATCAGCGTTTCGACATGCACCTGGCTGTGCAAAGGACAGATCGGAAAGAAACATGTAAATACTGAACGCGGCTTCGCCGACCTCCCACCGGATGGCGTATATATGTTTATGCGGCTTTCACGGATTCCTCCGTGTGATATGCAATAGAAGTGGATGTATCCACATTATGCCGTTGTAGTGCTGAAATCACATTCAGCAAACGTACAACTATATGCAGCTCCGTGTATTAATGAAGTAAAATGCGAACAGAAAATGCAAACTTCGTTCCAACCATATCTTTTCCGTGTTAGAAGTTGCACAGTTAAAATAAATTGTTGTAAAACGCAATTTATCCTATTGCACCACCATCGAGATGATGGCCTACCTGTACCATCATACCGAGAAGAAAGTCAAAACTTACCCTCCTCGCCACAGTGAAAGCCGCATTAACATATATACGACATCCGGCGGGAGGTCGGCGAAGCGGCGTTCAGTATTTGCATGCTTCCTTCTGATCTGTCCTTTGCACAGCCAAGTGCATGTCGGTACCCTGATGAGTCTAGTAGAGACGAAACATGTACCTCTGCCGTATCACTGTGGCGGGTATTTATTTATGAACATCGACAGGTCAGAAAAATTTTGCAATATAGTTCAAGACGTTCTGCCAAATGATATGTTTGATAATTTTAACGGAAACTTTTGATGAGAAAATAATCTCCAACAGGAGTTCTGTGCACTGGCCTACTAGGTCTGTAGACCTAACAGCTCTAAACTTTTTTTTATGGGGATATGTGAAAAATAAGGTATTTGATCGCCTCAAAGACAAGAAAGTTCTTGAACAGAGAATTCGCCATACTCTTGGTAATATGAATTGAAATACCATTTATTGTCTAACCAGAACCATTTTGAAAATATGTCAAGTGTGAGTTGAAAAATAGGTAGACATTTTGAACATTAGTATGTAGTTTGAAATTTTTAAATAATATTTTTATAATGGGAAACGCCGTCTTATGGAGAGATGTTGTTATTAGTGTGAATTTATTTTTAAGTAACAAATTATTTAGTACTTTTCGATGAGAAAAAAATCCAATGAAGCGGTTTTAAGGAAAAGCAAAGTTGATGATGGTTCCAGAAAACCGAAACATCGTAACTAAAATTTGACTAAATAGATGTATAAAGCTTGGGTATTGGATGTCCTCTATATCGATGTATTCATCTTGACTGATATTTTACACCTACACGATAACTATTGGAGTGGTGAGGTCGTATAGTCTGACTTGAAGTAATTCTCTTTTCATTCGAAGCGTAACAATGTTTAGTCTGCAGTGTACCGCAGATATGCAGTCGCCTGACATTGTTGGGGTAGCTATATCTTACAGGTCATTCAATAATATATATATATATATATATATATATATATATATAAAGGGTGTTTTTTATAGAGGTATAGAAATTTTAAATGGAATAAAACAAAGGTGAATTTTTTAAATTGACATGAAATTTACTTTATTCAAAAGATAACCTTCTGGCATTATAATTTAAATATGACTTCTGGCATATGACCGCCATGGCTGGCTCAGACGTAGTCTAATCTGGCGGTCCAATTTTCGATGACTTTTTCCAACATTTGTGGCCATATATCGGCAATAACGCAGCGAATGTTGTCCTCCAAGTGATCAATCGTTTCGGGCTTATCGGCGTAGATTAGCAACTTCATATAGCCCCACAGAAAATAGTCTAGAGGCGTTAAGTAGCACGATCTTGGAGGCCAATTCACGGGTCCGAAACGTGAAACTATGCGGTTACCAAACGTTTCCTTCAATAAATCAATTGTGGCACGAGCTGTGTGACATGTTGCGCCGTCTTGTTGAAACCACAGCTGCTGCATATCATGGTTGTTCAATTGATGAACGAAAAAGTCAGTAATCATGGCTCTATAGCGGTCACCATTGACTGTAACGTTCTGACCAGCATCGTTTTCAAAGAAGTACGGACCAATGATTCCACCAGCCCATAAAGCACACCAAACAGTTAGTTTTTCTGGATGTAACGGTGTCTCAATATACACTTGAGGATTATCATCACTCCAAATACGGCAGTTTTGTTTATTGACCTATCCATTCAAACAAAAGTGAGCTTCATCGCTAAACAAAATTCGCTTATGAAAATCGGGATCAACGGCAATCTTGTTTTGGGCCCATTCACCGAATCTACGTCTTGCTAGGTGATCGTGTGGCTTCAACTCTCGCACGAGTTGGATTTTGTAAGCACGCAAACCAAGATCTTTCCGCAAAATCTTCCATAAAGTGAATGGACACATATCCAATTCCTGTGCACGATGGCGGACTGATTCGGATCTTCCTCTACGCTCTACAGTAGCAATGACTTCTTCTGTACGCACTGTACGACATCTCTGTGGATGCGTATTATCATTTAGGGTAAACGTGGTGCGAAAACGTTTCATAGTTAATCGAATTAATTGCTCTGATGGACGATTATGTTGACCGTAAAATGATGTAGTGCGCGATACGTACTTCGAACAGAACCATGATTTTCAAAATAAATTTGCACAATTTGGAAGCGTTGTTCAGGCGTCAGTCTATTCATGTTAAAATACCAAACCAAACTAAACATAAATCACTTGACAGCTGACAAAATGGCAGCCAGTTAAAAAAGTGTTGCCAACTTAAAGTTCCATACCTCTATAAAAAACACCCTTTATATATATATATATATATATATATATATATATATATATATATATATATACACTGAATATGCCTTGTGCAGTCATAGGCGAGACGTCGGATAATAATTCAAATTTGACTCGGTCTAAACCCAATAACTATGATTTTCAAGTTTTTGATTAATCATTAATTTTGGAACAAAATGGCTGCCAGTTAAAAAAATGTTGCCAACTTAAAGTTCTATACCTCTATAAAAAACACCCTTTATATATATATATATATATATATATATATATATATATATATATATATATATATATGTCTTCTCCTGGGCTATTGCTCGCCAAAATATTTTATAAAGAATCTCAATCGTACGTACTTTTAAAATTCAAAATCACAGTTTATCCTGTTAAATATGCAATTTATTTAACATTTAATTTAGAAGAACTTTTATTAATCTATTGTAGATAATCATCAGCTGTAATATCGTATTACACTAAAACCAGTGCTGCTCCGTTTTTTACAATAATTCATAAATTCGGTTTAAAAAGAAAATAAAAGTGATGTAAAACTTGCGGAAACTGATCCGCTTTTATCAGTCAGCGAAGCAGCAAACGCTATGACAACAAAAGTGGCGAAAAGATTGGAACAATAACAAAAAATTCCGGTATTTGGGCCGCAATTCCACGTATCGGTGCCCTGATTTTGGATTTTTGCCCTAAAAATTTTGCAGTTTGGCTGCATGCCAAATATGTATTTACAAAAAGGTGGATTCGGGGCAACTGTTGGTTAAGAGTTATTTTAAATAAAACTTTGGATTTTCTCAGATTAGAGATTTAAAATAGTAATAAACACAGCCATACTTTTATATTAAATACGAGAGAGTTAAAAACACTAATTATATTTGCTGTTTTCTAACTTGAGAGATTCTAAGAAGAAAAAACATAGACAACAAAGATTTAAGAATAATAGCTAACCTATATTGGAATCAACGCGCACAAATAATATTAGATAACGAAACAAGTCCGGTAATTGAAATAGGAAGAGGAGTAAGACAAGGATTCATTTTGTCACCCCTACTATTCAATGTGTACAGTGAATCAATTTTCGAAAAAGCACTGTTAACGAAAAGTAAGAGAATAATAATAAACGGAAGAGCTGTAAACAACATAAGATTTGCAGACGACACTGCTATCATAGCTAGCTCCGCTGAAGAACTCCAAGAACTAGTGAACGAAACAAATAACGTTTGCGAGCAACACGGATTAAAAATGAACACCAAAAAGACTAAATATATGGTAATAACTAAAAAACAAAACATGCAAACAAGCATAAAGTTGTGAGGTGTGAATTTAGAAAAAGTGCAAAAATACAAATACTTGGGCACATGGATAACAGCAAATAATAAACAAACAACAGAAATAAGAACAAGAATAGAAATGGCAAGAAGTGTGTTTGTAAAACTGGAAACCATTCTGTGCAGCAGAGACATCACTCTAGAACTAAGAATGAGAATTTTAAGATGTTACGTATTTTCAGTGCTGCAGTATGGGTTGGAAGGCTGGACACTAAAACAAGAACACATAAATAAACTGCAAACGTTTGAAATGTGGTGTTACAGAAGGATGTTAAGAATATCTTGGACGGAGAGAAAAACAAACGTAGAAGTATTGCTAGCGATGGACAAAAACTATGAAATAATTAACAACATAAAATAAAGAAACTGCAATATCTTGGACATATAATGAGAGGCCAGCGATACGAGTTGCTCAGATTGATCATGCAGGGTAAAATAGAAGGAAGAAGAAATATCGGAAGAAGAAGAATTTCATGGTTGAGAAATTTGAGAGAGTGGTTCAATTGTAGCTCAGTAGAACTTTTTCGAGTAGCGGCAAATAGAGTGAGAGTGGCAATGATGATATCTAACCTCCGATAGGAGATGGCACCTGAAGAAGAAGAAGAAATTGAAATAAGGATTTCCCAAAATTTAGCTGACTGAAACCTGGCAGATAACAGTCTTACATAAAGCGAAAATATTAAAACGATAAATATATTTCAATAGAATTTTCATTTACCATTTTATATGGTACAGACTTAATTTAAAATTTAATTTTCTTCGACTTAAAATTTTTACCAACCATTGAAGCAGCGACGACAAAAGAGGAGAAACAATAATAAAATTTCGGCGAGTGAGGCCACAATTTCATCTATTGATGCGTGATTTGAAAGTTCTGCTTCAAATTACCTAGAGTCTGGCTACACGCCAAATACGTATTGTATTTTCAAAAAAGCACATCCGTGCAACTGTTTGTTTATGAAGTTTTAAAGTAGAAACGTTCCAGTTAGTTTATGTCAAATGGATTAGTAAAAGTGCAAGTGAGTTTGGGTAACTTCGTATTTTTAATTCTTTAACGTATTCGTATTTTTTGTGAGCAAATATGGAGCTGAAACTGTGACTGAAAAAAATAACAGTTTTCTATTTCATGTCATTATTTCTTCAACTCTGATTTAAAGTTTGAAGAACGTTAGAGAAATGCATTACGCTTTAATTGATTGATTGATTGATTGATTGATTGAGTGATATATAGGATGCCAGGTTTAAGGGGCCCTTACACTGCAGTGTTGAGACTTGTTGTGTCGCCTGTTATATCTATTCTAAGTGAAATTGGTTGTGTGTATGTGTTAAAAATTAATGATTTGTAGTTGCGACCTGGTAGATCTATTGGTGTTTTTAAAAGTAATACACGGACGCATTCATAAAGAACTTGAAAAGAGGATAGATGATAGTCGCAGAGGTATATGGATATGAACACCGATATACACATTTGTTATGTTGACTTCGAGAAGGTTTTTGATAAAATTAGACATGAAAAACTAGTCGAGATTCTAAGAAGAAAAAACATAGGCAATAAAGATTTAATAATAATAACTAACCTATATTGGAATCAACGCGCACAAATAATAGTAGACAAGTCCGGAAATTGAAATAGGAAGAGGAGTGAGACAAGGATGCATTTTGTCACCCCTACTATTCAATGTGTACAGTGAATCGATTTTCAAAGAAGCACTGTTAACGAAAAGTAAGGGAATAATAATAAACGGAAGAGCTGTAAACAACATAAGATTTGCAGACGACACTGCTATCATAGTTAGCTCCGCTGAAGAACTCCAAGAACTAGTGAACGCAACAAATAACGTTTGCGAGCAACACGGATTAAAAATGAACACCAAAAAGACTAAATATATGGTAATAACTAAAAAACAAAACATGCAAACAAGCATAAAGTTGCGAGGTGTGAATTTAGAAAAAGTGCAAAAATACAAATACTTGGGTACATGGATAACAGCAAATAATAAACAAACAACAGAAATAAGAACAAGAATAGAAATGGCAAGAAGTGCGTTTGTAAAACTGGAAACCATTCTGTGCAGCAGAGACATCACTCTAGAACTAAGAATGAGATTTATATATATATATATATATATATATATATATATATATATATATATATATATATATATATATATATATATATATTTTCAGTGCTCCAGTATGGGTTGGAAGGCCAGAGATAAGCTTCTCATTATATATCCAAGATATTTCAGTTTCTTTATTTTTATGTTGTTAATTATTTCATAGTTTTTGTCCATCGCTAGCAATACTTTTACGTTTGTTTTTCTCTCTGTCCAAAATATTCTCAACCTTCTTCTGTAACACCACATTTTAAACGTTTGCAGTTTATTTATATATATATATATATATATATATATATATATATATATATATATATATATATATATATATATATATATATATATATATATATTATATTCTTGTTTTAGTGTCCAGCCTTCCAACCCTTATCAAATGCTCTTGCACAATCAACATACACTGTATCCAACTGCTTGTCGCCTTCAATAGCTTCCGAGACATGATTTATAAACACACATAAATTTGTCACTGTGGATTTTTCACTCACAAATCCATGGTGTTGTTCTACTATTTTATGAGTGATGTAGGCCACAATGTCATCTGAAAGGATCATCTCAAATATCTTAGTAAGTGAATTAGTATACTAATTGGTTTATAATTTTCAAAATTTGTTTGTTTACCATCTTTAAATATGGGAGAAATAATTGCTGTTTTTAGTTTATTGGGAAAAATTTTTGTTTTAGGGCAACTTGAAAAATATGAGCAGTAGGAGCTGCTGAAAAGTCTGAGCACCCTTTATAGATATGTGAGGGAATATTATCTTCTTCTGTGTTTTTTTTTAGGTTTTAGTTTTTACATACTTTTCTATACAGTCTTCCTCTCATATTAAAGAAAATTCCAAGTCTCCCCAGCTATTAATATCTATGGAGTCGCCGTTGGATACTGATGACAACTCAAACATTGAACTGAAATACTGTGCAAAAGCATTGGCAATATGTTCATAATCCTTCCAATGATACTCCATTATAAGACATAACCCTTATCTTATCATACCTTTAACTCTTATAGCTAACATACATCCAAGAACTGTTAGGATCAAAATTTACATTATCCTCTATATTTCTTAAATACAAATAGGACTCATTATCAATCTGTTTTTTAATATTATACCTGTTACGATAATCTTTAATATTGAAAAACACTAGCTTTTCCATATTAACCCTGTTTCTGTTAAAAATATTAAGTCGTAATCCTCAGACAGACTACTATTTTGAAGTTGCCTAGTTTTTGTTCGAAGACCTCTGACATTTTGATAGTAAATATTTATTATTTGACTATTATTCTCATTTAGCTCAGAGGATGTCCATGTCCCTCTGATTGCGGCAGCATCCGCCTTAAGAGAAAAACCGTGATATAAGTGAACCAACTGGTCATACCTCCTTTTTCCAAGCATCTCTTAACTGTTCTTGGCGGATTGTTACATACTTATCAGGATGCTTCGACTCATGCATTTCACATTCAACATCCGGGAACTTCCTCATTAAAATACTTATCGATCGGCTACCTAACAGTTTTTCTTTTTAATATTTCTCTAAAAAAATATTAACTTAAAGTGTAGTCCACAATTGCAATAATGTTTTCTTTCACTTCTATATTTGACATAAATTGAATTTAAAAACTAAACAAGCTGACGTAAAATTTGCGGCAACTCTCCGCTTTTATCAGCCAGCGAAGTAGCAAATATTGTAACAATAAAAGCGGTAAAATGATTGAAACAATAACAAAAAATGCTGGAAGCTAGAAACCTTAGTTCCACGTATCAGTGTCCTAATTTGGAATTTTTGCCATAGAACGCCTGCAGTTTGGCTGCTGGCCAAATATGTTTTGTATTTACAAAAAGACGCATCCAAAGCGACCTTCCTGCGAAGCTTTTAAGTTGGGATTCCCGACTTATTTTAAAACAAATATGTTCAATTCATGTTGAACTCGTACAGGTTAACGAATGGTTTATTTGGAAACAGATTTTAAAGAAAAATACGTAAAAGAAGTTTAATATATATATATATATATATATATATATATATATATATATATATATATATATATATATATATATATATATATATATATATATATATATATATATATATATATATATATATATTGTGTCGGTTTATATACATATAATAATACTATATATAATAAACCTACTTAGATGCCCGTAAATTTAATTAAAATACTAATATTTGTTTGTTGAGCGCCAGGTAAAATATAATTATAATAAATTATAAATATTTTTTACCAATTTGAAGTATTTTCAATTTTCAAATTTTCTATATAGATATAGATGTGTTCCTATCTGAAAACTGACTCTTTCTCAGGTGAGTTCAGTCGTTTATAAGATATTAATCATACAATCAATACACATAATGATTAAAATACAAAATATAAATTTTATTTAACAATAAAAAAATGGCACAATATTATTAATTATTACTAGATAGAATTTAATTGTTAATATTTTTATCTTTCATCTAACACTATTTCTAATCAATATTACTTATTAGTTACTTTTATTTACCATACTTTGGCTTTTAACAACCCGGATCACAAATTGGCAACGTTTAATTTCGTAATCGTCTACTAGATAGCTATAGTGCAGTTTTATATGGAAAGGATCGTTTCTTTTTTAGAAATAATATTATTTAAAACAAATTATCGTGTGCTGTGTTGTGATACAAGTAGTTAATATAGTTTCACACCTAATATTTATGATGATAAATATTATTATATTCTAACAGGTTAATATAGCAAACTATAATTTATTAATTTTATTGTTTTTATTTGAGGAAAAGTTAGATTAATATTGGCTGCTAGTTTTCAATGTTTACGAAAAATTAAAGCTTTCTACTGCCTTATCTAATATAAATACCTTGTTATGTTTTCTTTTATTTGGTCCCAATATATATATTAATAAACACAATTCCAGTAATTTTATTTATTTTCTTCTTTAAAAATTCTCCAAATCTCCAAAAATATTTTAGTTGTCGTTTCCTATAAAGTAAGGAATTGACAAAAATAGTATCCAAAGTCTTCGAGCGTTCGTAGTACAGTGAGCTTTGAAAATGGTGAATGAGATTTCACCGAAATGTCAGCTGCCTTACAGTCCTGAGAGGGATTCAGCACATACACGGGATGCCCGAAAACCTTCGATTACACATCACACCCGTGAGAATATCCGACATAACATATATATATATATATATATATATATATATATATATATATATTTGCTGTATATATATATATATATATATATATATATATATATATATATACTGCTTTATACACATGTCTATCCAAACACCACACCAGAAATTTTCAGATCTTCTGACAATAAAATAATCTTCTTCTTCTTCTTCTTCTTCTTCTTCTTCTTCTTCTTCTTCTTCTAGGTAGAACCAAGTTCTGTTATCTACACAATGCCTCATCGATCCTCGTTTGAGGTCGAAATCCAGCTATCTCTCCATCTTTTGGGGGGCCATCCAGGCGGCCGTTTGGTGTTTGGTTTCTCTCTCATAACGGTTTTTGCTAGTCTGTCATCGTCCATTCATTCCACGTGATCTCTCCACTGTCTACGACGGTTTCGAACCCACTTCACAACATCCCCCACTCCGCTGTCCTCGCGTATTTTTGCGTTTCTTATTCTATCTCTTCTCTTAAAGTT
Organism: Diaprepes abbreviatus; assembly: GCA_034092305.1. Lineage (NCBI taxonomy): Eukaryota > Metazoa > Arthropoda > Insecta > Coleoptera > Curculionidae > Diaprepes > Diaprepes abbreviatus. Next base: position 1,764,030 of record JASJET010000259.1, on the reverse strand, counting down.
GTTCCCGTGATCAATCTCAGCGTTTTCATTTCTGTGGTTCTCATAATTTGTTTTGCATTTGTTGTTTCATTTCTTGTTTCTGCGCCGTAGGTCAGTATCGGTCTTACACAGACCTTGTAAATTCTTGCTGTGCTCTCAACCGTCATATGTTTATTGTTCCAGATTATGTCTCTTAGTTGGCCTGATATCATGGCCGCTTTGTTGGCTTGTGTGCGTACTTCTTCCGCTACTGCCCTGTTACTTGTTATATGTGCTCTCAGGTCTTTAAACTTCCCAACCTGTGCGATATGTTTGTCATCAACCATTAGTTTGCATCTTACCGGTTCTTTTGCTATTACCATTGCTTTGGTGTTCTCCACAGATATGTTCGATTGAGATGGAAAAGCATTCTTTGTAAGTTGTCCTCGCTATCTGCTGTCAAGGCAACATCGTCTGCAAAGCATATAATCTGAACGGTGTTGTGTCCCACTGGTTACCCAATATTTGTGCTTTTTACCTCATCAGTGATTTCGTCCATGATTACATTGAAAAGTGTTGGACTTAGGCTATCGCCCTGTCTTATTCCTTATTATATTATTATATTATTATTATTATTAATAAAATAATCTGATTGACGAATTTGTCATACTCATCGGGGTTTATTATGATTGGAAGTTTGTGCATATCCTGCATATATATTTCCAAAGATTTGGCATAAAGAAAATGACCACTGGCATTTAAATAAGGCAACATTCTACGCGAACATTTTATATACAATTCCCAGTTACCATTCCTTTCGGCAAAAATGAATTGTTTCATAATATTCACGAAAAAATTAAGAAAAATATTTGATTAATAAGTAAATAAAATGGCAAAAACGACATTAATTCAAATTGAAAAACCTGTTTCCAAATTGAATTTAGTTGGATGTTAATTATACAATCCATGTCGTGCACATTTATAAAGTACAATTTTTGGCAATATTGTAACCAGTATCTTTCCACAAACAGGGACACATAATAACTACAGACTAACTCTCTTTAATGCCTATTATATACCTTTAGAAAGCCAGTTTGAGCAGATGTTTCTTACCCCCGCCCCACTACTTTCATGTTAACGGTTAGATTTTAAAGCATCATGCTCTCATCTCCGAAAATATTATAGCTCCAAATATTTATAGAAATATTGTATTACATCCGACTAAAAACAGATAAGCCCTGGTTTAAAGGGTAAAAGTAAAAAAGAGCCTGTTTCATGATCCATGTTAAATGTTGTATTTTTATATTAATTATTTCGTCTGTAGTGTCTGAAATTTTGCAATTATATGGAAAATTATATCAACAATGAGTTTTATGAACCTATATACAAATATCTTAAAACAACTTTTTGCGTTTGTAGGTTATGATTATTTTTATTAAACAACAACCCTGGCCTTAATTTTTTACTTGGTAGTGTCATATTAAATGAAAAGTGACTCGAATACAAAACATTTTTTACGACTTTTCTTATAATTTACTATCAATAGCAATAAGGAAATGGAAATTTTAAAGACGATATGTTTTATGCTACTATAAATAATAAAATCCAAGGAATATGGCAAACTCTTAAAATTCCTAAAGTTTCTTAACATCAAAACATAATTCTGAGAGCGCTTCCGAGCTATTAAAGCGAATAAAGGGTGTCAATTTGAATACCAACACCCCAAATGCCTCGAGAATTAATAGAGAAATTAAGACGAGGTTTTGAAGCCCGTCTAAAATATATAGGGAAAACAATAGAACTGAGACTCGTTGCCTACCCTTAATATTGTTTAATGGGATGCTATTTTATTACAGTTTTAAATCTAATTAAACTACGAGTATAAAGAATAAATATAGAATTTTTCATAATTTCTTAATTTTCACTTAGTCTAGGACACTGCAAGTTTCGTGGCAAATTGGAGGTTCGGTTAAACACGTCGGTGTTTTCTATATATTTTAAGCTGCTGAATCTCAATAGTTTTAATTAATAAACCTATTTTTTTCCAAAAAAAAATCATTTAATTCCTTATGAGGAAACCAACAAAACGATGTTTCGTAAGCAGGTTTTTCCAAGTACTAGGCAATCTCTGGCTATCATCTCTGCTATTTAAGTTGTTGAGCCTCTTTGCAATTGCAATTTAATGACTTCCCTTATAATTTATGTGGATATGTTTTCACATCTCGATAGCATTTTTGTTCCTGAGAAGTTGTCTTATGTCCTATGTTTAACAAGTGATGGACCAGTACAGAAGAAATTATTTTTTGACAGCGTTTGTATGTTCGTCTCTTCTGGCGTTTATTTTATTGTTGGTTTGGCCTACGTTATATGAGCAGCATTCTCTGTACGGAATTTCGTACACTCCCTGGTTTTCTAGAGAGATTTTTTTCTTTAAGTGTTTTTGCGTGTGGTGAAAACACACAACACCTAAAGAAAAAATCCCTTTAGAAAACCAGGGAGTGTATGAAATTGCATGCGGAGAATGCAGCTCATCTTATGTAGGCCAATTCAACGGTAAAATAAGCGCCAGAAAAAACTCAACATATAAATGACGTCGAGCAAAAAACAGTTTCACCTACACTGGGCGAACACTTGTTAAACGCAGGACATAAGATAAACTTCTCAGGAACAAACATGCTGTCCACAAGAGTTATAAGGGAAAACATTGAAATTGCAAAGAGTCCAATAACTTAAACAGAAGAAATGATAGCCAGCAATTGCCCATTTTTTGGAAGAATTTGGTTACAAATATCAACTAGCAGTAGGTAGTAAATAAACGTATCGTAATTCTGCAACACGACCCCCAAACACTGACAACAGGGCCGATGACAAGCAGCAGGACTGACAACCTGATTGGCCAAAACCATCCAGCCGACGAACACGCCCCACATACACACGAGATCGGTACCACCCTAGTCGCAAGCGTCAGTTCGCCCACAGTCGCCGTAGAGTAAGCACTGGAAATGGTGAATGAGATTTCGCCGAAACGTCAGCTGCTTTACAGTCCTGAGAGGGACTCAGCATATACACGTAATTCCCGAAAGCCTTCGATTACACACCACACCCGTGAGAATATCCGGCATAATATTATATATATATATATATATATATATATATATATATATATATATATATATATATATATATATATATAGATATAAATATATATATATATATATATATATATATATATATATATATGTATATATATATATATATATATATATATATATATATATATATATATATATATATATATATATATATATATATATATATATATGTTTATGCGGATTTCACGGATTCCTCCGTGTGAGATGCAATAGCAGTGGATATATCCACATTATGCCGTTGTAGTGCTGAAATCACATTCAGCAAACGTACAACTATATGCAGCTCCGCGTATGAATGAAGTAAAATGCGAACAGTAAATGCAAACTTCTCTCCATCATATCCACTGCTATTGCATCTCACATGGAGGAATCCGTGAAATCCGCATAAACATATATACGCCATCCGGCGGGAGGTCGGAGAAGCCGTGTTCAGTATTTGCATGCTTCCTTCCGATCTGTCCTTTGCACAGCCAGGTGCATGTCGGTACCCTGATGAGTCTAGTAGAGACGAAACATGTACCTCTGCCGTATCAATGTGGCGGGGAGGGTAAGTTTTGACTTTCTTCTCGGTATGGTGGTACAGGTAGGCCACCATCTCGATGGTGGTGAAATAGAATAAATTGCGTTTTATTACAATTTGTTCTAACTGTGTAACCTCTAACACAGAAAGGATATGATGGAGAGAAGTTTGCATTTACTGTTCGCATTTTACTTCATATATATATATATATATATATATATATATATATATATATATATATATATATATATATTAAGCTTTACAGTTTACTGTAAAACTAAAAGCTAGTTTGAATTAAATTCAAATTCTTGAATAATATTGAAGAAATTAAAATATCTGTTATTATTATATCATGCTCTCTTGTATTACAATTTAGAAATTTTAGTAAGTTGTTATCCAAATTGTAAAATAATCTAGTTCTAACACAAAAATAAAAACCGTGTGCTTAGTAAATGTAAGTACTATTAAATTTTAAAAAAAAAACTTATATGAAAAGGTAGATCTATAAACTTATTTATTGAATTAAGAATATCAAATTTATCTTGCCAAAATGCGTAAGACTTATTGTGAAATATGCATGTTATATTATGCAATTAGGTAGATTAATTTTAATTAACATTATACTATTATAGATTATGAATACGAAGCCAATAATTCAATCTTAAATTATTACTATTTAACTACAAATGAACAGTTTTGGCTTAAAAGAAAATTTAGCAAATTTAACAAATAAGTTTAACTTTTAAAGAAAATTAGTTCAGTTACCTCACGGCATGCTAACTCCAGAGATAATCATATACACCTAACAGTACTCCGGGGAGATAAGAAAACAAAAAAGTTATCTTCTTTAAACTGAAAATTATTGGTAAAAATATCCAATATTAGCAAAGAGCTGCATAACGATGTCCTTACCTAATCGATAAAGCTAAGTTGTAAGAGTGAAATTAAACCTTGACAACATGTCAGAATAGTAAAAGATAATTAATTAAAATGTCTGTTTTTACCATTTTTATTAGCACAAGAATTCAACACGTTTCTTGGTTTGTAAAAAATTACACGTACAATACTAATGAAAAGTTGTGTGAAATAGAGTGTAATGGAATAAATGTTAATTATTTTTCATTGTTCAATGTCAACTATATTATGTTAAAATAAATAATTAAATAATCACTCTGTGAATAGATTTCTCGTGGGAATAGGGTAGTTATATTTTTTATCACTATCCACGAAAGTCTAAAGGAAAAATAAATCAGTTATCGAACTTAATTTTTATTATCTTTGTTGTTTAAATGTTTTCTTAAAAATATATAAACTCAGTAAATTTATAAAGTCATAGAACTAAAAGACTCTTTCTAGGATTTGGCTTTAAATCTGTCGAAATAATCCTACTCTGATTATGTAAGTAAAACCAGACGTGTGAAGGATAGTTTTTAACATATGGTATATGAAATACCGTTAAAATGTATTAAAACATTGAACGATTTTCCCATTATTAGGAAACAAAAGAATAATCAAATAAACTCATTATACTGTAATATAACGTTTGATCTGTGAAAGGAGGTATGTAGCGTCTGTTTTTCCTGATTGCAAGAAAGAATGATTCAAATACCAGCATTATGAATAAAAGGGCACTCAGGTTTTTTCACAAACGTTATATTAACTTATTCCTTTAGTTATAGAAAGAAATAGAATAGTTTTATTAATTGTGTTTATATAAAAATTATTATTAAGACGCTCAGAGGCAAATTCGGGAATCAAGCATCCGGTATAGAATAGCTAACGCCCTCAGCACGTAAAGATCGAAACCTTCGAACTTTAAGGGAAAGAAATTGACGTTTCAGGGTTCCATCGGGTAATATGGGTACAAACGGGAATCAGAGGGGTGTCGAGAGGTGTAAGTTTCGAAGACACTCTTTTAAGGAATAGTAAATGTCAGACATAATTTGAACGGTACCGTGAGTACCAGTGCCGTAGAATAATCACGTCACGGGTATAATCGTCGGGAAAGAAGGTTATCTTTGTTTAATTTGGGAAATTAAAGGATTATCGTGTGTTATTTTAGGGGGCATTTCGCGATTTTCATACGGTTCGATTAAGTAATATAAATAGCTGTTTTTTCGCGTTTTATTTCTTTTTTTTTTGTTTAATATTTTATTAAGCTATTTATACGTGTTTTTCAAAATTGGGCTTTATATTTTTGGTTAAAATAACGGCCGAGAAGAGCAATTACGTTAGTTTTTCGTAATTGTTATTAGTTTTAAGTTTCTCATTGTAAATAGTTCGTTTTTATTCTATTTATTTTGTTAATCGACTAAGACTAAGTGTTGTGAGAAACTTGTTTTATTCAATTTAATTAAAACCTTCACGCGAACTAACTTGCGGGCGCGCTGTTGCGAGACCTACAAAACAAGAGATGTCTTCTGATCAACTAATTAGCAGCCTTTTCTGAGTCTTGAAGTTCTGAGTTGTGGTTGGTAAGCTTAAATAACCGTAGTTGTTTGGTAAGTGCAGAATGTCTTTATTACTGTGAAATTTAATTGTAGATTATTAAAATAGTTACTAATTAATATGGGGCAAAAAATGATTATAGATAAAATGATTAACGTTACCTTAATATGTCATTAGCAGGAGTCTATAATCAAATCCTGTCACAAGAGCAACGAAGCATATAAACAGCGTGATGTTTGAAACTACCAGCGAAGGATACAGAGATAATTTAATGGATAAAAATAAAGGCAATTATATTAATTGCATATACATATTCCTCCTAACCTAACATCTTAATGACAATAAAGAAAAAAAGTTCAATTTTAAAAGTACTGCATAACAAAACAAGGCTTTTAGCTGAATCCACCAACCGAAAATATAATATTTAAAAATAAACTCGCGACCAGCTTTTATTCTGTCATTTGCCTAAAAACCAAACATAAATAAGTTATAAATCCAGACTTAAAAGTGCTTATTTCTGAATATAAAATTAATGTTATCCCTAAAAATTCAAGCAAATATATTTAAGCACTTAGAAATGTAAGAAGATAATATTTAAGCTGACAGTGGCTTTTCGTCTGCGAATTTTTGTTTTTAGCTCGTTACGTTAATCTTCACATATTTGCTTAAAATTAAATGTTGTGTAACAGAGTAAATCCTTTCCAGTGGAATTTATATTTTAAGTTATAAGATTATAAAACAGAAATGTCGGGGAAATTTAATATTATATTCTTGTCACTGTCGCAAGAATTTATTAATAAAGTTTACGGCACTCTTTTTTTTAACTAATATGTTATTTGTATGAACTAAGTTATTACTTGAAAGTATGGAATATGGGTAAGGTAACCAAAAAGTTGCGCATAAAACAACATTGTTACGATCTACTCTCCTTATTAGTCAACTACTTGTTAACACTTCTACTGTTCAAATACAACTAACTAACTTAAATCTATTTACCTAAACTGGATTAAAAGTCTAGAATTTCGCTAGAAACATGACCAATAATGATGACTAATCGATATAATATTGCTATAAGTATATGTACAAACTGAGGAAGTTCTTCGTTACAATATTTCTAAATGGACGCATTCGATCTAGTCCTTCATTACTTTGCCGAGTTTGTCTTGATATCATGTCTTGTCTTCATTCTATCTAGTCCATGAAATTCTCGCAACTTCTCTTGTAAAGAATCGACCCAGTTTTCAATCTCCATACTTTTATTATTTGAAAAAATCAACATTATGTAGCAAGCAAATCTAAATTTCCTTTTAAATAAGATATTAGCAACTCCAGTAGTTTCGTGAACTGCGGAACGATAAGCCATTAAGAAGATTGGTAAATATTTGTCCCAATCTTTCTGATATCTGTCCCTAACCTTTGAGAGGTGCTCTTTAATGGTCCTATTAAATTGTTCAACCATGCCATCTGGCTGAGGATGTAGAGCTTGTTTTCGACAAAAAATCCATATTGACGGATCAGGTCCATACCTAAAATATACTCACCTTCAGCAACTAACACCAAATAGCTTAATCTTAGCCTTCTAAGTTGAAGCTTTACTTGCACTTCTCCAACCACATCAGCTGCTTATCCAGTTACAGTTTTCGACGTTAGTTTTCTGAACAATAGTAGAGTTTTAACTTTATCAACAAGGTTTGACTTTTCCTTCAATTATAAGGTTGTCGGCAGTCTTTCTTAGGCTACGAATAGAAAGAATTCTGGGGGTCTTTTCGATATTGGCCAACATCCGCATCTTAAAGCTGACTAATTGTAGCTTTTTTGGTTCTCTCCTGTGCGGTCTCTGGGTGGTGAACGAGACCTTAAGGGCACCCGACATTTCCTTCTTATGTGTTCATTTCTTCCACATCTGTAACAGTTTATCTGGTTTCTTCTTTATCGTGAAGCATCAACTGTTGTGTTTAATTTCATAAGGATTTCAGATAACATAATGTCTATTGTTTGGTTCGGTAACTTCTTGTTTTTCTCTATAGCAACCTCTCTTATTTTTGGCCGTAAAACACATTATAAACTGCTTCTATTTGCAAAACACTGTCTAACGCTTCTCTACAATAATTAAATTTACTAGTACGCTACACACGCAGCTCCTGGATAAGCCAGATGAACAAAACATCGAGCATCTCTTTCATATTCTTGCAAATTTTCTCCATTTCTCTGATGTCTTGATATATGAGATTTTCTTAAAATAATTTTATATTCGCTATTTACATACTCAAAAACGATTCAGTTCCACATTTGCAAAATCGAAAAATGTAAAATTTTTAGTCAGCTATATTGCGTTCGCCATATTAAATTAAGAAAAAAATACTATTAAATTCATAATTTACACCCTCAAGGACCCTCTATATCAGTTTTGGAGAAAGTCGAAAAAATGTAAAATTTTAAGGACACCATATTGAATCAGACAGATTGAGTTTTTTAAAAAATATTTTAATTTCGTAATTAACACTAATAAAAATCCCCCAATACTGATTTTTGACAAAATCGAGAGATGTAGAATCTTTAATCCTCCATTTTAGATCCGCCATATTTAATTTTTTTTTTATTATCAAATTCGTAATGTGCTGTCATATCAATTTTGAACAAAATTGGACAAAATTAATTTTTTATCCACCATATTGGATACTCCATATTGAATTAATATGGGACCACCGCAGCAACTTTCTGAACATAAGTAAAAAATTTCATTAAAATCGGTATAGCTGTTCCGAAGTAATCGGTGTACATACATAAAAAAATACATACATAGTCGACGAATTGAGAACCTTCTTCTTTTAGAAGTCGGTTAAAAATAAATATTATTCCGGACCTGAACAGATTTCGGTATAACATTAAAGCTGTGGTTGAAAGGTTTTATTGCAGTTTCATTGTTATAAGTGATAGGACTTTTTAGTCGGTGTCTAATAATTCTAAATACACTATAACTCTTGCTAACTGGCGCCATTAGAACTAGAGCGAGATGACCTGCTGGTAGTAGCATCATTTTCTCTGCCGATTCATGATAATTTAGGCTAAGAAACTTGCGCGACTGTTTTGTCACATCTTTTAGTGACATCTTATATAAAATGATGATTATTATTATTAAGTAACCAAATGCCAAAAGAAAACATCAAAAATTCCCGTCGCACGATGTTTTTCTCAACGTTTGAATTCCGCCAAACTTGTAGTCTACTCTGTATCAACTTATCAGACTTTTAGAATCGTGCGGCTACATTTCTTGTTTGTGCCACTAAACCGCACAAAAACAAGCTAACAAATGTTTTGTACGATAACAACATTTCACATTTGTATCAAAATAAATAAAGCAGATTTCTCCATGTTATAAAGCCAGGTGTAACCTTGTCACGAGAATGTGTCATTTGTAAGTGACGGAAAGCCGTGTGTAACGTGAGTTAGCGACTGATGGGGAGCCGTATTTATTAGTGGGTCGGAGTTTGTAGAAGCATTAGGGTTTGACTTTTGGGTTAAATATTGTTTTAGGATAGTCGCGTATCCACTTAATTTTGCCTAACCTTTAAAAAGGATAATTTCATTAATTAAATATATTTGTAAAACCTTTTTGTACCTGTTTTTAGCTTTTAGCGCCTTGGTCTCGATTTCAAGGAAAAACTTTTTTTTAGATACCCGAGGAACAAAAATGTTTGTTCCTCTTTTAGACCTTTTTACTATATAACTTTGAAGTATACCAAAATAAAACAGTTACCTAAATATGATTGCCTACCATATTATCAGCGCCATCTTTGACTACCGCAGCAACTTTCTGAGCACAACGTAAAAATTTCATTCAAATTGGTGCCGCCGTAATCGATGTACATACAGAAAGAAATAATATATTGTTCGACACAGCCGATCTTTAAACACACACTGTGTTACTGAACACACTCTATTATTTCAAAAGGTCTTTATTGTAAACTTCAATTTTAACACTTGTCAAACAATTCAACTTACTTTGACGACGTCTCTAACTAGACTGTCAACGAAAGCCGATCTGGACTCTTTATATACCCTTTTCGTCGATACCAGAAGATTCCCTAATTTTCTAGAAGTATTTCCATAGTACATGGGGTAACAAAAATAAGAAAAAGGAGTAATCTGAGGATTTCTAGACTTTCTGTCATAGGCGTTTCATGTTAAAAATGAGCAAATAGAATTGACTAAAAAGTTCTAGACCTCCTTTCATTGACATCTCCTGAGGAAATTAAAAAAACGTAAAATTAATCAAATAAATTATAAACTCGTAGAAAATAAACCTAAAACCGTACAAACTAGAAACACAAACTAACACTATGAAGCATTTACTGCTATAAAGTCCGCTACATTCACTCTTTCCGTATTGATCGTCCCGATCAACCTTCTTGATCTTGTTAATGGGCCAATATATCAAGATCCACAACTTTCATCTTTGAATGAGGGCTTTTCTGAATTTGGTGCATCAGATCGTTTAAACAGGGCGCTACGTTGTACGGACCTTCCCATGACTTATGAAGCTTTGGTGAACGCCCCTTGATTCTTTTCCATTGTACGATACTTTTTCACGAACCATGAATCCTCCAGTACTGGCTTTGAGGTCATAGAAGATCTTCATTCCGTCGTTGTCTATTTACAGCTATCTCTCTACCTTTTTGAAGATGGCCTGCAAGATATTCTTCCTCCATAGTGTATTTCGCGGTCGAGGTTCCTCTCGACGTACCCACTCGAAGATGACTTATAAAATGTTCTTCTTTCGTAGCTCCTTTTACGGTCTCCACGAGTAGTTCTTCTATGTCTTCCTTCATGATCCTTTCTACTATCGCCTCTATCAGCAGTAATTTCCGCACTCTAATACGACAACCACATACTTCAACTCCATCGCATGTAAATAGCCAATTCAAAACAGGGGATACTACTACTAAACCAGACATCTTAAGTTCACAATAAGGTACAAAGACTTTCTCCAAGTAGCTCCTACGAATTTCATCACCTATATTAGCAATATAAAGCCGATAGACATTAGGATCTCTGTCAGGAACAGCACTGTAAGTACAGTGGCTTTGTACATGCCCCTCTTGGCCACACTGCCAACAACGAATTCTACTTCTGCTACGAAAAGTTGTGTTTTTATTGTAAGGTGTTTTTCGTTTGTTCAAAAATTCTTGCAATTCCCTCATTAGCCTTATAAAAATTTCCTCGTTGGTCTTGCGATAATCCCGGGACTCTTCTTATGATTCCTTCTTGATGCCGTACAAAGTTGCTACACTAATATTTAAATGAAAAGCGCGCTAGTAAGATGTGACCTGAAAGTAGAACAGAGCTGAAGGATAGAGGCGACACCAGCGAACAAAATGCCAAGGTAACCCCTATGCCGTAGAGTAGGGATGGGTATTTAAAAGGGCGCCACTGAGTTTAGGCCGGGTAAACACAGAAACCCCCCCCCCACGTTGTTGCTTGGGCCTAGCGTTTAACTCGGCTCAAAAAAAAAATAGCTACACAAAAAATTTATACTAAGTTAACCCATTGCAAAATGATAAGAAGTTGCGGGACAAATAAAACTCCACTTACAGTGGACTGTTCTCGTTCAGAGGGTGGAACTGGATTTTTTATACACAGGAAGTGCAACTGGGTTTTTCTCTACCCAGAGGGTGAAACTGGGTTTTCCCTACCCCGAGGGTGAAACTAGGGTTTCTCTTCCCGAGTGTGGACCCTGATGTTTTTGAGGTTTCGACTGATTCCTTCATTGACACGTGCAAACTGCCCAAAATCCCTATCTCCAAGTTTATCCCGATAAAAAAAAACCTAACTGCCATCCTGGCAAAAGATACGGTATACCAAAACTCGACAAAATTATTAGAATAATCTTCGACTTTCCATCTTAGAATCCCAAAAACTTGGCCACTAAAAATTGAGATGAAAGTCTGCAGTTGCTTCGGACGAATGTATTGTTCAGGTTTGCAGATTCTAGTGTCCTAAACAAGTCTATTACTATTGATATTCACGTCTGAGTATGTATATACAGGGAAATGTTAGAATAAAGATACTTGTGCAACTTTCATGAAAACTAAGATTAAAAATTAGTGACAATATTCTTTTTTTGTATTAATAAAATACTATTACACTTAGTGTAAGCCAATTAATAATAGATTGATTAACATCCATCAGCATCGATGGTATTTTTTAGACTAATAATATTAAATATTGCAAGACAAAGAGTTTGAATAGTCGCATGAACTAATAAAGACATTTTCTCTATTTTTAATGAAGGAGCCACATGGACTTCCGTCGTTTATAAATGATATCTTCTCGTGACGAGGCTTCTCGCGGATACCCCATGGCTATAGTATCAAAAAAAAACGTTCTTCCCTTTTTTTACAAATATAAAAATGATGTTATCATTCCACTCGTTTGTCATTTGTTATTGTGTTTGTAAATGGCCTAATTATGTGACTTCCTTTACGTCCGCTCTTTACAAATGTTAGAGTTCCTTTTATAAGATAAAAAGATGTTTGCTAAAGCAGAAAAAAGCTAATCTTTTTATTCAAGTCTTAATCTTGCTCAAAAGTTATATGTACAGGGTCTGCAACAGAGAAGAACTAATAGAGACAGGAAACGAAGTTGAATATGAAATTTATCTGGTTTTTAGTTTTAGGTGAGCTTTATTTCATTAAGTAAACTTACATTGCATCAAAACAAATACCTATCTAGTCAATAAAAAATGAATTTTATTTCATTTGTTCACATTAAGTTGAGGTTCATTCAGTTAATACTGAATATAGAGACTCTCATAGTCATTAGTTTGTAAATATTTATGAGAAAAGTTTCTTTATAAAAAATATAAAGAGCCTGCAGTATACTGATTTGACATAACTCAATTTTTGTTGCAAAACACTTCATAAAACACATAATAATGTATAAATTTTTTTTATGTCGATTCAGTTGTTATACAAATATTAGTACATCATTTTACATCCTAATGTTTTCGGTGTACCCAAAATTTTTTACAAGTATATTACAAAAATATTTTTGTAAGAAATTTCGACCTAAAATGAAATTAGATATAGCTTTTATTGCGCAATTCTTCGCCATAATATCTAATAATGTTCATTCCACAATGTGTTGTGATAAATTTTCGACGTCGTTGTAGACAGTAACAGCCTGTCGTCTTACAAGAAGGATAGCACGGATTTAAGCGATATAACTTAAATATAAAACTCTTGACAAAATGATGGTAAGATTATTGAAGGCATTCAATCTTTAAATTGATCAACTTAAGGTAGTAAGCACGCTTGAAAAAATTAAGTGGTTAAGCTAAAACACTATTTTTAAATTAAATGAAAAATATTTTTTAAAAAACAAATTCTAAATGTTAATACTTAAAAAAATTTTTTTGAAGAATAATAAGTAACTTGAAGTTTATTTAATCTATAATTGTACCATTTGACAATGACAGCGTGGAATATACAGGGTGATTCAAAAATCGATCACGAAACTTAAGGGGGTGATTCTACTTGACAAAATAAGGGTAGAGCTTCATATAATTTTTTTTCAAAATGTCATTCGTTTTCGAGTTACAAGCCGTCCAAGTTCAAGTTTTTATTTTTTGTTTTTTGAATTACTCGCTTACAGGAAAACCGATTTGACTAATATTTGAAAGATAGGCTAAGTCTTCTGCGCTTCATCATTTTAGTAACAATTCACATTGATTGTTTGCCGCTAGAGGGCACTTTACCTACATTGAAAATTGTTTTTTTGTCATAATTTTTTAGTGTTGACAGCTACAGTAGTTTTTGGCATAATTTCTGAAAGACTGATGCCAGGCCTTTAAAAAAGGTGCTATTTATTTACATCGCTAAACCCAACGGTTTAGACGTAAATCACCCTTAAAAATTAAGTGGTAAATTTACTTTTCTCATTTCATTACCACCAGCTACCAGGTAAATAGCTATCAAAGTACACTACAGCTGTCAGTTTAACATCAAATAAATTCGCTTTTTAAACTATTTAATTTATAATCTTAAAATAACTAATAATGGCTAATCAGTAAATATTCATATTATGGATTATTGCGATATACATTTAATTGATAAAAATTAATGAAACAGTACTAAACAAACTAAAAAAGATTCTCGAAATGTCCCCCATTTTCTTCCATACATTTCCTAACACTCTTCAAAAAATGTCGCCTAACTCGATGAAAAATTCCTGGTGTTTCTTTAATAATTTGGCACTTTTCGATTATCCTGAAGCGAAGATCCTCGACGTTGATTACTGGAATATCGTACACCAATTGTTTCAAATGACCCCAAAAGAAAAAATCCATAGGATTAAGGTCTGGTGACCTCGCTGCCCATGCCAATGGTCCACTTCGTCCTATCCATCGCTCAGGATACGTTGCATTCAAATACTGTCGGACACGTATACTAAAGTGGGGCGGAGCTCCGTCTTGGAGGATCCACATGTTGGCCCTTACTTCCAATGGCACATCTTCCAGATACAATGGGAGACAATTTTGGATAAAATCTAAGTATACGTCACCAGTTAATGGGCCATCAAAGAAATGAGGACCAATAAGGTAATCTCCTATTATCCCTGCCCACACATTTAGTGAAAATCTACGCTGATGTTTCGTTTCTACCACATTGTTTGGGTTCTCGTCAGCATATGTGTGGATGTTGTGTAGATTTGTTATGCCATCACGAGTGAAACCAGCTTCGTCAGTGAATAATATGACGCCAATTAATCGATTATCGTGTTCATACTTAGCTAGGATCTGATTGCACATTTCCAACCGTCTCGGCCGATCATCGTCATAAAGAGCCTGCACCTTTTTTGAATGAAACGGGGAGAGTTGTTCTTCTCTTAGTATCCTCCATGAACTAGCCTGACAGAGCCGCACTTCATTCCCAATTTTTCTAGTACTAATACCTGGATTATCTTCAATAATTTCAAGCACTCTTTCTTCTTGTTGCACGTTTCTAGCAGTTCTAGGTCTTCCCCTATTTCCATTATAACTTTTAACGGAACCACATTCTGCAAGCCTCCTGTGCACACTGGAAAATGTTTGAGCATGAGGGATATTTCTTTCCGGATAACTCTCCATATAATATTTTCTTGCCAACTCTGCATTACCATTTGCTTTTCCATAACAAAAATGGATATCACAATATTCGATATTTGAATATTGGTGATTAGCCATTATTAGTTATTTTAAGATTATAAATTAAATAGTTTAAAAAGCGAATTTATTTGATGTTAAACTGACAGCTCTAGTATACTTTGATAGCTATTTACCTGGTAGCTGGTGGTAATGAAATGAGAAAAGTAAATTTACCACTTAATTTTTAAGGGTGATTTACGTCTAAACCGTTGGGTTTAGCGATGTAAATAAAGAGCACCTTTTTTAAAGGCCTGGCATCAGTCTTTCAGAAATTATGCCAAAAACTACTGTAGCTGTCAACACTAAAAAATTATGACAAAAAAACAATTTTCAATGTAGGTAAAGTGCCCTCTAGCGGCAAACAATCAATGTGAATTGTTACTAAAATGATGAAGCGCAGAAGACTTAGCCTATCTTTCAAATATTAGTCAAATCGGTTTTCCTGTAAGCGAGTAATTCAAAAAACAAAAAATAAAAACTTGAACTTGGACGGCTTGTAACTCGAAAACGAATGACATTTTGAAAAAAAATTATATGAAGCTCTACCCTTATTTTGTCAAGTAGAATCACCCCCTTAAGTTTCGTGATCGATTTTTGAATCACCCTGTATTAGAATTCATAGCATTATCTGTCATTCCGGGGACTACTTAAATAATTTTTAATAATAAAAACGAAGTTTCCTATATTTCAAAATGGCGAATTCAAGATGGTGGCTTTATATTA
Source organism: Diaprepes abbreviatus (assembly GCA_034092305.1). NCBI lineage: Eukaryota > Metazoa > Arthropoda > Insecta > Coleoptera > Curculionidae > Diaprepes > Diaprepes abbreviatus. The sequence goes on along the minus strand of JASJET010000259.1, from coordinate 1,748,045 downwards.
AACTGTTAGGCTACAAAAAGAAATTTAAATAAAGGGATTTTACAGTAGCTAATTAAGAACTGGAAGTGTTTGAATAAATTTGCAATAGCAAATTTCAGTTAATATATTTTCAAAATAATTGATCCAAGAAGACGGTTTTAGGAAATAAATTTTATTATTTTGCCATGACATTAAAAGCCACACTTTAATCTAAGGATTTTTAATTACATGAGGTATATTATAGAAAGTAAATACTGTATAGATAAATAATAAAACCCAATATCACACGATAAAAAAAATGCACAAATTAAAATCAAACTTTAATACTTAATAAATTTGTAATTACAGAGAAAAATAAAGTATCAAATAGGACTAAGTATAATGTAAGGTATTTTGTATAAAAAATAGAGTAGATAATAAGGAATAGTTGTAAGAAAATCTCAATAGATAGAAAAATGTTGGTCTAAGCAGATAATTTTCAAACTGTTTGTTTTGTAAAAGGTTTGACGTATTTTCCTCTTTAGAGATATAAGTTCAATTAAAAACTGTGTAAAACATATTGAACAACAAAGAGGAAAGAATATTGTAAATTAATATATTTATTTAGTTGTACTATAAGTGAGTGAAAACATTAGAAAACTCTACGCATTTATTCTAGGTCCAATATAAACAATAACAGTGATACCTAAAAAGTGCGAAATTTCCTTCGATCATACCCTAGATTTAAACAACAATAGATTTGTTTGAAGGCTGTTTATGGTCGGTGGGGGAGACGCTTTTTTGATGTTTGACAGACATAAACATATTTACTTATCTTGTCTTTCAGTTTAATTGCTTGTCGTGACTGTTTTGGTGTTTTTAAGTGTTAGAAATTACTATAAATGCGAAGTTTACAATTAATATTAACAAAAAGAGGATTTAAAAACATATTTTTATCGGCAAATATTATTAGATATTGTTTACATATTGAAATAACAATAATAAAAATTTAGGCAACCATATATTCATACTTTATTTTCAGAATTGACGTACCTAGGGGTATGTTCGAAGGACGTACCGATGATACTCGTTTAAATAATTCAATTAGAAAAGGATAGCATAAAATTGGTATGGGTGTACCAAGAAATTAAATATCTACTGTTAATCAACACTTTTTCAAATATAAATAAAAATATTATTACGTTATTCAACGTTCAAACAACCGGGCCCTAGTTCTGACGTTATGCTACTTCTACAAGGGTATGTTCGAAGGAAATTTCAATGCGGATATAGAAAAAAAATACACAGTGATAAGTGAAAAACATTCGTAAATGTTCCTTATGAAACAAGAATGTAATAGTTTGAAGATGTGGTAAACAAAATATGGTTTTTTATAAGCAAAATTAGGTATGAAATGTCTAGAAAATTTTATTTAATATAGAGATTTTAATATCTGGGGCAATAATAATAAGGGATTCAAATGTAATTAATTTTTATATGTTACAGTTAAAATTAGACCTACTTATTTGTATTTCTATTGCACTGATATCTTAATTTAATTTACTTTATAATATGGAACTCCGATAGCCCCAAAAAAATAAAAAAAAAGATGTTAATTCTACAAGCTTAAGAAAAAGACACAATATAATAATAAAATAATAAAAAAAAATTAGGGCTAATTGGAATTAAATATATACAAAATTAAAAAGTGGGACACACTAAAATAAAAACATATATAAAAAATATGTAAACAGCATTAAACAATAAAATACAAAAAAAAAACAAAAATTTAAATAATAAATTGTGTTTACATTGGTAAACATTACGTATCTACGTAATCAAAGTCAGTGAAGCTATCTTTGCTCAAATTAATTATAATTGGGTCCTCTATCTCACCGATCATGAGATCGAGTTTCCACATTTTGTTTTATTCTTTTATTATATGGATTTTTCCCAATTTTCCGCAGTAACTTCATTCAAAAAAATATTTCAAAAATTCAGTTAAATTACTAATTTTTTAAGTTGTGGTATTTCTAGCAACTCTATCTTTTACTTGAGAGGGATCTTTCCTTCTGCAACGGCAGTTTCCGGACGAGCTATAAGAACAGATTTCCTATCTGGTTTTTTCCAGCAAAAATTAAGTTCTCTGAGCAATTTCCACAGCTCAGTTCTTTTAATTTCAGGTAAATCCCGATCTTCATTGATTTTAGTTAGAATTTTGTCGACGGTCGGGATCTGCTTCTCATAATAAAATGTATGTACAACTCCATTTATTGCAATTTTCATCTCTTCTTTCAACGAAGTTTTTCGTCTGCCTGTAATTGAATGTGGCTTGGGAGTACCAACAATTTCAGTGTTTTTTTTCTTCTTCAGTATTCGGTAAATAGTAGATTTCCAACTTCTCTCATATTGGAATACATCTCAACAGAGCTATTAACATTATTATCTAGATATTTATTGATATCTTAAGGCATCATAAACATTCATCGTAATAAGTTTTTCGTTGAGGTATAACGATTTTGGAATAAATATAGAGGAGGACACACAAGATAAATCACTAAGGACATACTGTAAGGTGTACTTTGCTCACTGAAAGAAATTAAATTGAACTATCAGAAATTTTATTGTTGCAGTAAATTTATAAAAGCTTATAATATTTAAATATAATTAAATAATAGATTTACGGCAGTCCTCAGTTACCTGCGGCACTGGAGCAGGTATGTTGGAGGTTTCGGTAACAGTTTTATTACTCTCTCTAGTTCTTGAATAGACTATAGGAATGTGTATGCTTGCGATCGTCCCCTCCCTCCCAAGAGCACTGAGTTCAGGAAAATAGAACCGATTCTGCCTTTTATATTAGAAATGTGTATGCTGCTAGCACTCTCTTCCCCTGTTGGCAACTTGTTTTTTCTTGTGATCCCCCCTCTCCAAGAGCTTGAAATTCAGAAAAATAGACCCGACCCTGCCTTTTACACTAGAAATAGGAATGTTGCTAATGTCCCCCCTCCCCCCCCCCCCGCCGACAACTTATTTTCGCTTGTCATATTGTACTTTTGTGATATCACCGCTCCCGCTCAAAGAGAGAGGCTGGAGCCGCCCCTGTACTGACTATTAATGTAATCAAATTAAACTATGTGTATATCGTTCCTATGTACTGCAGCGACACGATACATAAGCCATGTAGTAAACGAAACCTTCAATAACGTGCTCTTTTCATTATAGGAATTTCCCAGTAGCCTGTAAGACCAATTACGTAAATTTAAAAAGATATTAAAAATTATTTTTAAGCAAAAAACTACTTAATAAGATTAGCGTAATTCCTTTAAACAATGTCCTAAACTTAAAGCTTTTAGAAGATTCGTTTAAGAATTTGAGATAAAACCCGCCGATGTTGTACAACTAATTGGATTATCCCGAGCCCAAAAGTCTTTTAATTATACATTGACTGAGGGATGGCTTTTATTTTTGGTAATTAAGTACAGATTTTTTTATCCTTCAGAAAAAAAAAAGATTGAGGAGTTCGTGGACTTTAATTGTTACTGATGGTTTGTTTTGTTTGACTTTGACTTTTATTTATACTTTTTTTTCTTGTTGTATATTTTCTTTAGTTCAGGTTAGTTCAAGTTAAAAAAAAACTTTTACTATTTGCCACAGAGTACCGAATAAGTTTGTATTGACAGAACTTATCACATTCAAGTAAAAATAATTTAAAAAAGGGAAGAATATTCTTACGCAGAGTATGCTGATATGATTTTAATTTACGGTGAAGCGCTGTCAAATTCTTCGAAGACAAGAAGACTTTATGCTGAAAGGTTTCCAGTTCGAATATTACAAAATCCAAAAATCTTTCAAAGGGTTGATCAAAGCCTAAGAGAAACAGGTAAAAGATGGTTAGAAAATAATTATTAGAATTAACGAATTGATTTTTTACATATTTTATTTAGGGTCATTTTTGCTACGACGTGACGGTGGGGCCCATCACAGGAGAACAGGAGACTCTCACGTAGAGCAACAAATTTCGCAAGATATTGCTTACAACCCTTCAAACAGCATCAGAAAGCTGGCGGCACAAAACTATGTTATAAAATGGATTGTACATGAAGCTCTAACAGAACAGTTATTTGATCCGTACGACATTGAAAAAGTACATTCTATATCTCCGAATGATTATTCCGCAAAACTTCAATACTCCAACAGTTTTATATAGCAACAGTTGTGGAACATAACATCTCACCACCGCTTTCCGGCGAAACTGGACTTAAATAGAGGTCCAAGTTTGTGGAAAGTACAAGGATGTCTGGGAAATATACCGGTGGATCCCACTGATGAGTCCACCACCGGTATCGGGACGAAACATCCATACATTTACTACGGTGGTCGAAAATAGATCGCTAGCTACATGTCTCTACCACCAGGGGCATTGCTAATTGTGACATGGCGCCCGAGCAGGGACGGCGGCAGACGAGGATCTTAACCGCCGTTGGCTTTGATTAAGCCTGACCCGGCCATTGGAAGACCACCGAGGATGTCCGTTCCACTTCCTTTTCAGGCCTGTGCTTTCTAACGGCTTGGACTGTCCGACAGTTTAAGCCGGAAAGCAAATGCCTTAGGTGAGGCATGTTGTAGAACATAACATCTCACCACCGCTTTTCGGCAAAACTGGACTTAAATAGGGGTCAAAATTTGTGGAAAGTACAAGGATGTCTGGGAAAGGTACCGGTGGATCCCACTGATGAGTGCACCACCGGTATCAGGACGAAATATCCATACATTTACTACGGTGGTCGCTAGCTACATGCTCTTACCACCAGGGGCATTGCTAATTGCGACACAACATAAACTAAACTTAAATTTTTCTAGCCTTATTTTATTTACCGATGGAGACGGTTTTACAAGAGATGGCCCAATAAACTCACACAATTCACATTTTTAGGCTTATGAAAACCCGCACATCTTAATTCAAAACAAACACCAACAATGGTTAAAAATCTTTGTTTTTGGGTTTAGACCGTGTTAAATTGGAATTATTATCCGACGCTTCGCCTACAAAACATCTTCAGGGATCTTTACTCCATGAGATTAGAACACTCAATGATTATCGAGGAGCAACAGCAAGGTATTTATACTCAATCGATTTATACGTGTGACTGGATATTTACAAATTTCAATTGATTCTCTAATTTTATGTTTAAAGAAACCAGGCACTGATGTTAGCACCTTAGTTTCTTTTACATTAAAATTGTGACTTGAGCAATACTGGTGTTCAGCTACTGCAGATTGTACAATTTGTTTCTTTCATGTTCCTTAAGCTTAGTGGATATAGACCGTCCTGTTTCACCTACATATACTTTACCACAAGAGCAAGGTACCTTGTAAACGCCTATTCTTTGAAATGGATTTGCATCCTTTGGAGACCTCAAACATTGTCCAACCTTCTTACATGGCGTAAAAATTGTCCAAATGTTTGATTTTCGGAGCAATCTGGCAATCTTGTCGGTGATTCCGTGTATGTAAGGTAAGACAACACTGTTCATTGAGAGTTCATTTATGACATTGACAACGTCTTATATTTTCAGAGCAATATCCGTTGCCTCTCAGTGCATTAGTCTGTTTTTCTGCTTTTAATTTCAGTGATTGTTCGTCACCTATTGAAAGTGCTCTGTGTACCACCAAAGAGTTTATGACGGATTGTTTTTGAGAAGGATGATGGTGTGACGTTGCATTGAGATATCGATTTGTATGTTTTGGTTTTCTGTACACAGAAAGTCCTAATTTGCCATTTTCTTTTCTTTGTACTAGTCATAAATTTTTGAGTTTTTCACATAAAAACCGATTTATCACGAAAACTGTCAGTTTTATCGAAACAAATTAATACTATCTCTTTTGAAGAAGAATGACCAAATCAGTTTTTAGCTCTGTAAAATGACACTTGTCAAAAATTAGGCCCAATGAGTGTCGCTGCAAATCCGTTCCTGACTTCTCTGATGATCGAAAACATATGGTTTAAAGCAGGCGCGGATCCAAGGGGGGGGCGGTGGGGGCGATCGCCCCCCCCCCCCAAGAGCTTGGAGTTCAAAAAAATACACCCGATTTTGCCTCTACTACTATAGTTTATTCAAGAACTAGGGAGAGTTTTTCATTTCTTACCTTTTTTTTTTCGCAAACTACCTGTGTTCTTTAGTCTGGTGTCTTTGGCAAAATCTGTTACACACATATTTTTTATAGGAATGGGTTAGAAATTTTATAATCAAAAATACCGGTCTATAATAATGGACTATTTGGGTTGGATAGCAATAGATATTTGGATGTGTGAAGTGTTAAAAAGGATTTTAGGCCTTGTCATAGGCGTCGAAAGGAGGTCTATTTTATCACTAAATATTTATGGCATAGAATATTATTTCAGTTATAAACTTAAAATAAAAAGTTTTTATAATATTATTTTATTTCTTATGATTTTTTAATAATTCACATACATTAGAAAATATAGATAATTTTGACATATTTAACGCAAATCACACATTTTTAATTTTGGCATAGAAACCGTTTTAGGCTTATTCAGACTAATTTAAATACTTACTAAATACCCAATATCAAAAATACAAGAAGTTAAACATATATAAAAAAAAATAAATTCAATATAATATTAAAATTTTTTTGGGGCTATCGGTCATTTTATTATTAATTAAAAACATTTTTCTCTCCTTCTATTACCGTTTATATCTGTTCTTCCAATGAGGTTTTTCGTCTGCCTGTGATCGAATGTAGCTTGGTAGTACTAACAATTCCAGTCGTTTTTTTCTCCGTCAGTGTTCGGTACATAGTGGATTTTCCAACTCCTGTCATGTTGGAACACATCTCAACAAAGGGCAATGAAGCAGGTACGTTGGAGGTTTCAGTAACAGTTTTATTACTCTCTTGAATAGAGTATAGGGATGTGTATGCTTGCGATCGCCCCTCCCCTTCCAAAGGGCCTTGAGTTCAGGAACATAGAACCGATTCTATCTTTTATATTAGGAATGTGTATGCTGCTGGCACCCCCCCCCTCCCCGTTGAGAACTTGTTTTTTTTGCGATAGCACCCCCCCCCCCCCCCAGGAGCTTTGAATTCAGGAAAATAGACTCGATTCCGTCTCTTATACTAGGAATGTGTATGTTGATCGCATCCTCCCACCCCCCTATCGGAAACGTTTTTTCTTGTGATCTTCCCCCCCCCTCAAATTCAGCTTCAAATTCAGAAAAATAGCCTTTTACACTGGAAATGGGAATGTTGCTGGTGACCCTACCCCCCCCCCCCCCCCGGGGACAACTTGCTTTCGCTTGCCATACTGTTCACTACTTTTGTGATATCACCGCCCCCCCAAGGAGAGAGGCTGGATCCGCCCCTGGTTTAATGAGTCTTTATGGTCTCTATAAAATATTAAAATTTCGTTAAATTATACAATTCGATTCAAAACTGTTGAGCCGATAAGGTAAGAATTAGGAGGTATATATATATATATATATATATATATATATATATATATATATATATATATATATATATATATATATACATTAATATAATATTCAGTATTATATTTAAGAAAGAAGTATAAAGAACGTTTAAAATAACAAAAAATTAAAATAACTATATATCGTACCTACCGATTATATACCTATAATAATATTTAAATTTATATTTAAATGTCAAAAATGTAGGTGTTTAAGGTTAATAAAGTATTTTGAGCCGCAAAGTTAATAAAATTAGGATAACTTCTTTCCACAATAACCAAAACCTAAAGCTTTTTAAGAATTTGTTGAGGAATTTGGGACAAAAGCCGTCGATGTACAACTAATTGGATTATCCTGATCCCAAAAGTCTTTTAATTATACATTGACTGAGGGGTGGCCTTAACTTTTGGTAATTAAGGGCAGATTTTTCTGTTCCTAAGGGAGGGATGATTAATTTCGGGGAATCGTGAGATTAATTTAATTGTAATGGTTTGTTTTGGTTATTTTTGGTTTTCATAAGTAACTTTATTGTATTAGTGTGTTTTCGCTTCTTGATAAAATAAGTAAATATTAAAATATTTTTGATTGAGATGCCTTTTTTATGCTATAAGTATCATAGTCATTAAGTAAACCTAAAAATAGTTATTTTTTGTTATTTTTTATTGCGTCAACTAAGGTAACATTAGTTCTTTGCGGGTATCTTTGATCGATATGCAAACAATGCGAAAAAGCCTTTCTCTGTTGTTCATAGCCTACTACAATTTTTAATAAAGGAATCGCAAAATTGAGCTTACCTTTTTATTTTAATATAAAGAATGGTATATAATTACATAGAAAATTAAAGCAATCAACTTATCATCTAAAAACATATAGGGTATCTCATTTATAATAATCAAGGTAAGGGAATAACTTTGTAACCCTACATCGTATTAAAATTATAACAATACCATTATATTACGCACTTAATTAATTAATAAGAAAGTTACGTAGCATTTTAAAAATTGGCCTCGTTCCTTAATTTCTGACCCTCCTCCTATCTTTGGCAATGGTGACCAGATTTGTGTGACCCCCCTCCCCTGGTGTCACATCACATATTTTGTAATATGAAATTAAGAAATTATTAAATTAGAAGAGCACTTCCAAAATTATTTATATATATTTCTATCTCAAATCTTTTTTTAAAAGTCGACAATAAATTAAACATTTTAGCAGTTTTACAAAACATCAGTCATTTTGTTCTCGATATAAATAATACTAGGATGTGTCAACATATATATATATATATATATATATATATATATATATATATATATATATATATATATATATAAATTTAATTTTTATCGAAGACAACCTCGAGAACATTAGAAAATGTCACACCATCGAACTAGTACAGCAAGATCTCTTTGAATATAAATCATTAAACCAAGTAACAATTGCAAATAGTTTTAAATCATTAGCATACAAAAGACAATCATAAACTTATATGTAATCGAAGGTTTTCGGGCATCCCGTGTATGTGCTGAGTCCCTCTCAGGACTGTAAGGCAGCTGACGTTTCGGTGAAATCTCATTCACCATTTTCAAAGCTCACTGTATGGCGTCTACGAACGCTCGGATCTGTTCCTTGTTACCCTTACATTTTTTAGTTACTGAAAAGCATCCCCGTAGCGGATTTTATATTCAAATTTATGAATCATTTTTATGCGGAAAGTTGTACAACAATTTCTTTTGCGGAAATTTTTATTACAAAATTTTCTAAATTTTCTTTGCGGAAAATACAAACATAATACAAAAACAAAAGGCCTATAAACTCAAACACTTGCAAGTTCCCCCTGGCTAAGTGTTATTCACCGTAATGCTTAGTTTACCCAATTCTTGATTTTCTCTCAGAATCTCATCCTTGGAGCATTCCAAGCTCAAACATTCATCATGCTTTATGCATAGCCGACAAGTGCTTATTTTTGGAAGCAATTTTTACTTCAATTTCCGAAGTAAATAGAAGAAACAAAAGCCCCTTTTGTGAGGCGGCCAGATTTCCTATCTGGTCGGATGGTTTAGGAGGGACTCTCACCGCACCCCCCTGTGTTGCGGTTCAATAAGGTAGAAAATCCTTAGAAACGACTTTTCACTTTCTAATTCTACCTTATAATAACGAAAAAATAGGGACCTGGTGGAAATGAACCACGATAGTGCTCGTTACAGGACCAGACACGCATCATGTTACGGTCTAGCGATATAAATTTATACTTGGAAACGCTTCACCTAAGATTGTTATGGTTCCTACTTTATGAAGATATTGTATACTATAGTGATTTTAGGAATAACATCAGACAAGTCTGGCGCTTTCGATGACTGACTGAAATCCGGCAGCTCGATTCGACACGCGTTCAGCAACCAAACCACACCCAAATATAAAAAAGGAGGCGTTCTAATATGCGATAATAATAATTAATAAAATATTTCGCTTTCCGCCCCGTAATCACAAAATTGGTTCCCGACTCAAATCGCAAGATCAACTCGTAGTCCGTCCTTAAAAATAACTTTATTTTAAAATTTAATTACAATTTATTTTAAAAGTCAACAACGAATGAAAATTTTTGAGTTCGCCATTAATTAAAAACTAAGTTGTTAGCAAGATTGGCGTAATTCCCTTTAAACAATGACCTTAAAATCAAAGCTCTCAAAGACCCGCTTATGAATTTAAGATAAAATCAGCCGACGACGTTGAACAACTAAATTGATTATCCCAAGCCCAGAAGTCTTTTATTATACATTGACAGAGGGGTTGTTTTAACTGCCAGTATTTAACATTTATTTTTAATTTTTAAGCTGAGGTTGGAAAAGTTTTGGTCGAGATTGTATTTTGAGTGATTTATTTGATTTCAATTCGTTCATTATTTTGTGTTTTATGAAGTGTTTTCTAAGTAAAAATGAGATTTGTGAAGTTGCAACATCGGAGTGCTATCAAATTTTTAACAAAGAAATATATTTGTTCTAAAAATTTTCATCATATTTTGAGGTCAAGTTTCAAAGGAATAGTGGATCAATTCCACAAATGTTCCAACAAGTGAAACACTTTGAAACGTAACCAATTCCAATGTCTGTAAGTAAGTGAAAACTATGATTCGCGACGATCTTGCGATAAATGTGTTATGATAAAACAATGTATAAACTTGATGCCATATTTGCAAGTAAGCGAAAAACTAATAAATAAGAAAAAAGAGATAAATGTTAGTTTTGTAGACTTAGAAAAGGCCTTTAGTCATATCACAAGAGAAAAAGATATATAACGAACAATAGAAAAAATAGAAAAGAAAGAAGAAAAGAACACAAATATAGAAAGAATCAATAACGAAGAGTCTCAAGAATTTGAAACCAAAACAGAAATGAAACACAGGGCCCTTTCCTCGAAAGGGTGATGTGAAAGGTGATGTGAACTTTTTGACAGTAAAAGCCGTATTCTTGAAAAGCCAATGTTGCCAGATATGAACGTGCTAAAACCCCAGAATTTCTAAAAATAAAATGGATGAGAGATTGAATTGAGCTCTCAGACCGAAAATGTCCGTAGCATATTTTGTTGCCATTTTAGACAAAAAGTAGTTCTGGTACTTTAAATTAATCGTCAAAAGTAAAAAAAAAAAATAGTGCTGTTGTTATTTTTGTGAAGTTATTAATTCCCATTACAATATTTCTACTTTGTCTAGATCAAAGTTATCTTAAATTGACACTCTAGAAGTGTTTAACAAAAATGCATACAAAGAGCCAAGTACTTTAAGATTCTAATATATAACGAAAAAGGGATATCAAGAAAAACAGCAGTCATAGATACAAAGTAATATACTAACAGTAATTGCAGAAAACCAGCATCGATAAACCTTGAAACGGTGGAAATTACAACTCTACGTAGTATGACTAAAAGCCATCATCCCAATCCACTACGGAAACTATCCAATCAGTTACTTATTGTATGAATTCACAAAATGTCCGGCCTCTTACTGCAAGATGTTCTGTCCTGACAACTAAATTTGAAAGAAAACCTGAAACTTAAACAATGACAGAGAAACTGTTTATGATCAGGGATCGAAACCAAAGGCCAGGCAGAAGACGTCCAATATTGGCGGATCTCACATTCAACTTTTAATATATTTTTTCTTTATTTTATAAAGATTTGTAGAGACTTCAAGATCAAATGTACCATAAGGTTTTTATGCTGAAGGACCTCATTCGTTGGTCTGTAAGGTTCATATTTATATGTCCCGATAAATTATAATCATAATATTTATTTCACTGTAGTGTCGTAAAGTGTTTAACATAGTCTAATTAAGTTAAGTGCTGTAGTTAACATAATTTAAATATAAAATTTGTTACTTATTTAAATAAAAGTTTCAGATAGCTTACAAATTGTGATTTCTCAAATTTATTATAAGTTGCGTCGTGAAAAGAATTATGTTATGGACACAAGTATTATTTATGTTAAATCCATAAGCAGAACTGGCCCTAGAAAAACATTTTTAAATAGCACGCTCATACAATTGAGTTATGAACAGAATCTCCTGGAAAAATTTTATATGTCTGTAATCTCAGATTTGCTTAATATTTGCGAGACATATTCAACTTTCTAAGGATATTTTACTAAAAAATTTGAAAATACTAAAAATATCGGGGTACCACCTAATTAACGTTTAAACTGTTTATTCAAAAAATAAAACGTCTTAAAGGAACAGTTCGTCAACATATTATTTTTTTTAATGACGAGTTATTTTGAAGAACCAAAAATAAAATAAAAATTTTTAATACTATTTTGTTTTTTGAAATCCGTGCGTTAATATGTCATTTAGCGGCTGACATTTCATTTGCGCATGTTTCACCGTTCGCTTGCCTTCCACCGGGCGAACGAGGATATGAATGATGAACATTTCAAGAATACGCGTTCGCCACCTTTTCACCGTTCACTTCACGTTCCCCAGTTCGAGGATAGGGCCCCAGGTGTGTGCTAAGCCCATTACTTGCGAAGTAGTAGATATCTGTTGGACTTCCATTGTCTTTATCTTCGTTGAATATTACGACGTTTCGGCCAGCAGTCATCTCTAACCGTTTTCAAGTTTCACTTCGTGATATTCAACGAAGAAAAAAACAATGCAAGTCCAACAGATATCTACTACTTCGCAAGAAACATCATTGTCTATGACCTTCAAACAAACACAAGCCCATTACTGTTTTCGAGAGGACTAGAAGAAACCATAAAGGAAAATAAGAAATTAATGAAATCACTAATAGTGGACGTATTTGAGTGAAATAATGTTTACAAATGATATAGTAAGGGAATTTAAAATTTTTAAATAAAGAAATCGCAAAGATAAATATAAATATCGAAAAACAAAAATAATAAAATAATAATAATAATAGTTCCAGGAGAAAAGAAAGAACATGGCTTAAAAATACAAGGAAAAACATTGAAACAGGTGGAAAATAATAAATAACTAGGAACAGTAATACAAAGCGACAGAAAAATGTATAAAAAGTTAATGAGAGAACGAAGAAAGCAGGACAAAATGTTTTATAATATGAACACCGTTTCTAAGAAAAGGGAAAATTTCGAAACACCATTAGACCAACAATATTTTCTAGTATTGAGACAAAAACAATGATAGAAAAGATCAAATAATGTGTGAATGCAACAGATATGACATTTATAAGAAATAAAAATTAGAGAGATGAATTTTTATCAAACGTACTGGGAAAAACTGTTCCCCAAACCAATAATGGAAAAAATCGAAGAAGGGCAGTTAAGGCAATTCGGTCAGGTGTGTTGTATGAATAGCGAGACTAGTGAAAAATGTTTATATGACGCAAGTGACAGGGAAAAATAGGAAAGGACGACCAAGAACGATGGAATGACGATGTTAAGGAAGCAGCGAAAAAAAAAGGAGTATACCAGGAAGGAATAAAAAATAGACCCAGGATAGGAAGCGATGGAGAGAAAAATGCAAAAGAGTGTAAACTTGACTCTACTTGAGCCTTGCATCAAAAGTAAGTAATTCAAATAAATAATGTTTCAGCAAAATTACTTACCACCGAACTAAAAATGACTTAATCAAAAAATTTTCCAGTCATTGGGGGACTCTATAACTAGACCCTGAGTTCTTCTTTAAGATATTGACAACTATAAGACTTAGGTACACCACTAAGAACTAAAAATAACTTTGAATTTATGCAATGGATCCATAAAGGTTTTAGCTTTCAAAAAAAGGTACACAATCTTCAGTTGGCTCTATTTCTTGGAATCAAGTTGGAGCTATTTATATCGAATACTTGTTGAAGGTAACTCTAATAAGAGTATCTACGTTAGCATATTAACAAAATAGCTTACGTCTATTTTGCTTGTTCACGAAGCAGTCAAAGAGAATAGGAAATGGTGGAAATAAACGGTATTAGAATTGTTGTTTCGTTTCTTATTTTAACATAAAATTAAACATTAGTTTTTAAATCTTTGATTCAACAATAATGGTAGTAATAATAATAACACAATCCTGTATAATTTGATGACTGCTAAATTTACATGTAGAGGTCTCGTACTCTATTTCTAACTTCGTATTACTGTGCCATAGTAGTCTGCTTTGTGTAAACAATATCAAGAGATAATTTGAAATTAGCGATCTCAATGTACAAATTTGCCACCACAGTAGAGATGAACAAAAGTACAAACATAATCTTGATCAGCAATTAGGGTAATGAGCTACTTAAATCACCATATTTCCAATAATAACTGTCACTAGTTGTTTGAAGGTAAAACAATAATAATAAGTAAATATTCTTCCAAAAATAACAATAAAAAAAGGTTTAATGAAACAAAATCCCTTTTAAGTTTTCATGTTCCCTAATACATTCTAAGAACTTCATCTTAAACATCATTTAAAGACGTTAGAGAAAAAAATTCCGGAAATCTTATTTTCTGAAAGCGATTATTTCACAAAGAACTTTTTATAAGTCTTAAAATGACATTTTTTATATTTACATTTAATCAAAGAGAAGTCAAAAAACCTTTAAAGAGGTATTTTCTACTTAAATTGAAGTTATATATATATATATATATATATATTATAGGTAAACATCTTTTTTTCTCAGGTGTGGTAAGTTTTTGATAATGAAAAAGTCAAACAAAATGGTCAAAAATAATAAATTAATGTATTTAAGTGGTAATTGCAGATGGTAGGAAAGTTATTAGTAAATAGTATGTAAGAATTTATACTGGAATCATATTTTACAAGGACATAAAATGCCAAAAATTCTGTAATAACATGATAAAATGCAAGAAATTAATGTGGAAGGTTAGACATTAATACATATAAATTTAGAATTATAAACATATTGGTTTCAGTAAGACATGACTCTTATAAAATAATAAATAAGTGATATTTTGAATAAGGTGAAAAGTGTTATTGTCCAGAAATAGTGACTGAAAAAGCAATTTTAAAAACAATATAGTGAAATCCACAAAAACGAGAATTTTCGCAGCCCATTTAATAAACAGTACGGGTAAAGATGAAGTTAGTGAAAATAAGCGTAAAATAATAACTATTGTGATGTGTATATTGTGAAATAAAGACACTATTTATCAATAGTTATTAATAACATATTAGTCCCAGCGCATTACAAAAACAGTATTTTTTAAAACTTTGTAAAAAAACATTGTAAAAGTGCAATAAAAGTGTAAGAAAATATAGATTATAAGTTTACTTTGATAAGAAACTACTATTAAAGGGTACCTAATTATAGGTAAAATTTTGTTAAATAGGATTAGAATAGTAATTAAACCAGAATTATCAATTTCAGGAAGTTGTAATTAAAAATTATATGTATAGGTAAAATTTTCGTAGATGTAGTCCAATTTTATTTATTAATTTTATGTGATAAATAATAACCAAAATAAAGTTTAGGTATATTAAAATTTCAGGAAAAGTCCAAAATTTATATAAATCATAATTTATTGTCACCAAATAGAATATTTATTTCATAATATCAATAAAACAACAAAATTTTATCATATTTTGACAATTAGATTTTGGGTTTTAATGCTTAAAATTTCATCTAGTTACTAGTTCACGTCAGATGGCTGTCCAATCAGACAAATATTAATACAAAAATTTATACCACGTGATTACTTACTATAAAAAGCTAAAATTCATTTTTTTCTAGGAATACAGGTCCATCATTTGTACGGTTAACATCATCAGTCTGTTTCGTAAATTTAACATAACCCCAATATTCAGTTGATAATTTAAAAGTAAAAGTAGTAGTGATTATTCATCGGACATAGTGTAAAATTCGCTATTTTTTTTTATTATCCAGACCATAATCTGAAAGTTTTTTCAATTGGTATTTATGAATAAATTAAAAAGAAGACAGTGCTGAATAATCTGTATTGAAAAAAAAAAACATAGCTGGTCTCATTTATTAAAAATTTTTCAGAAAAGTGAGAGGAAAAATCATAGAACTTGGAAATAAAAAATTTTCTGGAAATTGAAACTCCATTTTAAAAGAAGTAAAAAGAAGTTTAATAAATCAATAAATAAATTAAGTCAATACATAAGCAGCTGTAGAAAATATTTAAATAATTGGGAAAGGAGAAAAGAGTTATTAATTTTTGTTTTATTACAAGAAAGGAACGAGGAAATATAAAACGTGGATATTTAAAAAATTTTCTGGAGATTTAAAAAGGTATTTATCTATTGTGTAAGATATTGAAAATTTTTGACTTTCCTGATAATAATTTAATAAATAGATTTTTGTTAATCTTATTGTGAGAAATTATAGTTAATAATAAAATAGAGTAATACTAACCTCATAACAAATAGTTGTAGTTAATAATGAAAAATAAATTGTTTAATTTGCACGACATCAAGATCACTTTTAATAATAATAATAACAGCACACCCTAAAATATTTTTTGATGGTTTAAATAAAATCACATATTTTAAGACGCTATGCATGCTATATTGCAAGAATTAACAATTCAAAACCCATAAAAAAGAACACAGTGCATATTGAATAATTTTTTATAATTTAATTAGGTTTAGATAAGGTGTTTTATAAAATTTTACATAGAAAAACTGTATCCACTTACATTATTGTATTTTTCTGAATAAAGTTTGTATTTGTGTTTTTTGAATCATTGGTTTGACCTTTTCCGACAATTATTATATTTTCATCTGAACTCACTTGAGAGAGAGAAATTTGACATCAATGTTTCAAATGTCAAATCGCTAAAAAAGCAGAGTACATGCAGAAATACAGCACATGTGTAACTGAATAATATTTATTGAAAATAAAAAATTAAAATTTGGTACCAATTGATTATACTTTGGTAAAGTTATTTGTGCCTGGAGCCCAACAATTCATAACATAATATATATATATATATATATATATATATATATATATATATATATATATATATATATATATATATATATATATATATAGATATGTTATGTCGGATATTCTCACGGGAGCGAGTTCGGAGAGGCCATACAGTGAGCTTTGAAAATGGTTAATGAGATTTCACCGAAACGTCAGCCCCCTTACAGTCCTCAGAGGGACTCAGCACATACACGGGATGCCCTAAAACCTTCGATTACATATATATATATATATATATATATATATTATATATATATATATATATATATATATATATATATATATATATATATGCTGTCAATAAGTTGTTATTTCTTCAACAATAAACAAATAATTTAATTATAATACACTAAACAATTCAATTTAATAATTTTTTTACGGGCACGTTGCGCGGTCGAATATCAACGCAATATATATATATATATATATATATATATATATATATATATATATATATATGAATGGTTTGGTTATTCCTGGTTTCAATTCGTTCGTTCAAAAAATCGTTTTCACGACGTTTCGCCAAAATCTCATTTGGCATTTTCAAGTGCAATTCGTCTCGTTACCCGCTGAGATCAAGGCCTCCAAACTAGACCCAGAAACTGAAAAATCAAGCAAATGTCAAAAACTGTATAGCCTACCTAAAATACAGAAAACAAATACAACCAAGAGTCGAACTGGCCGATTCCTTCGTGAAAAACTCCAAACATCTGATCAACATGATCAAAAACATTCACTTCGAAGAAAATGACTTCTTAGCAAGCCTAGATATAAAATCGCTATATTCAAGCATACCACTGGATGAGACTTTGGACAAAATCGCCATGAACGAAGATTTTTCCAGCCTCACTTTCACCAGTTATAGCCAACTTTTTTATGGTATATTTTGAACAAGAGGCACTGCAAAAAGCATTCTTAAAACCGAAATTTTGGAAACGCTTTGTGGATGATATTTTTATAATATGGCCACATAGAAAAGAACACCTGGACGATTTCCTCATATACCTGTACAATATCCACAATAGATTCCAATTCACGCTAGAAATCGAGCAAGAACTTCCTTTTTTGGACCTGTTATTAACTAGAAAACCCAACAACACCCTAGATTTTAGCATATATCGGAAACCCACACATACTGACCGATATCTCAATGCAGAGTCACATCATCATCCCTCTCAAAACCAAACCGTTCATTCTACCATCCGTGAAAACCTACGCTATAACATATATATATATATATATATATATATATATATATATATATATATATATATATATATATATATATATATATATATAGATAGATATAGATACCACAAGTGTTGTAACGCAATATTTGCTACCAAAAAGATTTGCGATGTTTATCCATGTGTATTAAATGTTCGAAAATGCCAATAGTGGGGTTTTATAAGTTCAAATCCGTTAATTTTGATCTTTCCGACACTGACATGTTGACGAGCGTGGCTGCAAGTCCGTTCCTGACTTCTCTGGTATGTTTTAATGAGTCTTGATGGCCTCTAAAAAGATTAAAATTTACTATACAAGTCGGTTCAGAACTTTAAGCCGATATGGTAAATCGCTGGGTGTCGCTTTAGGCATTTTCTTTCCATGACAAAGTAGGGTTAGTTTGACCTTCCCTGTAGGCTCCCGAGAAATCAGGAGAACCCTGTGCTCATATACATATCCATTAAACAAAAATCCATGAAGAACATGTTCCCCGATTTCCAACAAAAATATCTATAGATGACGGACCATAAAAAATACTCCTTACATCTATTTGCCTAATGCACACTGCAAAAGACTGTCTCAAAATTTTAAAGAAGCCATGAAAAATACAAATCTCTTTTTAAAAGAAGCTACCGAAATAAAAATCCCGAAAAACCCACATCCTAAAAGCTGCAGGCGATTTTTTTACAACGAAAGCCACGTCGTTTAAGCAAAACATTTTTTTGCCCTTCCGAACGTGTTCTGCCTTTTAAAATAGCAGCGATGTGGAAAAAATCAAAGAAAGGCCCATATATCCCAGTCAGCTGGCTGGCGATATATTAAAAGAATAAAAAAGGGCCACCACATTATACATATTATATATATTTCCGTAAAAAGGGGAAGGTCTGATAGTAAACTTAAAGATTTGAACATTAGAAAGCCTTTCGGCTGTAATAATTCACGTATAGCAGGTGGAAGCAAATCTCAGTTTAATTTGAGGACTTTCGTTTGATTTAAGGCAATCGATAAAAGCAATAATTTTTGTGTAGGTTCAAGTTATCTTTGTCAAAATTAATACATTAATATTCCTATTTTCATTATCCTTTTTTCGACATTAATTGAACTACAAGATTTTACTCAATTATTGTTTCAGTTTTCCTCAAATTTTTCAAGCAAGATATGTAAACAAAAAGATTTATTTTTTTCCTTAATAATCCAGTCTTCCTATGAAAGAAGGTGAAAAAATCAATTGCAGATATCTGAAAGGTTCAAGTCGTAGTGGGAACCCAGTAGATGATAAAAGCGTAAAAAAGTACAGCTAGATCAGCCCTGTTTTTTATAAACAACATCGAAAATAGGAAAATTCGATTTTCCGTCCGTAGAATTTTTCGGTTACATTTTAGAGAAAACTTGTCTAAATAAAAGTTGTGAGTATTGAAAAGACCTTTCATTTCGTTTTTTATACGTCAAAATCGATAAATAATTTATCGAGATAATGGCGAAAAGCCACATTTTTTGCACTATTTTACAAATGTTAATAAATTTTGCAAGAAAGGCCAAAAGTAATGTATAACCCCTTGATGATAAGGCAATTATATGCCTTTATAACTGTGCGAAAGCTGGACCAAATCGGTTTGGTAGTTTATGAATAATCTTAATTGTTTATCCCAGACACTGAATGTTCAAACAATTGTCCTTGCCCAGAGGATGATTCTATAGATATTTGTAAAAGCTGAATGGACTCTTTGAAGTTCAAGTAAGATGAAAAAATGATGGATTTTTAAAAAAATTGTTGTTAAAAAAACCGTTTAAAGAAGGGGTACCTTTTTTACGTATACACAATTGAAATAACTTTGTTAGTTTTAATGATACCAGTTTGTGAATAAGTGGACTTGAAAACTGGTGAAAAAACATGAATTAAAAAAAGGTCTCCAACTATCAATAGCAGCTAAGATAGCATTTTTTTTTAAATCATATCTCTTTTGTTTATAAGGCAAGAAACATGCTAAAACTTGGACTATAAGAGGTAACCCTTTCAATCGCAAGATGTACTATTCAAATATTTCTCGTTGAGGAGATCCATTATATCTAAAATAAGTACATGTACCATTTATCTTAATGCCAACTTTACCTTATAAAGGAAATTACCACATTAAATGCTCGTCATATATTTAACAGGTCAATAGAATATCTGAAGTGCCTTAACCTCGGAGGTTTTTTCTTCTACTGAATATTTTGGGGCCCCATTAGTTCTTCATGATCTGATAAATCGCATAGAAATATATAATAAACTATGCAAAAATTTCATCAAACACACCTGTTCTGCCCAATATAAACCATCACACACATGATATAAATAAACAAGATGCTGGCGAACCAATTTGTCGGGGTCGGAAAAAACTACCCGTTCGCACACAGTAACTGAAAAGGCGCATATTTAAATCTGTTTTATTATCAATAATAAAAATATTTTCAATTGGCTTTGCACTTTATTTAAGTTTAATGAAAAAATAATGCTTTATAAAATTCCTTAAACTCGCGTATCTGCTAGGTTTAAATTTTCGTTCTAAATTTAACATTTGTAGGTTAACTTGACTTTAAACTCTTTTTAGTGAATTGGTAAATAGAAATCAGTGGTGCGCTTTAAATTTAAACATGTGTTTATTGGTGGATTTATTTTAAACACAGATAGGGATCGAAATAAGCTTAGTGAATAAGGTTTTAGGGGGTTTAAGGGGGTATAAGAATTAAAACCTAGGTTTAAGGCTAATGCCATCTTAGTGAATCGAGTTTAAGTAAGGATTTAAACTTAAAAGTGGCTTTAATTCGAAATTGTTAGTGAATAAAGTTTAAATTTTAAGTCTGTGGGATGTCTAAATATTTGGATTTAAATTTTAAAACAGTTCTATATTAGTGAATCTGGCTGTAGAGTCGAAATTTTGACAAATTTTAAACGATGACATAAATTTAATGATGCAATTGATAAGTATGAAATTCAAGCATCATTAGTAAAGTTATAGCCCTTCGAAGTGAAGGTACTTTTGCAAGTGCGTTATAGCGAGTGGTGGAGGAAGCTTGGCTTTCTCACGGTGTGCTCCTGAAATTCAAACTACAAATTGGAGTGCGCAACAAAATTGTACGATATCTCCGGTTCCAGCCCTCATTTTTAAACTGGGGTAACTCGACGAAATATTACGAACTGACTTATTTTCATTATCATAGAAAATCGGGAAATACCGGAAAATCGACATTTCATCAGAAAACACATTTTTTGACAATACTAACACTAATATTATTTCAAAAAACCTTACTAGCAGTTTAATTTCGTATATATATATATATATATATATATATATATATATATATATATATATATATATATATATATATATATGTATATATATATATATATATATATATATATATATATATATATATATATATATATATATATATATATATATAAATAGATAAGTTTTTGTCTGTGTAATTTAAAATAAAATAGAATCAAATATTGGCGAAGCGGACGTGAAAATTTATTAATCTACATGATTCTCGTGTTAAAAAGTGCGGAGCACTCCAAAATATGGAATAATTCCGGGTCCGACAGATGGCGACAGCGTTGTTTCGTCCTAATATGGGACTCGTCAGGCCACCGCAGTCGGTACAAACCATCATCTCGCCTTTGCATCCTATAAAGCTGAGTTTAAAATCAAAAAACGGCAAACAAGACGACAAAGGCGACATTTCGATGGTCCACTTGATAACACAAGAACCACACAGATTAACAAAGTTTGTAAAAATCTGTTATATGGTGGCGCGACGGTGAATTAAAACAGAAATATGAAAAATCGAGTACACGAAACGAGCTATCCAAAGGATAGGGGTCGCATTTTTCGGTACTAGCAACCAAGCCTACCGCTCATTTTAGCAGCCAAAGCCACGTGTCGCACTAAACGATCCCACCATGAGAGCAACGTTTAGCGTGCTTCAAAGCCAAACAAGTAAATAAATAAATAGATAAGTTTTTGTCCGTGTAATTTAAAATAAAATTGAATCAAATATTGGCGAAGCGGACGTCGTCTTGTTTGCTGTTTTTTGATTTTAAACTCAGCTTTATAGGATGCAAAGGCGAGATGATAGTTTGTACCGACTGCGGTGGCCTGACGAGTCCCATATTAGGACGAAACAGCGCTGTTGCCATATGTCGGACCCGGAGTTATTCCATATTTTGGAGTGCTCCGCACTTTTGAACACGAGAATCATGTAGATTGATAAATTTTCACGTCCGTTTCGCCAATATATGATTCTATTTTATATTATATATATATATATATATATATATATATATATATATATATATATATATATATATATATATATATATATTAAATACACTTTGAATACCCTAAATACACAATCGATTTTTTTTTATTTATATAACTCAACGATAAAAATTTATATTTCTGTTCTTGCTCTTTTTTGTAGAGGCTCTTCTTCGTCAACATTTATCATTGCTTGTAGCAAATCGTCATCTTCCTCCGCGTCATTTTCCTTTTCAATTATCACTGCAGTGGAGTTGTCGCATTTTTTATCTCCCTGATATTCTGTATCTGCTTTCTTGTACTAAAATCCTTTTGAAACCCGGCTTGTTCTGGAGGTTAATAAGAGTCAAATTTGTCTGTAAGTTTATTAGTTATAATCTTTGTAAGCAATTTGTATGGATGTGGCAGAAGGCTTATGGGGCCATAATTTTTGATGTATAATTGGTCGCCTTTTTTGTACAGAAGAATGAAGAAAGAAGTCGTTTATTCAAAAGAATACTCATTTAATGCAATGTAGCAGATTCTTCGAGCTCCAACATTTCCTTAGATGATCTTCACCTGGGGCACGATCAGATTTCATTTGTGACAAAGCGTGTTTCAACTCTTCGATTGTGATGTCAGGTATTTCTTCTGAACCAACATTTATAACATTGGGGGGTTTGATGTCTGGTTTTGGGTTAACTGAAGTGTACAAATTTGAATAGAATTCTTCTACGATATTAGCTACTTCACTTCGTCTATTTTTTGTTTCTCATTCTTTATCTTTAAGTTGGTTTATATTGCGTTTACCAATTGAGTTTACGGATTTTAATACCTTTTTTTATGTTTTCTGTAATTCTAATACTTTCAGTGTTATGCTTCCTGATATCGTGTCTATTTTTTTTTCTGATTTATTTGTTGAATTGTACGTACTCTGTTGTGCCTTCTTCCACGTTTCCTCGTTTATTCATTAGGTATTTGGTTTGCTGTGATAGTTTACTGTTTGTTTGTCTTCTAACAGTGCAGATTTTTTTAGTGTTTTAAATGTAACACCCTGTATTTTTTACATCATTTTTTACATTTTCCAATTTCTTTAAGAATACATTATATTGTCAATATAAATTGGCAACAATTGTTGAACTAGCATTTAAACATGATCAGTCAGACTAAAATATTCCCAAAATCAACAATAATCGGTTCCACTTTGTAGAGAATTGTATGGTCTAAAACTTACCTGACCTACTTTAACGATAACACCGCTTACGAGAAAAAAGTGAAAACCCGATATTTTTGACTTCTGCTGGATTTGACTGGATTATCTGATGGGATTTGAATTAATATTTAAATTAGTTTCGATAAATTGCCTTTTATTTAAGCTCGAAAGGTCCATTTTTACAATTATCTTAAACGCAAATTAATAGCCTCTTTTTTGATTTGGCCGTTCCATAACTTTGCAAGCAGATGGCCGTCAAATCAATTCTTAGTGAAATATAGCATCACTCGTAATTAATGGACGCGCTAATCCAGTTCAAAATACCCAGCAAACTATACGGGATATTAATTAAAATGTCGTTTTGCACTTTTTACCCTAAAGTTACTTGCTGCTTTTCTTTTGACCTCTTTTCAAGTATAAAAAATGGATCTTTATATAAGGATCATTTATCATCACCTAATATAATATTATAAATTGATTTAAAATGTAAAAAGGTGTCTAGCCATCTTCTTTCAAGTTCCTTCTTAATGTCTTTTCTCTAAATTTTGAGGGGACAAATATCATTCGAACTCAAACTAAGGAGGTGTTTTTAAATGTTTCTCACATTAATTCTAAAAATATTAGTAAAAATATTTATTAAATAAATTAATTAAAAATATAAATTTAAGACTATATTTCACTAAAATGAAGATTTAAATAATTCTTCTTTAGGTGAATTTTAACCACGGGAACTGAGAAAGTATATATCCTATATTAACACTCTAAAACCGTTATCCGTAAAGGAAAACTAAACCAATTATCAGACTTAGCAATTTTGATTACTTTGGCTCGTTTATTTGTTTTTCTGGAATCATAAAATTAAATATTTTATGAGGGTTCATAAGCCATGTAGCTCATGTAGCTATTGAAAAATATGTCAATGAAATTGTACTTTTGTCAAATAATGAAAACCATTTGGCCTAAATCACCTAGAATGTTTTTAAATTGAGCAATTTCCGCATTATTAGAAACAAAAATATAATCAGATAAAATCCCTTTAATGCAATATATTAGTTTGATTATATGTACAAAAAATTCGTATAATGACTGTTTTTTTATCTATTCACAAGAAGAACAAATTAAATACCTTCAAAACGATTAAAATAGTTATTATCAATTTTTTTTAGTTGTGGAAAGACGTAGAATAGTTTTATTAGCCTGTTTGTATAAAAAAAAGTAGTAGTTTAAGTTGTCATGCCAAATTGTGAGTTAGATATCAAACGTAGAAGGGCTAATTTCCTCTACGGAAGAAAGGTCGAAACATTCGAGAATGACCCTGACAGGGCGAGTACTAACGCTCTGGGGGAGGTAAGTTCCGTGGTTCTTATAAAATTTATAAGGTCATTTATGATTTGAAATTCGCTAGAGGTGATATGTTTTGAAACTTGTTAGAGAAAGTTACGCGACGTTGGTTACAATTTGAGATTCGCTAGAGGTGGTATGTTTTGAAACTTGTTAAAGAAATTTACGCGACGCGTATGACTGTGTAACGAAGTTATTATATTTTTGGGCATGAGTATGTTCGCCGAGATTTTATTTATTTATTTTACATCCGAAAAATCTGATTCTTGCGGGAAAAGAATGCTTAAAGTTTCAATATTACCGGTATATAATTAGATTTACCGCGTTATGCCGGAAAATATAATTTTCCGAGATTTTCAGAGCGACCATAGTAATCGCGCCGCATACAGCAGTATTGTATGCGCGATAACCGCACGCCATCATACGTCAGCGTAGTGGGAGCTCGGGCCGACTACTTAAGCTCGAGCAGACCATTATTTCGCTGAGAACTGCACGTTCTCCACCCGGGTCAACAGTCCAAGCGGACTGGACTGGGTCGCCTGCCGCACCGCGTCTTCCTGGTCTAGCAACGTAGGTGAGGCGAGGCTTGTGTGTATATGGTGTTTCACCATACCCTTCCTTCCTTACGTCCTACCCTGCTAATGGCCAGCATTGCCGAGGACCCTTGTAAGAACGGGCAATGTTGTGTCATCCTACCGTTACTGCCGAGGACCCTTATAAGAACGGGCAGTGTCGGTTCCTTTCCTAATTTCCTACCGCTATTGGTCGACATTGTCGATGACCCTTATAAGAACAGCAATGTCATTCCATCCTGCTGACGCTGTCGAGGATCCTTATAAGAACGGGCAGCGTCAGTTCCTTTCTTTCCTTCCTACCGTCACACACACGCACTGATGTCGTAAGTTTAGTTTTGTTTCCGTATTGACCAGGAATGTGTTTTGGCGCCAGGTGCCCTCCGACGTCCGTTGATAAGGGCGCTTAACAACTGTCGCCCCAACGCTTATCGCCGCTGCCGCGTGTAGAGACCGCCGCCGCGTGTAGAGACGCCGCCACGTGTAGAAACACCGCCTATCGATGCCGGGTTATTGTTACATACAGCGTATACCGCCGTCGATCGAATTTTAATACGAAGCACCGTGAACGCGGATTTTAGATACGAAACGCGATAATTTGCGTACGAGCCGTGAATAGCGTCGCAACTGTGTAGTACGAAGTACGTGAATAGCGTCGCGAATAATACCGCCGGGTTACCATCTTTAGCGCAACCGACCAGTATAAGCTACCATAAACAGCTCTCAAAACATACTCTTGCCCTACAGACCGTTTATTTGTTTATATTATTGTCCATCTTAGATTGTAAGTTAGTTTTAGGCCATGTATTTTTTTTATACAAGAATGGAATACAGGATACAGGATGTTTTATAACCCTTTGTTTCATTACCTAGTCCCAATTTTAACATTACAGATAATAATTGGCAGCCGGCAGCCAGCACTAATACGCACAATTGACCCCTGGCTTGCCGTTTCTCCACTGTAACAAGCTGCCAGGTGCATAAGTGGGCCCTCGACCACATGAATCCCGAAGGTGGCGCCCGAGAACCGACCAACGAGTGGATGTTTTGACCTTCAGGCAGTCAAACCGTTGATCAGTTCAGAGAGCAGAGATACCGTCAAACCGATACCCCTGCGCTGAGCATTTGACCGTTGACTGCACGAGAAATATCCACTGACCGATGTTTCGCTGCCGTATACAAAGTAGATCGGAAGAGCACGACCTGCACCCCCTCTACAAAAACGCGTCATAACTGGAGTGTTTAAGAAGATTTTTATTTTTTATTGAGGTATTAAAGTAGATTTTTATTTTTGATTTTTCTTTTATCGTCTGGACAGTTGATCCGTTATATTCTTCCTTGGGAAAAGGGTGATTTTAGTACGGCTTTATTTAAACAATTTAAATAGCTGTGTTTCATGTTTTTATTCTATTAGTGATTAATATCTTAGGAAGCTATTTAGACATATTATTTTCAAAATTGGGTTTAATACACTGTTATTAATATAACGGACCACAAAAGTATTTACTCTAGGAGCTATCTTGGAATGGTTTATCGAGTTAATTTTATGTTTCTTATAGTAAATAATTTCATTTTTATTTATTTTTGTAAATAGACTTAAGTGTTTTGAGAAACATAGCTCAATGTAAGATGCCTGACTTTACGGAGCTTTTCCTGAGTCTTGAAGTTATGTTTGTGGTATTAGTAAGCTCTAGTAACCTATAGTTGTTTAACAGTAAAACTACAAGTGCCTATAGTTGTTTAACAGTAAAACTACAAGTGCCAAGAAAAACCACCAAACTTCCAGAGTATCTATTGTCACACAGCCAAATAAAAATAATTTTATGATATAATGAATAAGCGAGAAAAATAAGTTATATTAATCCAAAAATATTTATTAATAAAAAATTGTTGATAAAAGAAATCACTAAAGTTGTAACAAATAGTCCAATATTATTCAGAATTGTTAAGTATTCCATAATTTTTTATTACCTTGCTATTTTTAAAATGGCTAAATTACATATAACGTAGTAGTTCGGAAACTTTAACTTGGAAACTTTAATAAATTTATGTTTAACTTTTAAAAACCCCGTTTACCGAAAACAAAATTTTTCTTTTTTAGATACGTGCCATAATTAAAATAGTTTTACATTAATTACCGCGCGAAATAAATCTCTATATAAGTTTCACTTTCCTAACGTTGCCGTAATTAAAAATTTATTTAATATTCCTAAAACTCCAAATGAACTTAATACATAGCTAGGTTACTTGACCTGAGAAGAGGAAAAATAATTAAAAAAAAAGGTGAGATGGGAAGTTGATTAATACGAAAAAATAAAGAAAAAAAACGACCACTAAAAACATTATCTTTATTAGGATACGATACAATCAAACTGAAAGTAAAGTGCTTTCCAAAAAAACTAGCGTTTTTCTCAGCACTTTATAAGTTACCGTTAAATCACATTTTTTTTTTTTTTGGATAACTTACTTCAATGTATATAATTCACTTAAGTCATATTGATCCATGGAAATTAGATTTAAAAAGAGCCGTTTTGGGAAAAAAATGTAACTAGTGATTTTATTGCTGAAACGGGTATATTTTGGCATCACTAAAAAAATACGTCGATGGAAATTCATACGGTCCATGGCTTACAAAATAGCGGCCAAAAATTGGTCACTTTTTTCAGTTTTTCCAGTTTATCTTGAAAAATAAGGGTTGTATGAAAATGTTTCAAACAAAAGTTATAGATAATTGAAAAATCTATCGATTGATATAATTAAAGTTATCGGTGGCGCCCCAAATTATCGAAATATAATTTGTTATCTCGGAAAATTCCATTTCTTTAAATTTATAATTAAATGATATTTATTAATCAACTGTCGCTTCAGAACTCTAAGAAATGATAGATATTTTTGACCAAAAAAAGTGTGTTTAATCCGAAATTTGTGAGTTGAATAGTTTCCGAGAAAATCGAGCTTAAAGTTGAATTTGGATTTTGGGGATTGGATTTGCTTGCGATCCATGGATTCATTTTGATTTTTCAGAAACGAAAATGGCAGAAATTTCTACCCAAAGTGGATTTTTTGTTTATATCTGTTAATCAATGGTAGTAGATTAAACAGAAAATGTTTTTGGCTAAGAATGTTATTTCGAGTTATGTTTAATCGGAAATAAATTAAGTCTTTGTTATAAGTGTTAGTAATAAACTTTAGGGAGTGCAACTTTCCGACATAAATTAGTAGAAAATGACAATTTCAGTATACGATGTCTTCTTTTATTTTTTCTTGAATGCTTTGCCCCGTTTTCTTCTTCTTTGGTTTTTATAAAATTTTGTATGTCCATTCCGGAAACACCAAGGCGTCGCGTGTCTTCTGAACGCGCGAGAAGCTATACAGTGTTCCTGCATTGTCTAGAATCGTTGACACTAATCGTTGACGCAATTTTGTTGTCTCGTGACTCATTCACATTTCCTCGTACCGTAGTATTTTACGATTCTGCTTGTAGAAACTGACGTGTGTGAATTACTCAACTACACGGTGGACGGAATTGAAAATTCACATCTGAATTCGCGATAAACCAAAAGAATGCTAAGTGTAGTTCCTCCCCTGGCAAAGAGTCCTCTCTAATACCACAGTTCATCTCCAACGAGATACTACCTAATAAGCAAGGTTTCCTTACTTTTCTATGCATAATTTTCTTAGATCTCCTTTGCTTGATCAAATTTTCTTTCTTTGAATTTTTGATCGTCTAGTAAAGACCATCACAGACCCTGAGTTCTTGTTAAACCGTTGTAAACCGAGCGGCCTTCCACATTGCACTAGCGTAAATAACTTAGTGGTCCTCTTGGAGTTGAAATAGTGGATCCAGGATAACCTCTAAAACGCTAATCTCTAATCACGTGTTGATTTTAAAACCAATTCTGAAACAAAGAAACTGAAACGATAAATTTCCGAGATAGTGCCCTTCCTATTGAAAATTCCCCATAACTTTTTCTACCGTAGTGTAAGTGGTAGACTACTAAGCAACGGCAGAATATTTCACGTCCGATCGAATAACTGGTTCACTTCATTTCGAATGTTCATGAGTCAAATAGTACGTTTAAATAATTTGGACGATTGGCAAGCCGGAAGTTTTTCAATGGTGTTTTTGTGCCATTAACTTGTACTGCTCAATTTTGTAGTGAAGTGTTTCACAAAGTTGAACTTCTTCTTTGTTTCATCTTGGGGAATGCCCCAGATTTGTTGATTTCGGGATAAGAGATGGGGCCTTCGTTTCAAGACTTCACGTCTTATCATCCTATATATTGTCTTCTTCGCCATGTTCTCTACAAGTATATGTAGAGGTGTAAAGTTTAAGATTATTTCCAGGGCGACCATTGGGCAGGTTTTCACTGCTCCAGTTCTGCACGCACAGGCCAACTTTTAAACATTCGAGAGGTTGGCTCTCGTATGCCTTTTAAGTAAAAGTATAATAAATACTATACATATGGGGGAGAAGCAAATGTCTCATAATTAAGGTTATGTTTTAAAATTGTATTTTTTTCTTGAAAATTGATAAAAAAGAAAAACTACCATTTAACATTACAATATTTAAAAATTCAATTTCATTTTAATCGTTCTACAAAAAGCATTGGACACGAATACAAAGTTGCTGCGAATAACGCAGAAACCATATACTGGTTGGCAATCGGAAACTTTTTTTCTATGAGGAAAAATATTTTTGTTTTATATTTCTGAAAACTATTGAAACACATTCAATTGGGATGATATTTGGACATCTTGAGAGAAAATACATGTAGCTCCTCCTTGTATAAAGCTCAAATTATGGCAAACTTGGACAAATGGTCAATTCAATAATTCTGGTTAATGATCAACAAACATGCCAAATTTTGTACACGGTGTACAATTTATGTTTAGATATTTTCCTAAAAAAATCGATGTTAATTAGTGCATAACTAAATTACTACTGGTTTTGTCACCTTTATAGTAATTAGAAGCTTTACAGTAATTTAAAGTTTATTTAATTCCAAGGTTAAAAATACTACGTGAACGAACAACAGGCGGTGTAATTTTAACTAAAAATTGAGAATTAATGAAAAAGCGGGATTTGATGTGAAAAGTTTTTTATGTAGGTGTAAAAATGGCATTGGTTTGTCATTGGGTAATTCATTTTTGTCAACGTTTTATTTTACACCGGTTGAATTTTAATCCTGGATCTTATCGACTAATGTTTTAGCCACGATATACTTTATATATATATATATATATATATATATATATATATATATATATATATATATATATATATATATATATAGAGAGAGAGAAAGAATATTAAAATGAAAATGAATTTTTATTAAATGCTTCGGTACAGGTGGTTATTTTCTCGATGTTGATCGCTTCTTCTTTTAGGGTAGTGCCTAAGCTAGCACGCCGAAGATTAGGGGGGGGGAGGTTATATAAATTCAAAGCGCCACCTGTTTTAGGCCCGTCGGTAAGAAGAAGCGATGATGTTCTCGAAAACAAGAAACAATCAGATCCAAAAGTAAAACACCCCGATTCCAAAAACATATAAAATCTATATTTAACAATAAAAGAAAGGATTCTGTTTTACAATCTATCTGAATTGCAACTTAAACTAAAGAAATATGTGACTATTTGCTAAATAATAACTTCAAAAAAAGCAAGGAAAGGAACAATGAATAATACTATTAAATTATTACGTCATTCGCGCCAAACGCAAAGTCAGTTAGATATAGGTTAGGCCTTAATTTTCACTATCAGCTGAACTGAATAACCTTACTTTTTATGTACAGTTGTATTTTGCACTAATAAATTATGTAGTACGCCGATTTAGGAACTAAATTAAAAGTGCTGAACTTCTAATGGGTGAAATAATGTTATAAATTACCTAGTGTATAAGTATTTCTTCGGTTTACAAGGTATTTTAAACTAAATTAAATATAAAGTGTCCTGTGATCGCACACAGAAAGTATTATTAGTTCCCAATCACAGGGGAAAAATGAAAGCATACGATCAATTAGGTAATACTACAGTTCATTATATATAGTTCTAATACCTGAACTGTGGTTTTATCACTGAGTCGAAGTACTTTCAGCAAGCAGGGTAACCTGTAACTTCTTTGGGAGCAATGGAGGGTTTTATGCCAGGCTCTGGCATGGAATTCCAGTTTTTAAATAAAAAAGGAAGATCCCGGTTTAATAAAATCTGTTTGTAACATGTACCTGTTTATCTTTACGGGTGTAACAAGTACAAATATGGTGTGTTGACCTCTTAGAGGTGATAGAGGTTGCCCTGAAACACTAAATATGGTTTTAGGTGTAGAAAAATCAGCCAAAATATTGCTTTCTGAGCTTATGCCAGTTTTCACAATCAAGGCTTGTGTTATTTTACGAACGAAACTATAATATATATATATATATATATATATATATATATATATATATATATATATATATATATATATATTTGCAGTGACGAGTAGAAAGATTGCTTAATATTGAAAAGAATGAAGCTTTTGAAATAATCAAAATATAGAAGTTTATATACATATATTCTGAAACCAAAGCACAAATAAAAAGGAATTTACTCACAAAGAAAGGGGAAAGTTTGATTTTTAATAACATCTTACCGATAGTTTCCGACGTCAAGAAATGACGTTATAGAAAGAAAGTATGTCAAAGGGTGTCTAGGGACGGCACGGACTCACTGACGAATCTACCACCGGTATCAGGACGAAACATCCGGGATTTTAGTGGTCGAAAGTTTGCAAGCCGTTCAGGGTTACGGTAAATTGCAATATTGGTGTCAGAATTGGGATGATGCGGACCGGAAAGCCCACCCAAGGGGCACTTTTTACAGTTTCTCAGGCGTTCTGCTCTCTATATAATTCGTGATTACAAAGGGCCGATCGAGACGATCAAAGCTTGGAAGTGGGCATTGTAATGGTGATTTAAAAACAGCCATCTGAGGAACATCTTACCGATAGTTTCCAACGCCAAGAAGATACAAATATCAGAAATGACATTGTAGAAAGAAAGTATGTCAAACGTCTGGTGTCTGGGGAAGGCACCAGCGGACCCACCGCCGGTATTAAGACGAAACGCCAGGGATTTTAGTGGTCGAAAGTTTGCAAGCCATTCAGGGTTACGGTGAATTGCAATAATATATATATATATATATATATATATATATATATATATATATATATATATATATATATATATATATATATATATATATACTATTTTATTTCCTTGGGTATGGCTTTTGGTGTTATTCAATTAAAAATTAATGCATCGGCCAAACAGAAGAATCTCTTCCGGAGTCCAAGTAGATAAAGAATAAGGAAACTACATCAGCTTTATTACAACATCATCAGGAGGTAGAATACACTATAAATTTCCAGGAAACTAAACACATTGCACCCCTAAAGTGCTACAGAACGCTCATCGTCAGATAAGCTCTCGAAATAGAAAACACTGAAAACATTAACATGGGAGATAATGCACAAAACATTTCAAATACGTGGAAAAGTGTAATTAAAACCCTACCAAAAACAACATACCAGAGAAACAGGACAGCGAGACGAGAGGAATCCCAGACCCAGGTAAGCAAGAAAACCAACCAGGGACAACCAAGGTATATTCTGTGCAAGCGCCAAACTATAAAAAGGAAGACAGAGGATCACCACGCTCATTCGAAGTCGATCAGCAGTTAAGCAAGCATCACTTGAAAATGACAGTTGAGATGTTGGTGAAACGTCGTGAAGATTTTTCTACAGGGCGTCGCAAATATCACAATTCCATGAACTCTGCCTAACCGACAACCATTAAATCAAAAAAAAAAAAAACACATCGAAAGTACTGTAAGACAAAATGGTTAAAAATCATACATTGCCTATAAAGCAAATATAGAACATAGTTAGAAATCTAATATCTAAATTTGACTCATAAATACTATAATAAAAGCGGAAATGAAGAAAATACTCTATTTTAAATTTTAATCTACAGAAATATGCTAGAGCGGAATTTTATGTCAAAATATATATTATACCAATTTTCTGCATTTACGTACGAAATAAATTTCCCATATAACATTAACTGTGTTTACTCTCTTCAGTTTTAAAACTAACTTTAAAATCCCGATTTTATTTACTCCATTACCATAATTTTCCTTCTTTTAAACTAACAAAAACCTTCGTGAAGACAACTAGATTATTTGCAAAACGTTGCCAAAACTTTTTAAAAGCAAAGTTTGGCAACGACTTTACTGCTTTTTATAATGAGGATGTAAATTAGTATTATGCAATTTTGATTTGTAGAATTTATAAAATATGGCGAGAAAACATAGTTTCATTTTTAAAAATTACAATTTTTCTTACATAAAGTTATAATGATTGATAATCGAAGCTGCAGAAGAGGTATATTTTGGAAAGGATTATCTGCTATTTATATTCCAAAATACATGTATTCTGAAGGAACGTTTAATTTTTGATTTGTGTAGCATTATTTAATAATCATTTCAAAAAGTACCAAAAAATGTCTCTCAGAGGTCTCTCAGTTCAAGACGACGATTTTTGAAAAAAATTATCCGATCAAAATGTTAACAAGGAATCATTAAATGTTTTAAAAACAATAGAAGAAAATCGAGAGGACATTATAGAACAAGTTTTAAATAATGTCAATCAGAGTGACTAAGAAGAGGAAGCTCAAGAAATTTTTAGCGACTATGCCAGTGAATTTTGGGAAAATTAAGATGACGAATGGGAAGCCTAGTGACGAAAATAGGCTTCCAAAACTTACAGAAAAAGCCAAAGATATGACACATTCAGTGTATTTTTCTTACATCTCTCCAATCTGTACCTCGAAGGCCTAATTAAATTAGCTGATCTAGTGCTATAAGAGTGAAAGTTGGAATTTTGATGGAATTTCCCATGGTTTTTATGAATCTCCAGTAGTTGGTAGAAGATAAATAGACTAGGCAAGTATCTGCAATTTTATAAAGTGTGGCCTACAGTGGTTCCTATAGCCAATACCAGAGACAAGTCGAATAGCCTTCTTCAGCATTCTAAAGACCTGAATCGCGCCAGCACAGCAACGGCAAGGGTGAACACCGTACGAAATATGAGAATGCAACAAGGAATAATAAACAGAGAGAAGCGTGTCACCATGAAGAGACCCACGAAGTTATCTGAGAACAAAAACAGAGGATGCCAACTTATTCCTCAATAATGTGATGTTGGAATTCCAGTTCAAACCGTCGTCCAAACTGACATCCAACAATGTCACCGAAGAACCATCCATTTATTAAAAACAAATTCCGTGTTTATATATATATATATATATATATATATATATATATATATATATATAATGAAAAGGAGAGGTTCTAATACCGAACTCTTTCTGCAGGAAAGATGAAAGCAAATTGAGGGGAAAGCCTCTTAAACCGTATCTATGAAGCTTGCTAATCAAAAGGTCATGAGAAACGCAATCAAAGGCACGAGTGAGGTCACACAGTGAGAGCCCCACGCTTTCTCCAACTTTTATCCTCTCAACCACGCCCTCCATAGCCTCAGCAACAGCCTGAATAGTCGAAAAATTCCGGCAAAAACCAAACTGTGAAGGATACAAAGAGTTGTGATGTTCAAAATAACGACTCAAGCTATTTTTCAGTATTACCTTAAATACTTTTCCCAATAACGGAATCAAAAATATAGGTCTATAATTTTCCATGGAATCGATATTCCCTTTTTTAAACAAAGGAACAAATCTTACTATCTTTAGACAATCCGGGTAATTTTACCCTGAGCTAGACTACAATTAAATAAATGCTTCAAAGGTTTGACCAAATAGACACTAATCTCTTTTAGAATAGCGCTACTCATATCATATATGTCAAAATAGTTCAACCTCTTGAGAGCATGTATAGCACTCCAAACATCACACCCGTAACGGGCAAAAGGGCAAAAGAATGCACTGAATTTGGGATCGATGAAGCCATAGCATTTTGTATTTCTGTGTCTATCTGTAGATCCTTCATAGTATCGGATACTATTCTACTGAAAAACTCACCAAAATTCCCAGTGCTGAGCAATGAACTAGAAGTATTATGTGCAGATCGATTTCTCTCATAGTTAATAACTCTCCAAACACCACTTGCTTTGTTTTGGGAATTTTCCAGAAAACTCCCAAATGCATCCTTCTTTGTAGAAGCAATCTTCTCTCTGTACTTTTTATTCATAAGTTTATACAAATCCCGGAATTCCGTGCTTCTATCGCTCAAAAGCGTCATTACAGAGAGCTCATCCCTCATTTTCCTTAATGTGTCCTTAAACTACCGAAGAGGAGGCCTATCGGTGAAGAAATCTTTCATAGGAAGATGCTTGCAGATCAACTGCTGACAAACGGAAAACAAATGCCAAGAGAGTCATTCAGAGTCGACATTCTGTCTCAGTCAATCACACTCAGCTCGCCCAAAATAAATCCCTTTGTTGTAATAGGCCTCACTCTAACCAGTTCTGGAGCACCGATTGAAGACTTCGGGTTTCCCGTGTGAGTTGAAAATATAGAAAAACACCACTAAATACAGATAATCACGTCACACCCATCCTGATTTCTCGAAACCAACGAACCAGTCACAAAGACGATGAGTACACAAAACCAGCTACCTAGAACTCGGTAGCATTAGTTGGCCTGCAAACCACGTCGCTTTAAAAAAGATGATTGAGATTTCATCAAAACGTGAGCATTTCTCCAACCACGTACCTGGATCTTCACAACTCTCAATGGAAACCCGAAAGCATTCAATCACAAACTAGTTCTTAAATTCTTGCTGATATGCGCCTGTTTGTCCTATGTAATTTTGTTGGCAGTCACATTTGCCCTTGACCGGTTTTTAATAAAAAAAATTAGGAATATAGTAGTTTTAACTTTAAAATGGCCTTACCACACATAGTTAATGAGTCTGGGCTTTAAGATAATCTTATTTACTGAAACCCTGATATAAATAAGGTAATTCTTATTTTTACTGCAGGCACTAAAAATTTTCAACAAGCAGTGTACATAAACTCCTAAACTTGATACGCAACATCTACTGTTAATATTAAACGAAAATCACCAAAAATGTATTTTTCATGCATTCAGAAAGAATTATTATATGGAATATAAACAAAATTGACTTAAAGATGATAACTTAAACACCAATATTACACAATGGCCAGTATTTTTCCAATTTATCCAATAATCAAATTGTTATCTTGCTAAGTAAACGGAAACGTAATTAATTTAATTGATTTTCTATTAAAACTTTCCTTCGGTTTCTATTTTCGTATTCTTTTATGGTCATTTTTCTCTGTAAGAAAACGGCCTATTCTGTCAATTGCAATTTTCTATTGCAAAGCAAAGGTAAAATAATATGCTTGAAGTTGATTAAATTACCTTTGACTTGACTTGAATCAGGGCAGAGTAACATTTATACATTTTTGTTTCCTGATTTTTTTCCTGTGAGTGGAATAAAGCACGAAAAAATTTATACAAGGTGGTAAATAAGAATTTTGAAAGGGAAAAATATTATTTTTCTACAACAGTTAATAGAAGAACGTGGTATAGGAAAGCAATGATAACAATGTACTCATTAATGCTCACACTAGTGAGCTGTCACTAATTTAAACAAAAATATTAAGTATTCGATCCTGTTAATAATCATGAAAAATTGAATATTCTCTTAAACATAAAATTAAATAGATGCATTCTTTCAGTTTTCTTGGTGCATTGTAAAATAAAAAAAATAAAACACACACATGTATCCTCAGTAGCTAAATAGATGGTGTAAAAGTTTCATTTCATTATTAATAAATCAACAAACTGTCAAGGTGTGTACTGGTAAAATTAAATACTTTTCTAAAAATTTGAATAGTGTTTTAAAGCGTGTGTTTGTTTCTTAAAATTGTAAATATGTTCTTGTATATATATATATATATATATATATATATATATATATATATATATATATATATATATATATATATATATGTAATCGAAGGTTTTCGGGCATCCCGTGTATGTGCTGAGTCCCTCTCAGGAATGTACGGCAGCTGACGTTTCGGTGAAATCTCATTCACCATTTTCAAAGCTCAATGTATGGCGTCTACGAGCGAACTGACGCCTGCGACTCCGGTGCTGTCGGTACCGTGTGCGCGTCGGAAGCGTTCGTTTGCTGCGCGTCATCGGCCCTGTTGCCAATGTTTATGGTTGCGTTGCCGAGTTGTAATCTGTTTCGTTATTAAGTGGTACTGGTTGATGTTTTGTAAGCAGATTTTTCCAAGTATTAGGCACACGTTGGCTATTATCTCTGCTATTTAAGTTGTTGGGCCTCTTTGAAATTTCAATGGCTTCCCTTATAACTCTTGCTGACAGGTTTTC
The DNA here is from genome assembly GCA_034092305.1 of Diaprepes abbreviatus. Classification (NCBI taxonomy): domain Eukaryota; kingdom Metazoa; phylum Arthropoda; class Insecta; order Coleoptera; family Curculionidae; genus Diaprepes; species Diaprepes abbreviatus. Next base: position 1,710,114 of record JASJET010000259.1, on the reverse strand, counting down.
ACATCTCGACAGCATTTTTGTTCCCGAGAAATTTATTTTATGTTCTGTGTTTAACCAGTGTTGGGCCAGAGCAGAAGAAGTTGTTTTTTGCTTGACAGCGTTCATATTTTCGTCTCTTCTGGCGTTTATTTTACGGTTGTAAACCCCCCAATAACGGCCCAACAACTTAAATAGCAGAGATGATAGCCAACGTGTGCCTAATACTTGGAAAAATCTGCTTAGAAAACATCAACCAGTACCACTTAATAACGAAACAGATTACAACTCGGCAACGCAACCACAAAACAGGGCCGATGACGCGCAGCAGGTCTCGCAACCTGATGGGCCGGAACCATTCGGAAAACGAACGCGTCCGACGCGCACACGGTACCGACAGCACCGAAGTCGCAGGCGTCAGTTCGCTCGTACAGTCCTGAGAGGGACTCAGCACATACACGGGATGCCCAAAAACCTTCGATTACACATCACACCCATGAGAATATATATATATATATATATATATATATATGTATATATACAGGTTTGGAAAATCCAGAACAGAAACTCGACGTTTCTTAAGTATGATAAAGAAAATACTATATTATTCATCAAATCAGAATGAGACAGAAGATAAGCATCGTAAGCATCGACATACGTGAAAATGACCAGTTTGGCCCTCGGATGAGGGGTAATATAATGCTGGCGCGGTGAGAGCGGGCGGTAGCATACGCCACGCCTTAGCACAACAAGAGGATTCCATGTTATTTGCATTCAGGCCGTCGAATTGTAAGTACCAAATATTGGTATTTCCGTGTTTCGAGTTAAATTTTTTTATTTAAAATGGTAGTTTATTCCACGGAACAAAAAGTACAGATTATTAAGTGGTATTATTCTGGTAAAAGTATACATGAGATACATTTTTATATGAAATTGTTTTTTTTGAAGTCGGCGCCAAACTACTACCTAACAAAATGTGATTAAGATAAAAAGATTGAGAAATAATTTGTTTATAATGGGTTTCTTACCGTAGTTTGTAAGTGTGTCTTGTTAGTAGTTATTTGTTTCATTTAGTAATCAATTTTTATTATTTTTCGTATTTACCCCCTTTTTAGAAGTCAGTTAAATCTTTTTTTAAAAATTTTAATTTTTAGTTTTGAATTCAGTTGAATTCTATGGACCCATTTTATTCATAGTTGTCTACCGTACTAAACTGAACACTATGAGAATTCTTCAAATACTAGTTTGAATGAAATTTTATTAAATATTTAGTTTGCTAATGTCAATACGCTATTTTAAATCCTGTTTCTACAATATTGGAAAAATCTAAAATCTATAGTCCCTCATATATTATCTGCCATGTTAAATTGTTAAAAATTAACTTAAGACTCGGTAAAATGTGAATTTTAATTTCACCAAACTCTTTTTTGCTGCAAATCGTTTCATAAAATACAAAATAATGCACGAATTGAATATAAGTTTGTCACATATGTCGAAAAAGTGGCAAATGAATGTTGCTAAACAATGCACAGTCAAATGTTTTTATCATAGCAAGTTATGTAGATATTTCTTTTAGAATTTTAATTTTAATTTTCAAGGTATTGACCTTTATTGAGACGTACAACAGACAAATTAACAAGCAGCTGATCCTATAGGAATTGTATACTCATTTAAGTATTAAACTATAAAACAACTTCGTCTAACCATATTAATTTACATTAACATATATTTTATTTCCATTATCAAGTTGAAAGAAAAAAGATCCGAAACGAAAATACATATATATTTTTTTATCCTAAAAACTTGGGGCAAAAGAAAATCCAATAAACTTTAAGCATATTAGTTTCCCTTTCCTGCAGAATTACCAAATTGTTCTTGGCAATATTAGCTTTTCTCCTAAAAAAACACAGATGTGTGGAGAGAAATAAAACTCGCCGGCATTATAATTTAAGTAAAATGGGAAAATTTATTTAAAGGGACGGTTTTCTATTATTGTTCAATTTTTTCTTTTCTTTTGCGTGGAGACGTCCTAAGTATTTTAATTCTAAAAGTTGTTAATAATTTGCCCTGATATAACAACAGAGTTTGTTCATAACGACTACGCTATATCTACAAAAAATTATTGGTTAATTCGATGAGATTTCTATGACCTCAACTGGCTCTATAATGAGGTTCAACGAGAATTACAGTTAATCCATAGGCGTGCGTATTTTGTCAAACCTTGTGGGACAATAATAACCAATTTTTTATTTTAAAAGCAATGTCTATGGCAAGCAAAAGCAAGTTGTATCGGATCTATTTTCTGGATTTGAAACTCTTGGGGAGGGGGGGGCGATCAAAAGAAAAAACAAGTTACCGACAAGGGGGGAGGATGCGAGCAGCATACACATTCCTAGTATGAGAGACAGAATCAAGTATATTTTCCTGAACTCAAAGCTCTTGGGGAGGGGCTATCGCAAGAAAAACAAGTTGACAACGGGGGGGGGGGGGGGAGTGCCAGCAGCATACACATTCCTAATATAAAAGGCAGAATCGATTCTATTTTCCTGAACTCAAAACTCTTGGGAAGGGGAGGAGCGATCGCAAGCATACACATTTCAATACTCTATTCAAGAACTAGAGAGAGTAATAAAACTGTTAACGAAACCTCCAACGTACCTGGTCCAGTGCCATAGGTAAATGAGGACTGCGGTAAATCTAATTATATTTAATTATATTTAAATACTATCAGGTTAGTTCAGGATAGTTCATTTTAATTTCTGTCAGTGAGCAAAGTACACCTTACAGTGTGCCCTTCGTGATTTATCTTGTTTGTGCTTGTTTTTAGATATTATTTGAGATTAGTGATATACCCAAAAGCTTCCACCTCTATATTTATTCCAAAATCCTTAAACCAGGGCATTTTTTCCTCAACAAAAAACTTATTACTATGAATGTTTATGATGCCTTAAGATATCAATATCTAGATAATAATATTAAAAGCTCTGTTGAGATGTATTCCAACATGACAGGGGTTGGAAAATCTACTATGTACCGAATACTGAAGGAGGAAAAAAACGACTGGAATTGTTAGTACTCCCAAACCGCATTCGACTTCAGGCAGACGAAAAACTTCGTTGGAAGAAGAGATGTAAACTGCAATAAAAGGAGTTGTACATACATTTTATTAGAGAAGCAGATCCCAACCGTCGACAAAATTCTAACTAAAATCAATGAAGATCGGGATTTACCTGAAATTAAAAGAACTGAGCTCTGGAAATTGCTCAGAGAACTTAATTTTTGCTGAGAAAAACTAGATAGGAAATCTGTTCTTATAGATCGTCCGGAAAATGTCCGTTGGAGCAGGAAATATCTCTCTGAAGTAGAAGGGAGAGTTCCTAAAAATACACAGCTTACAAAATTAGTAATTTAACTGACCTTTTGAAAGATATTTTTGAATAAAGTTACTGCAGAAAATTGGGAAAAATCTATATAATAAAAGAATAAAAGAAAATGTGGAAACTCGATCTCATGATCGGTAAGATAGAGGAACCAATTATAATTAATTGGAGCGAAGATAGCTTCACTGATTTTGATTACGAATTATATACGTAATGTTTATCAGTCAGTGTAAACAAAATTTATTATTTAAATTTTTGTTTTTGTTGTATTTTATTGTTTAATGTTGTTTATATATTTTTAATTTTTTCTATATATTTTTTATTTTAGTGTGTCCCACTGTTTAATTTTGTATATATTTAATTCCAATCAGTCGTAATTTTTTTTATTATTGTATGTGTGTCTTTTTCTTAAGCGTGTAGAATTAACAAGTTTATTTTATTTTTTTGGAGCTAGCGGATTTCCATATAATAAAGTGAATTAAATTAAGATGTCAGTGCAATAGAAATAAAAATAAGTAGGTCTAATTTTAACTCTAACATATAAAAATTAATTGCATTTGAATCCCTTTTTAATGTTTAATTGTGATTCTGCAGATGTTTTAAGAAATAAATAAACTAAACGTCAAATGAGTCTTTCATCCATAACAAATAGACCCATAAGGTTATTTCCGATGATGCCAACCCACACATTTACAATAAACCTTTGTTGGTGTTTGTTTTGAAATATAGCGTGCGGGTTTTCATGAGCTCATCTCTTGTAAAACCGGCCCCATCGGTAAACAAAATAAGGTTAAAAAAATTAAGATTTAGGTTATGTTGCTGTACAAACCAATTGGATTATTAAAGTCTTGCGGGATAATCATCAGGGGACATAGCGTGTACTTTTTCAACGTAATACGGGTGAAGTAACTATTCTGTTGGAGTTTCATGTACAATCAATTTGTTTTTTATCGCGAGTTTTCTTATGCTGTTTGAAGGGTTGGCAGCAATATCTTACAAAATTTGTTCCTCTACGTGGGGGTATCGTGCTCTTCTATGACGGCCCTCACTGTCACGTCGCGACAAAAATGACGCTGAATAAATCATGTAAAAAATTAATTCGGTAACAATAATAATTATTTTCTAATCATATTTTACCTGTTTCTTTTAAGCTTTGATCAACCCGTTGACTTGACAATGTTCGAACTGGAAATCTTTCAGCATAAAGTCTTCTTGCCTTCGAAGAATTTGACAGCGATTCACCATAAATTAAATACATATCAGCATACTCTGCGTCCATTTTTTAAAATTATTTTTACTTGACGGCAGTTTTGGCAGGTTCTGTCAATAGTAATTCAATATATAGATATTAACAATAATCACCTAATTTTTACCTATTTGTGTTTAGCATTGGTAATTTGTGAGTGTAACCGATTTATCTCCAAAACCGTCAGTTTTATCGAAATAAATAAAGAGGAATGACCAAAGTATTTAAAAAAATAGTTTTCAGCTCTGTAAAATGACACCTGTCAACAATTAGGCCCAACGAGTGTGGCTGAAAGTCCGTTTCTAACCTCTGTGGAGATTTAAACCCTATATGGTAGTATGGTTTAATGAGTCTTTATGCACTCTATAAAATGTTAAAATTTCAACAAATTATACAAGTTGGTACAGAACTTAAAGCCAACAAGGTAAGTTACAGGGTACCCATTTAGGGCTCTGTATCTCCGCTAAGGAGCGCTTTGGGAATATTTTTTCCGTAACAAAGCAGGGTTATTTTGACCTTCCCTGTATGCTCACGTAATTGTAAAACTGTTCCTAAACCAAAGTGCGTCTGTCCGCGTCCAATCTGAACTAACGAATGCAGTGGAGATCAAGCGAGGGGTGAGACAAGGATGTGTTCTCTCACCACTCCTTTTTAACCTCTACTCAGAGGAAATCTTCGCCAAAGCCCTCGAAAATGACACCGGTGAAATACGAGTTAACGGCATTCCACTGAACAATTTGCGCTACGCAGACGACACAGTACTTCTCGCCGAAAACATGCAAGACCTTCAGAATATGTTGAATAATGTCACCACAACTAGTCGAGAATATGGTCTGACACTTAATGTTAAGAAGACCAAATACATGATTGTCACCAAAACTGAAGTACCCAATGAACATCTGTATGTCGAAAGCGAAAGGTTGGAAAGAGTCAAGAGATATGACTATTTGGGTACAAGTGTCAACTGTTCCGTGGACTATTGTTCAGAAATAAAGATTCGCATTGAGAAGGCCCGTGCATCCTTTGTGAAGATCAAGAAGCTGCTCTGTAGTCGCGATCTGAGCCTAGACCTAAGAATTTGGATGCTTAAATGTTTTGTATTCCCAGTCCTATTGTATGGTGTAGAAGCTTGGACCCTCAACTTACATTGCGAGCAGAAACTAGAAGCCTTCGAGATGTGGACCTACCGTAGGATGCTGCGAATATCATGGACAGAACATGTGACCAACTTGAAGGTTCTGAGAAGAATGAAGAAGGACGTAGAGATCCTATATGAAGTAAAAAAAAGAAAATTGCAATATCTCGGCCACATCATGAGAGGTCCAAGATATAAGATTCTACAACTCATAATCCAGGGAAAGATTGTGGGAAAAAGATCTGTTGGAAGAAGAAGAATATCCTGGCTTAGGAATTTGCCAGAATGGTTCAACGTCAAGTCATCTGATCTATTCAAGGCCGCAGTTTCCAAGGTCAGAATAGCAATGATGATAGCCAACCTCCGAAATGGAGAAGGTACATGAAGAAGAAGAAGTATGCTCACGAGAAATTAGGAAGTACTTAGCATTCACCCCATATAGTAAATAAGAAATATTGTAATTTAATTACCAATAAATATTAAGTTTTTTTGATTTGTTTATGTTATTTCTATTTAATTTACCCCTATTGTATAAAAATTTTACTGCAAATGTTCTTGACATAACATTTTTACATTTTTATAAAAAAGAAAATTTATTTTGTGCACAAAGTGAACCATTAGTTTGAATGGCAATCTAAAATATATTTTACCTATACGCGACAAAAAGTAACAAAAGTAAGTCTGATTTATTAGCCAAATAACAAAGTCGTCAGTGAAAATATGAACAGGCTGACGTCGAGCGATGCTGGATTCGTGCGAATTTATGGATTTAATAAACAAAACATAAATAATACGACGACAAATACTTTTGAAGACGGAAAAACAATAAATTGTATTGATTTTGGCTGAATAGTTCTTTGTAGATTTAATTTTATTCTAAATTAAGAACATAAATTTAACCAAGATATGATTCAGGCTGAATTGGGGTCTAAATCAGACCGCAGCTATTAAGAATAAGTATTTTGCGCAGTACAGAATAAATCACTGTTGTAGCGTCTGGTCGTTTTGATTTCTATTTTTTTGCTACGTGTTTATTCACTTTATAAAGGCTAGAGCTACTCAAATCAAAGGTGAGCAAGATCCAGGTCGTTGAGTACTTACTACTGCTTTGAACTTCTTGACAACTGACATTAATACTATTATAAACAATCAACTTTTACATGAACAACTTAAAAGATAAAAGTGAGGTTATGCGACACACAGTCACAGCATAATACAGCAATAAAAATTGTCTAAAAATCAAAATAAAGAGTGTTTTTTATAGAGGTATAAAACTTTAAGTTAGCAACACTTTTTTAACTGGCGGCCATTTTGTCAGCTGTCAAGTGATTTATGTTCAGTTTGGTTTGGCATTTGAACATGAATAGACTGACGCCTGAACAACGCTTCCAAATTGTGTAAATTTATCTTGAAAATCATGGTTCTGTTCGAAATACGTATCGCGCACTTCGTCCATTTTACGATCAACATAATCGTCCATCACAGCAATTAATTCGATTAACTATGGAACGTTTTCGCACCACGTTTACTCTAAATGATAATACGCATCCACAGAGACGTCGTACAGTGCGTATAGAAAAAGTCATTGCTGCTGTAGAGCGTAGCGTAGAGGAAGACCCGAATCAGTCTATCCGCCATCGTGCACAGGAATTGGATATGTGTCCATTCACTTTATGGAAGATTTTGCGAAAAGATCTGGGTTTGCGTGCTTACAAAATCTAACTCGTGCAAGAATTGAAGCCACACGATCACCTAGCAAGGCGTAGATTCTGTGAATGGGCCCAAAACAAGATTGCCGTTGATCCCGATTTTCATAAGCGAATTTTGTTTAGCGATGAAGCTCACTTTTGTTTGAATGGATACGTCAATAAACAAAACTGCCGTATTTGGAGTGATGACAATCCTCAAGTGTATGTTGAGATACCGTTACATCCAGAAAAACTGACTGTTTGGTGTGCTTTATGGGCTGGTGGAATCATTGGTCTGTGCTTCTTTAAAAACGATGCTGGTCAGAACGTTACAATCAATGGTGACCGTTATAGAGCCATGATTACTGACTTTTTCGTTCATCAATTGAACAACCATGATGTGCAGGAGCTGTTGTTTCAACAAGACGGCGCAACATGTCATACAGCTTGTGCCACAATTGATTTATTGAAGGAAATGTTTGGTAACCGCCTAGTTTCGCGTTTCGGACCCGTAAAATGGCCTCCAAGATCGTGCGACTTAACGCCGCTAGACTATTTTCTGTGGGGATATGTGAAGTCGCTAGTCTACGCCGATAAGCCCGAAACGATTGATCACTTGGAGGACAACATTCGCCGCGTTATTGCCGATATACGGCCACAAATGTTGGAAAAAGTCATCGAAAATTGGACCTCCAGATTAGACTACGTCCGAGCCAGCCGTGGTGGTCATATGCCAGAAGTCATATTTAAATTAAAATGCCAGAAGGTTATCTTCCGAATAAAGTAAATTTCATGTCAATTTAAAAAATTCATCTTTGTTTTATTCCATTTAAAAGTTCTATACCTCTATAAAAAACACCCTTTGTATAGAAGTATGTGTGAGCTTGAGCAGAAATTCTCTGTATGAGTTCTTTAATTTTTTATTTATTACATTTCATGTCACTATTCATAAGTAATCAGAAAAAGGGGCAAAAAGGGACAGTAGAAGTTCTACAAGGTTACTGTTACTGAGCATTGGTGTAGTTAAAATTCGTTGGAATGTGTTAACTAATAATATATTTAGAATCAAATATCTGAAACTGAAAAAGATGATCAAAATTATGGCATCCCACGCATTCACAAATCTCAGACATTTAAATGGTTTACTGATTTTAAGGAAAAAGTTTGGAAATGGGGTTGTGGTCATTTACGTTGTTCATTCTTACATTTAGGCCATAGTCAGGCTTTGTTCTTATCTCCCTGTATATTTCAAGATCCTCTCTGTAATTCAAGGTCTTTGAGTTATTAGCCCAGGAGTGGTATAAGATTTTACCATTATGAGTTGAAAAGAAACAGTGTTTGGTAAAACTAATATTGTGACCAAGCACAAAGGCCTGAGGTCTGTTAATATGTTCTCTAATTTGGACTGCTAATGATCTAATAGTTTTTCCTATGTATGTTTAAGGGCAATCTGTGCAGGAAAGCTGATAGATATCACATTTTTGGATATGAGGTATTAATTGTTTGTTATTGACACAATGGGAACTGAGTTGATTTACACTCCTAAATCAAATCTTCACGTTTTGAGTGTAATTTGTTAAAGTCTGTGCTATTTTATTAGAGAAGTGACCTAAGTACGAAAGTGAGAAAAATTTTCCCAGCTGATTTTCATTGTAGGAGTCAAGCTGTAAGCTTGTTTGGATTCCTTCTTGTTCTTAGTTTTCTGTATATTCTCTTGTTGCTAAGGTCTGAGCCCTGAGGATGGTTTAAGAAAGCGCTTGGCCGATAATTCAAAAAAATACACTAAAATTCACAACAATTCAGTGTACAATCTGTTCATAACTTACTCTGAATATACGCTTTGAACTACCGCTTATCTGTAACGTTTTTAACTCTTGCTTTTAACTAACTGTTTTCAACTCTCGACTTCAACTCTCTAATTAAAACTATTTATTTCAACTAACTTCCTATAACGAGATGGCTCGTACTTATGAAAAATTTGTCGTGACGTCTTGGCAAAAATCTGGATTTTTTGAATCCAACTTGTTTTGCAAGAAAAAGTCGCGTAATCGAGGGTCTACGTGATGAAATTTGTTTTTTGTCAAAAGCGCGAGATTCTTACGTCAGCAAATTGACATTCCTTTCTTGGCCTACTCCAACGTCCCAGAACAAAACACGTCATATACAGTGTGATTTAGATTCATATTTTATTCGAATTTAGTAAAGAGGTAAAGCAAGAAGTGAGCGACTGTGATAAAATTTGAAAACCTATGACTTTGAAATGTGGTCTTGGGTAAAGAAAAATAATTTAATTTTAATATTTTAAATTAAATAAAGTTATTTGCTTTTTCTTGTTGTTGAGTTTTAAAATAAACACTTGTACCATTTTTGAAGATTTTCGATTTATTTATTCATTTATTTTAAAATAAAATTAAGTTTTAATCCTACTTTTATTTTTATTAACCTAGAATAATTTTTACTTTTGAGTGGCAGCACTGAATTCACTGTCGCCAATATGAAAATTATACACGCGAATTAGAGTCGGTTTTCTTTCCCTAACAATGGTAGAAGCAATTCACCTAGCTCTCCGATTTTTATCGACATAAGTGGTTGAATGAAACCGATAGCTGAAAGAGACAAAATAACAGAAATTCACTCGTAGACGCCGCACAGTGAGCTTTGAAAATGGTGAAGGATATTTCACCGAAACGTCAGCTGCCTGAGGTAAAAAGCACAAATATTGGGTACCCAATGGGACACAACACCATTCAGATTATATGCTTTGCAGACGATGTTGCCTTGACAGCAGATAGCGAGGACAACTTACAAAGAATGCTTTTCCATCTCAATCGAACAGCTAAATAGTATAATATGAAAATATCTGTGGAGAAAACCAAAGCAATGGAAATAGCAAAAGAACCGGTAGGATGCAAACTAATGGTTGATGACAAACATATCGAACAGGTTGGGAAGTTTAAATACCTAGGAGCACATATAACAAGTAACAGGGCAGTAACGGAAGAATTACGCACACAGGCCAACAAAGCGGTCATGATGTCAGGCCAACTAAGAGACATAATTTGGAACAATAAACATATGACGGTTGAGAGCAAAGCAAGAATTTACAAGATCTATGTAAGACCGATACTGACCTACGGCGCAGAAACAAGAAATGAAACCACAAAGACAAAGCAAATTATGAGAACCACAGAAATGAAAACGCTGAGAATAATCACGGGAACAAGTTTAAGAGATAGAATAAGAAACGCAAAAATACGCGAGGACAGCGGAGTGGGAGATGTTGTGAAGTGGGTTCGAAACCATCGTAGGCAGTGGAGAGATCACGTGGAACGAATGGACGATGACAGACTAGCAAAAACCGTGATGAGAGAGAAACCAAACACCAAACGGCCGCCTGGACTGCCTCCCAAAAGATGGAGAGACAGCTGGATTTCGACCTCAAACGAGGACCGATGAGGCATTGTGTAGATAACATAACTTGGTTCTACCTAGAAGAAGAAGAAGAAGAAGAGTCAGCTGCCTTACAGTCCTGAGAGTGACTTAGCACATACACGGGATGCCCGAGAACCTTCGATAATATATATATATATATATATATATATATATATATATATATATATATATATATATATATATATATGTATATGTATACATATTGAAATAAAAAGGTTCCCTTCTTTATTTATTTCTTATTGTAATCAGTTAAATTTATCTTTATATCAACTTAATTTTAAGTAAGTGTTTATTTTAGTCCTTTCCGCACCAACGTAAAAAAGGCGTAACAAACGCATGCAAACCCTATAATCAAAACCACCAGACAACATTTAATCTTCTGAAAATGGGCGATTAAATGCATGTTGTAGACCGAGGGATAATTTTATCTAGAACAGTGAGTAATTAATACAACTTGAGGGGTATAAACTATCGGCGACGCACGCAACACTGAGCAGCAGTGTGACAGGTAATTTAAACTGAACGCGTGAAAAGTTTTGGTGTTGATTACAATTCTCCACTATGCAATGAAAACTTGGAGAAATCAAATGCGGTGACACAGGGGTACATTACGTTTAAATTTCAGAAATTACGTTTAATGCAGCCATTACATGAAGAGAAACAGAATTATTTTATACATATGGTAGCTCTAAAAGGATTGTAAAATACTTTACCGCAAAGTTTTTAGGTTAAAATATGTGAATCTAGCTAAATTTGTTTTAGTCCGAAAGATAATGGTTTCCAAAATACAGAGTGTTAACATTATAACCTTTTAAACTAGCAAGTGTAAGCTGCAAGTAACAATCATATTCATGTTTTGAGTTCTAGAGTATAAAAATCAGAACTATTTTTAAAGAAAAGTTCAATTATCAGTGCATTTGCTATAGAAAATTTACTGTTGCTTTTATTTCTATTTTGTTCTTATTTCTATTCTTTGAAAGGTTTCTGGACTTGACAATGTCGGAGCTAGAAATCTTTCAGCATGATATCTTCTTGCCTTCGAGGAGTGAGACAGCGCTTCCACTTAAATTAAAGCACATCATCACACTCCGCGTATTTCATTTTTACCTGTTTTGTATTTAGCATGAGCAACTTTTGAGTTTTTCGCATAAAAATTGATTTGTCTCGAAAACCGCCAGTTTTATCGAAATAAATTAAAAGTACCTTTCTGAAGAGGAATGACTAAAGTATTTAAAAAATCAATTTTCAGCTTTGTAAAATGACATCTGTCAAAAATTAAGCTCAACGAGTGCCGTTGCAAATCCTTTCCTGACTTTTCTGATGATTATTTGATCTCTCAGGTTAGTGTGCAAAACCTGTTGCTATAATAGCGGTATTATTTTTTGTAACTGTGAAACTTCATTTATTGAATTGAGTTATTTGAATATTGTTGTGTTATTGCTTTACTAAAATCAAGACTTATCCAAAGGAAGAGCGTATTGATATGATTTTTATTCTTGGAGAATGTTATCAAAATTTTTTGTTGGCTTCTCGAGTCTATGCTCAAAGGTTTCCTTAAATAAACCAGCCGTCTTCGTAACACTATTATACCAGTTTCGGGAAAGGGGAAGTATCAGTTATAAAAAAACCTGTTATAAGGAAACCTGTCACTAAGGATGAAGAAAATGTTTTTACTGTACTTGGTTCAGTGATCGAAAATCCCAGTATTAGTCAGAATCATATATCAGAAAATACTAACATTAGCTAAGCAAGTGTTTCAAGCATTCTTAACAAATACAGATTTCATCCGTATAAAATTTTGACAATCGAACTGAATTCTGCTTGTGTGTGTTACATAAATTGGCAGAAAATGAACACTTTTTTGATAATGAGTTGTTTAGTGATGAATGTACTTTTTATAACAATGGTTTCGTGAAGAGACACAACTTCCAATACTATTCTTATTCAAATCAGAAAGGTTACCGAGTTATGGGAAACCAGAATAGGTGGTCGGTTAATATGTGTGGAGGAATATTGGGTCCATAATTTTTTGAAGGACCTTTAAATGGTTTGATGTTTCGCGATTTTCATTTACACCAACTTCTAGTGATATTAGAAGTTGTCCTTTTAAATACTAGAACAACTCTGTCGCTTCAACTGGATAAAGCTCCGGCTCATTATCATCTCGAGGTTCGGTAATTTTTAAATTTCAACTTTCGAAACAGGTGGATTGAGAGAGATGGATTTCAAAATTGGGCCCCCGAGATCCCGGGACTTAACTCTTGTCTACAATGCGACCTCGACAACAACACAAAATATCAAAATATGCATAAGAGACGCTTTTCAAACTATAACCCCTCAAATGTTGTCCAGAGTTAATAGTAGTTTCGAAATAAGAATATGTAAGTGTTTGGAAATGAATGGTCGACATTTGTAATGTATATATATATATATATATATATATATATATATATATATATATATATATATATATATATATATATATATATATATAGATGAGCGCAAGTAGCCTTCTAGTTCTTTTTATACACTGTGGTGCCTACGTTATAATTGTTGAAACACTAAGCAATAAAAACATTATATTTTCGCATTGCGATTAATCCCAGCTTCTAATTCTTGGCTTGAAGTGTCAATTTCTGGAAGCAAAATTCGAAAATATTTATTTAATCAAATTGTTCATGTTGAAAAGTGTCAAATATTTAACAAAAAAAAAAAACAATTTTTTTCATCATTGACAGTTTTTCTGTTTACAAAAAAGTACCTGATAATTTTTCGAGAATCCACCCTCAATATCCCTAATAAGGGTATTAAAATACCTATAAACAACTTTGATAAAACGATGTCTTTCATCGACTATGAAAACCCACTGAACTCCTTCTCGACTACGCTACGTCCAATTTATTTTTAAAAAATCTGATTTCTTCTTACAAATATTTTCATTTCAGTTTAATTTAAATTAAGATTAGTAAGATAAAAAGTATTTCTCCATTCAACACGGCTTCGTCAGCACAAAAAATATTTAGCAGATAAGACAATAAAGAAAAAACAAAGAACGGCCAGCTGAACCAAAATTATTTAGGTGAAAAAAATTGTTACGTCAGTCCCGTGTCAGATTAAATTAGAAACATTTCGGAGTTTCATTTTTTTTTGTTTGTACGTTGGCACGTTGTCGATTGCAAGCGCAGTTTGATAAATAAGAATTAATAGAAAAAAAATTTTTATAGTGCAAGATCCCTTCGAAAAAAGGTGCTTCTTACAACTATTATACAGGGTCAGGCGCGGATCAAAGGAGGGGCGGTGGGGGCGATCGCCCCCCCCCCCCCCAAGAGCTTTAAGTTCAGGAAAATAGACCCGATTTTGTCTCTTATACTATAGTTTATTCAAGAACTAGATAGAGTAATAAATCATTTTTTACCCTTTTTTCTTCGCAAACTGCCTATGTTCTTTACTCCGGTATCTTTGGAAAAATCTGTTAGATACATATATTTTTCATAGGAATGGGTTAGAACTTTTATAATCAAAAATACCCGTCTATAATAATGGACTATTTGGGTTGTATAACAATAGATATTTGGGTGAAATGTGAAGTGTTAAAAAGGATTTTAATCCTTGCCATAGGCGGCGGAATTAGGTTATTTTATCACTAAGTATTTGTGGCATAAAATATTATTTCGGTAATAAACTTAAAATAAAAGGTTTTTATAATATTATTTTATTTCTTATGACTTCTTACTAATTCACATACATTACAAAATGTAAATAATTTTGACATGTTTAACACAAATCACAATTGTATTTTAATTTTGTCATAGCAACCGTTTTAGGCCCATTCAGACTAAAACATAGCCTTATTCTCTCAAAAAATGCTAAGTTATGATAAATACTTACAAAATACATTGTCAAAAATACAGAAAGTTAAAAAAATTAATTCGTCTATATAATATTAAAATTTTCTTGGGACTGTCGGTCATTTAATTATTAATTAAAAACATTTTCTTGGACATTTGACGTTTCAGTTCATTTATTTCTTAAACCATCTGCAGAAATACAATTAAACACTTAAAAGGGATTCAATAATTAGTTTTTATATGTTACAATTAAAATTAGACCTACTTATTTTTATTTCTATTGTACGGATATCTTAATTTAATTTACTTTATTGTATCGAAATCCGATAGGCCCAAAAAAATAAAGTAAATATGTTACTTCTTACACGCTTAAGAAAAAGAGACAAATAAAATAATTATATATTAAAAAACTTACAGCTAAATGGAATTAAATATATATAAAATTAAAGAGTGGGACACACTAAAATAAAAATATATAAAAAAATTAAAATATATATAAACAACATTAAATAATAAAATACAACAAAAACAAAAATTTAAATAATAAATTGTGTTTACACTGGTAAACATTACGTATCTAATTCCTAATCAAAGTCAGTGAAGCTATCTTCGCTCAAATTAATTATAATTGGTTCCTCTATCTCACCGATCATGAGATCGAGTTTCCAAATTTAATTTGATTCTTTTATTGTATGGATTTTTCCCAATTTTCCGCAGTAACTTTATTCAAAAATCAAAAATTTAGTTAAATTACTAATTTTGTAAGTTGTGTTATTTCTAACAACTCTACCTTTTACTTGACAGAGATATTTCCTTCTTCAACGCACAGTTTCGGGACGATCTATAAGGACAGATTTTCTATCTGGTTTTTCCCACCAAAAATTAAATTCTCTGAGCAATTTCCAGAGTTCAGTTCTTTAATTTCAGGTAAATCGCGATCTTCATTGATTTTAATTAGAATTTTGTCGACGGTTGAGATCTGCTTCTCATAATAAAATGTATGTACAACTTCTTTTATTGAAGTTTTCATCTGTTCTTTCAACGAGGTTTTTCGTCTGCCTGTGATCCAATGTGGCTTGGTAGTACTAACAAGTCCAGTCGCTAATTTCTCTTCTAGTATTCGGTACACAATAGATTTTCCAACTCCTGTCATGTTGGAACACATCTCAACATTATTATTTAGATATTAATATTTTAAGGCATCATAAATATTTATCATAATAAGTTTTTTGTTCAGGAAAAAATGCCCTGGTTTAACGATTTTGGAAAAAATATAGAGGTGGAAACCATATCTTTTGGGTATCTAACTAATCTCAAATAATATATAAAAATAAGCGCAAACAAGCACTAAGGACAGACTGTAAGGTGTACTTTGCTCACTGACAGAAATTAAATTGAACTACCAGAAAATTTATTGCTACAGTAAATTTATAAAATCTTATAATATTTAAATATAATTAAATATAATTAGATTTACGGCAGTCTTCAGTTACCTGCGGCACTCGAGCAGGTATGTTGGAGGTTTTATTACTCTTTCTAGTTCTTGAATAGAGTATAGAATGTGTATGCTTGTGATCGCCCCCTCCCTCTCTCAAGAGTTTTGACTTAAGAAAAATAAACCTGATTTTGTCTTTTATATTAGGAATGTGTATGCTGCTAGCATCCCCCCCCTTGACAACATGTTTTTCTTGCGATAGCCCCCCCCCCCTTAAGAGCTTTGAGTTCAGGAAAATAGACCCGATTATGCCTCTTATACTAGGAATGTGCTGGCATCCCCCCTCTGTCGGCAACTTGTTTTTTCTTGTGATCGCCCCCTCCCTTCTCCAAAAGCTTCAAATTCAGAAAAATATACACGACCCTGCCTTTTACACTAAAAATGGGAATGTTGCTGGTGTCCCCCCCCCCCCGGCGACACCTTTTTTTCGCTTGCTGGCCATACTATACTTTTTGAATTCACCGCCCCCCCCCCCCAAATAGAGAGGCTGGATCCGCCCCTGTACAGGGTGTTAGATAAGTATATGTTTAGCAATTGTTTGTTACCAGAAATAGTATCAAAATTCTTTTCAGCAAGTGAGGGATATTGTAAATGTAAAAAAAGCCCAACGAAAATTTGTACTTGCAGATCATCGGACGTTTCGTGTACATCTTTTGGTTTAAACAAGTTAATTTTGCAATGCTAAAAGCTGCTTCGGACCCTTTAAATCATATATCGTTTCTTTGGGTTATGGTCTAAAAACTCATGGTCATGAAGAGAAAAAAAAGATTGACCTTGAAATAGTCACGGTTTTTTGAAGGTCAAATTTTTAAACAAAATTTTAACATAAAATTACTGGACATCCTATATTGCTGTTAAAGAAAAATGATCACTTCTAGAGACAAAAAATATTTGTGTTAAATCCTATGCATATTGGCTATTTTTGATACCCCTTTAAAATCATTACTCCGGATAAAATTATCTTATAATCTAAACAACAAGTTTTCTAGAGGTTTTATTTTGTTCAGAATTTTATTAGCGTCCATTTGCACCCCTTACGCATAGTCTGCATTGGCGCAAAAATAATATTAACATAACTGAAGAGAATATATGTTAAAGTAAATTCTGTTTTTAGTATACAAAGGTTAAAAGCTTTATTTCTGGATAATAAAGGAAAACTAATGCCTAAAATATAAACAAACTTTCCACTTTTGAAGGTTCTTTTTTGCTATAAACATAACCAAAATATAATTTGGCTTAGTGGTTCGTAAAAGAAAAAGTATTATTCAAAATAAGTCGCGTGTAACAAAAACTAGAAAATATGCTGACTTTTAATATTGCCGAAAGATTTGTCGAAAATTATTTGACTAAGTCTGTTTGCCTTTTTTAGGTAAGGCCAGATAAATTCCAGCAGTAGAATTTTTTTGTAGGATACCTTAAGGGTCTATAGAAGATATGTGTCAAGTTATTCCTACATTTTTTAATCTGATGATAAGGCGGAAAGCTCTGAACTATACTATAATACAAAGTAATCAATTAAGACAGGCCAGCGTATACAGAGTGTTTAACAAGTGTGAAACTCCCTCCTACCGCTTCGTAAATACTAACTTCAAGAAACAAAAAAATGTGAGAAATCAAACAAATCTTCTACAACAGACCTTTGCAGTGACTTTCACCTTTACCTTCAACATCTTTTAAGTGCCGTCTACAGAATTTCACATAGGAAACCCCATTTAATTGGTTGGATCTTGGTCTTGCCTTAATTGGCTGTTTCTGGTTCTTAACTGGTAGGATTTCAGATACCTTCATTCGCTGTATTTCGTTTTTTACTTTAACTGGTAAGATTTCCGATCTTACCTTGAGTGGTCCAACCACTGAGTAATCTTACCTTAAGTGACCGGATAGCAGATCTTGCCTTAACTGGCTAGATCTTGGTCTTCCCTTAATTAGCTGGATCTTGTTCTTACCTTAATTGGTAGGATTTCCGATCTTGCCTTGAGTGGTCAGACCACTGATTAATCTTATCTTAAGTGACCGGATAGCAGATCTTTCCTTAACTGGCTAGATCTTGGTCTCGGTTTAATTGACTTGATCCTGTTCTAACCTTAACTGGTAGGATTTTCGATCTTCTCTTGAGTGGTCGGACCACTGATTTTACCTTAAGGGACAGGATAGCAGATCTTGCCTTAACTGTTTAGATCTTGTTCTTGTCATAATTAGCTGGATCTTGTTGTTTCCTTGACTGGTAAAATTTCCGATTGTCATGTATGTGCCTTAAAGGTCAAGATCATTTTTAGATATCCTATAACTTTTGTGTAGGCCTTTCTTCTTAAAGTAACTATTTACGATGTTATTGGAGAGGTTCAATTTGACTTTTTTCGTGCTTTAAAATTTGATCTTGATCTTATAGCCAAGGTCACATTCAATGGTAAAATTTTCTGCTCTTTTGATTTCCGGGATCAACAATAGGGGTTCTCATTTGAAATTCTGAAGATAGCCTTCAAATGACTTTAAAGTTTAAAGTTGGGGTCACAATTGGGTAATTTTTAAAATCTCCGTCCGATTTTTTACACTTTTTCCTAAAGTTAGTATTTAAAAATTGGTGGGAGGTGGGGAGATTCCACACTTTTTGAATATGGTATATATCTCAAAAGCTGTTCATGTTACCACTGTAAAATAAAAACTTTATGAACAAATATGGCGTTAACAATTGCACCCCAAATTTTTTAATTTCTAATACCACTTGAAGGCATATCTTGAAAGAAATTTTGATGTAGTTTTTTTTTTTTATTTATTTT
Organism: Diaprepes abbreviatus; assembly: GCA_034092305.1. Lineage (NCBI taxonomy): Eukaryota > Metazoa > Arthropoda > Insecta > Coleoptera > Curculionidae > Diaprepes > Diaprepes abbreviatus. Next base: position 1,691,116 of record JASJET010000259.1, on the reverse strand, counting down.
TGACCTTGCCAACTAAGACTTTGATCAATGAATAATTATTATATTTATGCATGAGAAACTTTTAGGATAAACAATTTTTATTAAATTACATGGGCGACATAGAACACCCAGGGCAAGCGCGAGGTTCGAACCTGGTCCGCACCTGTGAATTGATCAACCGACCAACCGCTTAATCAACTACACCAACAATTTTGATGTAGCTAAAGCTACAGTTAATCTAAAACCAAGATTAAGGACCCATTCAAAATTAGTTCAACATCCATCCGAACGGATTTACAAGCTGTAGACATACAATATAAACTATCCATATACACAGCAAAGTAGCAAGCTACAAAGGATACCTAGACACCTCGCGCAGAAGTTTCGAAATAGTTGGTAGATCGTCAAAATGCATGTCGCATAGTGCACAAATACGATTAAAATTGTTGAACATTTTGTAGCTGACCTAGCGAGGGCAGTGGAGAAAGCTGATGAATTTTTGGCATCAACACGGGGAACGCAAAATTATAGTTGCTCTAGCAGAAATGGACAATCAATCCTCGCGTTCAGAGGCTTATAAAGTAATGCCAATGGCCCCACTGAGGATAAATATTGTCCTCTCTAAACATTAAATATTTTAGAAATTTCCTTTAGACGGCCTCTATGGCAAGGCTATGACAATTGTATATGGGGGACCAGACAATTGATCCATAATCTAGCCTCGATCTTTCGTAACTATAATAAAGCAGTTTGAAAGTCGCTGTGCTAGAAAAAGGTTTGCAGTTTCGCAGAAAAAAACCCAATATTCAAGAAGCACTAGCCACCATCTGATCAATGTGGGGAATAAAGGAGAAACTCGCATCGAAGACGACACCCAGGTCCGTCACAGTAAAGCATCTATTAACGATAGAACTATTTATAGGGTAATTAAACCGAACAGGATTTTTTGTCCGAGATTAAGAAACAACATTACATTTAGAGATGTTAAGATCCAGCTTATTAGCCACACATCATTGGTTGATCATATCAATACTGGCCTGAAGGAATCAATGCGTTTAATTACTTTTAAATCATCAGCATATGCCAGTCTGTAGCAATCCAAGTTGGAAACAAGTTCGTTTATAAATATGTTAAAGAGAAGTGGCTCCAAGGTCGAACTCTGGAGGACACCTGACCTTGGAGTAAACCTAGTAGATTTATATTCTTCTATTTGCACAAACTGAGTACTATTAAATAAATAGGATTTCAAAAGGGAAACAAGATGGTAAGAGAAGCCGAATAGGGCAGAAGCTTTCTGTAAGAGTATGTGATGGTCAATTTGATCAAAAGCTTTACGGAAATCAATGTAAATAACATCGACATATGACTTCTGCTGTTAAGGGCGTCGCAAACGTAAGAGGAAAAACAGCAAAGCTTATGATCTTCTAGAAAAGAAGCCGTGTTGGTCAGTTTATAATCCATTTTGAATTTTAGGAAATAAATATTTCTGCAAGACCTTGGAAAAGTACATAAGATTGTAATTCTGCTATAGTTTTGAACTAGAGATGGATCACCCCGCTTTTAGAATAGCACAAACTTTGGCAATCTTTCAGAGCTCTAAAAAAAACCGTTCTTTAAAATCAGCTGGAAAATATGACAAAGGGGAGCGCTCAGAACAATGGAACAACCTCTCACCAAAAAACTAGGAAAATCATCTGGGCCAGATGTGGCCTTATTTTTGAGTGATTTGTAGGCCCAAGAAACATCCGTGGGAGTGATTATGGGAATATTAATGGTTTCAGAAGGTTCCCCAGAAGCAGAAATATCAGCGGACTCCAAGTCCTTGTAGACACTCTTGAAGTACTCGGCAAACGCTGAGACAATATTATGAGGCCCAAAATGGATAGCTCTCGTAGTTCATTATAGCTGAATGTGTGACTGAGCTTTTTCTTCGAACGAAAGTCCAAAATTGGAAGGATCACTGTTTATATTTTGCTCAGCGTCTCCTTCACAGGCCTCGTATGCTCGGTGCGACTGTTACTTTATTAGCCTACGCAAGGTCCTGTACTTCTCCAGTGATAAGTAGTTTTATGAGTTTTCCAATTCCAATTTGACACAGTATAAACCTACGAACCATGATTTTCAACTTGACTTAAGCCGTAAAAGCTTTCGTTCTTTATAAAGACAAATAATACTTTTAAAGCAACTTTGAAAGTGTTTGAACTTGTTTCGCAGTTACTGCATTCTTCTAATTCCAGAGATTAACTCTTGTATAGAGAAATTCCAATTTGTCGTTTCAGGTCCGTACTGAACCCCAACATACCACGCGTAAACTTAAATTACCTGCCATACAACTGTTCATCGTTGCGTGCGTGGTTGATAGCCTGTACCCCTCCGGTCGTATTAATTACTCACTGTTCCAGATCAAATTATCCCTCAGTCTATAACATGCACTTAACCATGCATTTGCCGACGCTTAAATATTGTCTGATGGTGGTTTTTATTGTAGGGTTTGCACGTTTCCTTTACGCCTTTTATTTTGCATTGGCGTGGAAAGGACTGCAGTAAAAATTTACATAAGTAAAATGGCTACATTCGGGTAATTTTTGCTCGGTTAAGCGAAAGTTGATAAGGGAAATTTACGCTTGTGAAAAAATAGGTGAAATAATCATATTCTGAATTTAAGTAAGACACTGATAGTTTGTTCGTACGCGTGTTCAAATTCCTTTATCAAATTCGAATATAGCTGAAATGAAAGAGTTAGTTAATTTAATGGTTAAAGGCGCGTCAGTATCTCAGACCATTTAGCGCCTTCTATAGAAATTGTTGGATTCATTTAAATATTAGGCCAAGAAACTTAAGTTAGCTGTCCATAGGGAGATGTCTACGGTTCAGTGAGATAGAGTTTAGCTTTAAGCAGTTTCTCTTTTTACAAAAGTGGGTGACCGTTGATTTAGACTGACTAAAAGTAAAACCTGTCTTCATTGCCCATGATTCCAATTTTTGAATGCATAGCTGAAGTTGCCTTTCACAGGTGATAGACGATTGTGAGGCGATATATATAAGTATGTCGTCAGCGTAGAGTCTAGCCGAGATGGAGGGAGGCACATAGTCATTGATGGAGTTCATGGATAGAAGGAAGAGAGTGCAGCTAAGCACTGAGCCTTAAGGGATGCCATTTTTGAGAGGGTGGGAGTTAGAGATATGGGTACCCAGACGAAATAAGAAAAGACGATCGCGAAGAAAGTTTGAGATGAATATTGGAAGGTGACCTTTAAATCCTAGTTTATGGAGTTGAAGGAGGATACCATGTGTCCAAGTAGTGTCATAGACATCAGAGATATCTAGGGATACGGTAACCAGGTGTAGTTTCCTGCGAAAAACAGCCTGGATATCCATCTCAAAACCAACGAGATGATCTGTTGTTAATCTGTTAGGACGAAAGCCGTATTGATAAGGGATTAAGAAATTCTTAGATTCCAGGTACCAGGAAAGCTGCTTGTTGATCATTCTTTCCAGGATTTTGCATAAGTGGTTCGTTAGGGAAATAGGGCGGTAGCTATTAAGTTGGTTTCTAGGTTTACCGTATTTATGAATAGGGATGAGGAAAGAGGTTCTCCAGGAGTTGGGAAATTGTTCATTTGACTATAGGTGATTGTAGAAGGCCAGAAGATATTCAAGCATATTCTCTATTTTAAGAAAAACCGGAAAAAGATAAAGTACGAGATACCTTTTGACATGTCAGAAGATCACTTGTAGTCTGTAATTTCCAATCACTCCGAAACGTAATTCACAAATACAGTGTGCTTTTAATCATACGAAATACGAAGAAAGTGCAATGAGTTTATAGGAATTATAAATCATGGGGTCCAAACACTAATGGACCTGAAATGAAAGAGGCATCAGTAGAAATGCAGGCGGGTTGCGTTATAATGCGACCTTGGGAAGTATAGGGAAAAAATTTCGAGAATCGATAATATAAAGTGCCAGGGATGGATTTCTCTTTTTAAACTTGAATAACTTGGCAATGCTGTAAAGTAGCGGGGTCGGGTTCAGGGGCGGTTCCAGTGTCTTTATTTGCGGGGAGGGGGGGTGATATCACAAAAGTACAATATTGCAAGTGAAAGCAAGTTGTCGACGGGGGGGGGGGGGGGTGGTGACACCAGCAAGATTCCCATTTCTAGTGTAAAAGGCAAGATCGGGTCTATTTTTCTGAATTTGAAGCACTTGGAGAGGGGGGGGGGCGATTACAAGAAAAAATAAGTTGCCGACAGAGGGGGGATGCCAGCAACATATAGATTCCTAGTATAAGAGGCAGAATCGGATCTATTTTCCTGAACTCAAAGCTTTTGGATCGGGGGGGCTATCGCAAGAAAAACAAGTTGTCAACGGAGGGGAGGAGTGCCAGCAGCATACACACTCCTAATATAAAAGGCTGAATCGGTTCTATTTTCCTGAACTAAAAGCTCTTGGGAGGGGGGGGGAATCGCAAACATTCCTCTACGCTATTCATGGACTACAGAGAGGAATAATACTGTTACCGAAACGTCCAACGAACCTGCTCCAGTGTAGCTGGTAACTGAGGACTGCCGTAAATCTAATTATATTTAATTATATTTAAATATTATAAGTTTTTTATAAATTTACTGCAACAATAAAATTTCTGATAGTTCAATTTAATTTCTACCACTGATCAAAGTACACCTTACAGTGTGTCCTTAGTGATTTATCTTGTTTGCGCTTGTTTTTTATAGAAATATTAGTGAGATACCCAAAAGATATGACTTCCACCTCTATATTTATTCCAAAATTGTTAAATCAGGGCATTTTTTCCTCAACAAAAAACTTATTACGATGAATATTTATGATGCCTTAAGATATCACTCTCTAGATAATAATGTTAAAAGCTCTATTGAGATGTGTTCCAACATGACAGGAGTTGGAAAATCTACTATGTACCGAATACTGAAGGAGAAAAAGACGACTGGAATTGTTAGTAATCTCAAGCCACATTCGATCACAGGCAGCCGAAAAACATCATTGGAAGAAGGGATGAAAACAGTAATAAAAGGAGTTGTACATATATTTTATTATGAGAAGCAAATCCCAACCGTCGACAAAATTCTGGCTAAAATCAACAAAGCTCGGGATTTACCTGAAATTAAAAGATCTGAACTCTGGAAATTGCTCAGAGAACTTAATTTTTGCTGGGAAAAACCTGATAGGGAATCTGTTCTTATAGATCGTCCGGAAACTGTCCATTGGAGAAGGGAATATCTCTCTCAAGTAAAAGGTAGAGTTGGTGGAAATAACAAAACTTACAAAATTAGTAATTTAATTGAACTTTTGAAAGATTTTTTTGAATAAAGTTACTGCGGAAAATTGGGAAAAATCCATATAATAAAAGAATAAAAGAAAATGTGGAAACTCGACCTCATGATCCGTGAGATGGAGGAACCAATTACAATTAATTTGAGCGAAGATAGCTTCACTGACTTTGATTACGAATTAAATACGTGATGTGTACCAGTGTAAACACAATTTATTATTTAAATTTTTGTTTTTGTTGTGTTTTATTGTTTAATATTGTTTATGTATTTTTTTAGTGTGTACGATTCTTGAATTTTATGTATATTTAATTCCAATAGCAGTAATTTTTTTATCGTTTTATTATTGTGTTTGTGTATTTTCCTTAAGCGTGTGGAATTAACATGTTTTACGAATATTCTAAGCTCACAAATCTAATTTTTTGTCGCAAAACACCTCATAAAATACAAAATAAGTGAAAAAGTACAAGTTAGTCATTATTAAACATAACTGAAAAAGGCACAGCAAGTTGTTTCAACCATGGTTAGATAGATATTTTGGAACATAAGTGTATACAGGGATACTTCAAAAGTTAGGGCAAGTCACGAAATATTTTGTAAGTAGAATTTGACGCTATCGGGAAATGTGTTCAATGCAATTAGTACTCATTTAATCAACTCCAAGATGATCTGGGAGTGCTTAGAAGAATAAAACGAACCAAACAAAAACAGTACGGTTATCTTCTTGTGGGTGCCAGAACACACTGGGGTAGAAGAAAATTAAATGGGGAAAAAACTCTCGAAAAAGGGGAAAAGAATTGCATTACAAAGGAAAAAAATCATTTATCATCAGGACAATGCATCAGCTGACAAAAGTGTTTTGACAATGGCGAAATCATTGGATTACAATTCGGATTGCTGCAAACTCCACCCTATTCACTAGATTTAGTTACTTCTGACTTCCGTCTGTTCTCACACCTCAAAAGATGTCTGCACTGAAAGTGTTTTTCATCGAATGTAGAAATCATTGTAGCTTTAGTAAATAAAACCAACTTAGAAGCGTAACAGGGAATCTAACAGGGCACCGCCTCTGAGGAGGTACTTTAAGAAAGTTAGAATTATGAATTTGTAAGAAGAGTGCAAAACCTCTATCTACATTCTTTCAGAAGGCATCGACATGCAAAATTCTAGGATTCACTATCTGTGAGCGTCTCATATAAAATAGGGGGATCTACCCAATTTGAAGCCGTCTCACATTTTGAGTTTTTTAAGAGAAATGGGATTGGAGGACCTGCTTTCTTTAATGATGAATTAGTAGTAGAAGGAAGTTGAATAGATCTTTTCAGGTACCAGTGCGCATGTCCCCATCAGCACGTGATTGTTAAAAATTATGAAGGGACCAATCTTCATCAAAGAACTTTTCAATTACTTTTCGTAAGCTCATGTCGACGATACGCGATGCAATTGTTAAAAAATATATTACCATAGCAGTAAGGAGAGGAGAAGAAATGAGATGAGTGAAGTGGTGTCGCATATCGTATTTTTTCAGCAAAGGAAGATACTTTACATTTACATATCAGAAGAATTTTATATTACAATTCGGCCTAAATTTTTGTTCTCGTAGCTAAAGGCTTTTCAACGTAAATCGATATCCAACTGATTTTTTACTGCTCATTTCCGCATGTCTCCTCTCCTTTCTGGTTTGGTGGATGCGCATTCCAAAAACTTTTCCGGATGAGTCGGATTAAGTTAAAAATTCTCCGCCAATGAAGCTTTTTTCTCTTACATGCCAGTTTGTAAAGATTTATTCGTTCAAGTTTCGGTTTTAAATTGATTAGTTCGTTAGGAAAGGGGAAAGACGTTGACAGTGAATAAGGAAGTAGTAATTAGGTATGCAAAGGTTGGTTTTCTTCGTTGAAATTTGCATTTTGTTTGGCCGGATAATTACGTATAGAGGCAAAAGTGTTGTTGCTTTTAGACTTTGAGGCAGCGTCAATTACTGACAAAGAAAATCCGGTGTATTTTGAAACACTTTGGTGTAGAGAAAGCCTAACGTTGAATAAAAGATGGGGCTAATAAAATGTACTATTTAAGGTACAAATTTAAATATGACATAGGAATTTGCGTAATGTCGTTTGAATTATTGTTTACATATAATTAAAGGAGAGCTTTTATTATTTGAAGTTCATAGACAATGATGTTTCTTGCGAAGTAGTAGATATCTGTTGCACTTCCATTATCTTTATTTTTGTTGAATATCACGACGTTTCGGCTAGTAGTTCTCTCTGGCCGTTTTCAAGTGAAACTAAATAAATCTCTTAGCTACATAACTATTTATATTAAAAGTATATGCAGTAGAGTGTGACTGAGATGGGTGCAATCATGCCTGCTATGGCAAAATCCCATTTTTTATGCTGCATTTAGTTTTAGTTTACAATTACTAAGAAGTGGTTTCCACACTTCTCTTATATCTAAACAACTCGGGTTCTGGTCTATAACCGAATTTCCGTTTTCTCCAATGTTGTTCTCGGTGTAGTATTTTAGCTTCAGACCATTTTATGTAGAGTCAATGAGTCCAGGCATGATTGGCGGCACCAGATTTTTCTGTTTCTCCTCGAGATGTGCATTTTTGGTGTTCTTTGATCCTTATGTCAAGAGGTCTCTTTGTTTTGCCAATGTAGGAATTGCCACATTCACATGGTATCTGATATACACAGTTCTTCATGTCTCTTTGAGTTGTTGGTTTGACCCTAGTAAGCCGAATTCTCAGAGAGTTATTTGAATTGAAAACAACGGTTATTTTCGAAGTACACTGACAGCACCCCGGGACCGACAGCACCCGAGTCGCAGGCGTCAGTTCGCTCGTAGACGCCATACAGTGAGCTTTGAAAATGGTGAATAAGATTTCACCGAAACATCAGCTGCCTTACAGTCCTGAGAGGGACTCAGCATATACACGGGATGCCCGAAAACCTTCGATTACATATATATATATATATATATATATATATATATATATATATATATATGATTATTATTTATAATAATAAATATTTACACCTTTTTTGCCCGTTTGACAATCATGCCATGTTGTTTCCATCAACTTTATTCCGAGTTTCTAAAATGTAAATTAAATAATAGCTTCCTCATAATTTTCGCAATCCTTCAAAATATTTTAGTTCGTTTTAATTTAAGCAAAATTATTCTAAATGTCACGTACCATATTTCCCAAATTTAAATTTGAATCTTTTACTTTAGCCGCAAATGAAAAAGTTGTTAAGTTGGAGATACTTTTGACGTGATAAATTTTAATCCATTAGGCTTAATTTATGCAAATTTTTCAAATTGAGAAGTCGCTTTTCCATTATTTGTGTTGGCGAAATACCCAGGTATAAAACTTTTTTGTCAGGTTTAAGTTGAAGTCGCTCGTTGAAAAGAAAATTGCGTAGTCTAACCCATATTAAATCAATTTAGTTATCTTTAAGGTTTAAATATGGTGCACTCTTTATGTCGATGCATTTAACACAAAGAAAATGTTATTTTTAATAGGTTATATACAGAGTTTCTGGTAAGTAATAGGTCTTTTGGTTAAGAACATCGATTTTACTAATAGCACGAGAAAGAAAGCTAACAAATGAAGAAAAGATATGTGTGATTTTGGTACATGAATGTCTTGGATAAGGTAACAGAAAGGGCTTCTAATCCCATGGTTCAAAAAAAAACCTATGCATCTTTTTTTTTAAACAATTAATCCGAAAAATCGACCTTTTGATATTATGAAAAAATTACAAAATATAGTTATTGTGAAAAGAACGTCAAAATCAACACTTTACGAGCTGGCCAAAGTCAGGGTACCCGGAAGAACCACTACGAGAAGTCATGATGGTGGGAACTCATTTTCGTTCAGTAAAACAGAAAACGCATCTTCAAATCGGAGCGCGCTTAAAAAATTTCCCATATCTTCGCTTCCAAGTAACATAGAGTCTTTATTTTTTTTTTCATTTGGGGCGATTCGTAGAAAAAATAACTTTTAGAATATTTTCAACTCCCTCGAACCACCCCCACCCCCCAAAACAATATTAATATTTTTGTATTTATGCAAATAATTTTTATCCATCTATCATATTTTCTAAGAATCAGTTACACCAGAAAAGAAACATCAGCTTTTATTGGTTTATTTTCAAATTAACGCATGCCTCTAATTGGTCCCTTTCTCTGAGTTCGGTGAGCCGAGCCGCTGACAGGTGTGCTCGAATAGTATATTGAAAAGAGAAAGGCCCACTAGATTCATATAGAGTAGGTGATATTTAAGAAGAGTTTCCAAGTATAACTTGGAAGTATAATTACAGATCCAAATGATATCGCAAGTTCATTGAACTGCTTCTATATTACCAGTATTGGAGCAATAGTTAGGGACATAGATAAATCTGGACCAGATTTTCCAATTTTACCTAGACATGGAAGCGTGTTTCGGGAAAACTTTAAGCTTGTTACTGTTGAAGAACTTAAGGAGATTGTTTCTGACCTACCAAATAAAAATAGATCAGATAATATAAATGTTGTGTTTTTAAAGAGTTGTTTTGATAACATAGCTCTACCACTTTTTAATTCGTCATTTTTAGCATGTAAAATTCCCGATAAATTAAATATATCGACTATTGTTCCGGTTCCTAAAGTAAATAATTCTCACAGGGCTGTTGATTTGCGACCTGTTAATATGCTTAGTGGTGTTGAAAAAATCATGGAAAAAGTAGTGATGAAACGACTGTTAGAATTCATAGAAGCCAAAAAAAAAATATAAATTATATGCAATCTGGTTTTCAGGGCTACTTAACTACTACTTAAAAAATTAGAAAGTGTCGGATAAGGGGTGAAGTGTTGGAATTTACCAATAATTACTTAATTAATAGAAACAAAGATTGAAATTGAATGACGTGGTATTTGACGAGATTGAAAGCAGCATGGGTGTTCTACAGGTTAGTTACTCGGTCCATTATTATTTCTTAAATATATATATATATATATATATATATATATATATATATATATATATATATTGACGATATTTATACTTTTTGCAGATGATGTCCTTTTATATTTTGAATGTTCTGATGATATTCAATTGGTTGACACAATTAACTCTACATTACAAAATTTAAATTGGTGGTGTTCTTGTAACCAATTAAAAATAAACTTGAAAAAACTTTTTTTCGTGGAGATCCTATTATTAAAGTAGGCAATGAAACAATTGAAATGGTGGAAAAGTTGAAATATTTATGAGTAATCATAGATAGACAACTTAAATTTAAAGAACATGCGAATAACTTAATAAAAATAATCTTTAATAAAATTAACTATATTCAAAGATGTTCTAATTTTTTGACAAGGTGGACTAAAACAATTCTGTTTAACCCTCTGGTATTGCCGCACTTTGTTGGTTGCTCCACAATTTTGTCCTTCTTAATCAAAATGAAAAGGAAAGATTCAAAATTGCAAAATAGAGCCATGAGAGTTATATTCTCAGGTACAAGAAGAACATCGATTAACTACATGTTGAGAAAAATGCAATGGTTGTCGGTAGAGCACTTCTTTCACTATCAAACATTGATCTTTATTTTTAAAATCAGATCGGGTAGTTCTCCTATATATTTACAAAATCACATTAATTATAATAGAAATATACGTGCATATGACACTAGATCGAAGGATGGCTTTTATATTCCTCCAGTGTTAAAGAGACCAACACAAACCTCTGTATTTTTTAAAGGTCTAAACGGTTTTAATCAATTGCCACAAATATTAAATGCTTAAAATCTCTAAATAAGTTTAAGCGGGGTCTGAAGCAGTATTTTTTTAATAGGGTCTGTCCTTGAGGAATACGAACTTTCTTTGTTTTTTTTTTTTAAATTTGTGTCAGCTTAGTTTAGTATGTCATTGTTCTGCAAAGCTTGACGATGTTTGATTATTGTTTTTAATTTTAAAATATGAATTTAGTTGTTAAGATTTGTGTGTAATTATATATTAGTCTATGACTAAATAAAGGATTTATATATAATAATAATTTAGAAGCGTCAAGAAAAGTAAGTTTATTTATATACAAAAAATAATTAACCAATACAATAAGATGAATAAAACATACAATAATATGAATAAACAACACACAACAACATGAGTAAAAAAATATTTCTGGTTATCATAAACGCATCAAACACATAATAAAAAATATAATAATATTAAAATTATAATTTTAAAAATCATTTTCGTCGTGCTTGCTATAATTTTTTTGTTTGTAAGGCGATTTTAACATTCAAAAAGTCATTTTGTACCTGGATTTTTGGATTTTTCCGGTGGTATTAAATTTCGTATGAAATCTCTGTCTGTATTGTTGTTTGATCTTAGTGATTTTTTAAGACATGTGTAGGATCTCTTAACACAAGTTGATATGCAGGGTTTTTCAAAATATCTTTCACTTTTGTGATATATTTTAGACATATATGATGGTTGCATTCCCTTTATTTGTTGATAATATTATGATGCTATCATTTTTGTTCAGGCCTATTAAGGCTGTGAATTCAGCTCTGCTAAGGTTGTGTTTCAGAATATTCGATGCTCTAAGAATTCTAGACACCTCCTGTCGTATTTGTTCAACCTCGTAGTTGTCTTTAGAAGAAAGAGTAGATTCGATTTGTACAATTATTTCCTCGCTAGGAGTATACTTTGAAGCTAATGCGTAGTTGAAATATTTATGTTAATTATGTTGTAAATTTTTTATTGTTATTGATTGTTGCTTGCTTGTGGTGGTATTTTAAAATTACTTTAAAAAACTTTATTTTTTTATAGTTCTGGTGGTTTCGATTCGCCAGTAGCAGAGAATTATTATAAGATTTCAATTATATATATATATATATATATATATATATATATATATATATATATATATATATATATATATATATATATATAATATATATATATATGTGAGTCCTAAAAATGTTGTGACATTTATTTAAATAATTCTAGTATATATTCAAAAATTCACGAACCGTATTTTTCCAATAATTTCGATGTTAACTTTTAGGTAAATGAAAAAGTTTGTGAATGTTAAAATACTTGTGGAATAACAAATTTTATCCATTAACCGTGAAGTATTTTAATCCAGAAATCTGTTAGAGGTTTTAATTATTAAAGTGACAACAATGACAAAGGTAAAAAGTTCTATTGTAATAAATTTTTGCTGGCACCATTTTATTTCTAAACTTTTAGTTACCAAGTATTCTTTCCCTGATTAATTTTATTTTCATTTAATTTTTTGACGTTAATTGGTTTTGAAATATTAGTACTTTTGAAGCAATTGTGATATTATAGTGGTTAGAAAAATTGTAATTCATAATAGAAATAAATTAATATAGAGTATCCAGGGCTTCTCTGTTATTATTAAGATAGAGCTTTGCGATTAAGTTAATAAAACGGATTATTGTGGAGTTTTTAACGTAAAATTCACTGGTGTACTTAGTCTTTTTTCTAAAGATATCAGATTCTAAGTTATAGACAAAGCTTATGTAATTTCTCTTAAATAGAACACTCTGTATTTTACTTAAGAGTTTAATTTAAATTGTTTCAAGTTTTCAAAAATGTATAATAGTTTAAATTTGATTTTACTAATAAATTCTTATCTTCTTTTGGTACATTAGAACTAGAAAATATTTTTTCCTTAAATACAGCAGAACAGAGCAAAAAACTTGAGTAAAATGATTGGAATTTAAGAAAGGAATACCAAAAAAAGTATAACGTACAGGGAGATCCGTTTAAACTAGTAAGTTTCGGAGACCTTCTGCTAAAACCGAAATGACACAAATTGCTGCAACTCATCTATAGAGCTCGTCACCGAAAATTCCTTAATATAAATTTGCAGGAGTTAAATCGCATTACTTCCCGAGATATTTTTATGGAAGGTCACCATGGGACACCCTGTATCTTCGATCATACTCTAGATTTAAACAAGAATAGATTTGTATGAAGACTGTTTATGGTCGGTGGGGGAGACGCTTTTTTGATGTTTGACAGACATAAACATATTTACTTATCTTGTCTTTCAGTTTAATTGCTTGTCGTGACTTTTTTCGGTGTTTTTAAGTGTTAGAAATTACTATAAATGAGAAAATTTACAATTAATATTAACAAAAAGAGGATTTAAAACTTATTTTTATCAGTAAATATTGTTAGATTGTTTACATATTGAAAATAACAATAATAAAAATTTAGGCAACCATATATTCATACTTTGTTTTCAGAATTGACGTATCAAGGGTATGTTCGAAGGACGTACCGATGATACTCGTTTAAATAATGCAATTAGAAAAGGATAGCATAAAATCGGTATGTCTGTATCAAGAAATTAAATATCTACTGTTTATCAACACTTTTTTCAAATATAAATAAAAATATTATTACGTTATTCAGCGTTCAAACAACCGGGCCCTAGTTCTGACGTTATGCTACTTCTACAGGGGTATGTTCGAAGCCCTGTATAGTAAAACAATTTTTATTATGCTGTAAATCTGGATTACTGGATATAAAAAAAACAAAGCCAAAAATGGTAACAGTATATTGGCCTACTGCGGAAAACAAAAGCTTCATAATATCAACGGCGGATCCAGCCTCTCTCTTTGGGGGGGGGGGGGGTGATATCATAAAAATACAGTGTGGTAACTGAAAGCAAGTTCTCGATGGAGAGGAAGACGCTGGCCGTTCTGAATTTGCTCTTGGAAGGGCGATCGCAAGCGAAAGCGAGTTGTCGACGGACGAGTGGGGGGGGGGAGATGCCAACAATAGTCGCATTTCTAGATAAGAGGCAGGGTCGAGTATATTTTTCTGAACTCAAACCTGTTGGCGGGTGGGCAAACTCAAGCGAGAGTTGTCGATGAGGGGATGCTAACAATATTAATATTTCTAGTATTAGAGACAAAGTTAGGTTTATTTTTCTGAATTCGAAGGTTCTGGGGAGAGAGCGATCGCCCTCCCCCTTGGATTCGCCACTGTACAATATCCATCAAAATTGGATGGTTGAAAGTTTGGTTAAGCAATTTTTCATCCGAAAATAAACTTTATACGATTTATGTATTTTTTCCAAAAATTTCTTAAAACACTTCTAAAAATATCTCATCTAACAAAATTAAAATCTTTGTTAAATTAGATTCCGGGTGTTATAATTATTTAGAGGCGCAGAATATCGGAATATCAACGATATCGAATATTTAAACAGCTATTTTGTTATAATCCATGCATCCCGTAATTTTGGTTTACCAGGAAGCAGTATAACCGTCCGTTAGCAAATTTATGGGACCCATAGAGTGAACAGTGTTATAATTCTTGCTTCCCCAAGGTATTTAATTAAATCTTGTAACAAAAAGTGACGTAAGCTCTTGCACAGTACGAGGTGGAAAATAAATAGGTGGTTGAATAGCTGCTTTGTGAATTTTTTCTGAATTAAATTATTTTAGATTATTGTTGTTAAAAACACAAAAATAATTCTTAAGTTAATACCTAAATATTATATATAATATACTTAATCAGTGCAGATAATACAGAGGCAGAGTTCATCAGATTTCCAACATATTTTCTTATTGGAAATTCAAGGAGAATGTGGTGGATCTATATCCTCGCATCTATAGCATTTATAGCATAGTTTCCATTGCTATCCTTGGCTTGCAAAAGAGTTCAAATTTTACTGTTATAACATCAATACCTGGTATCATCCTCATATTGAGATTCGCTGTATCTTCTGGTAACTTCTGCTACCCTTGGTTTATACTAAATTTGTTTATTTGTTGTACCACCTTCATGCAATGGAAGTTGAAAATTATCAGTCCCTTTTCAGATATTCAACTTAAATACTACCAAAATATAATTTTGGGCATTTTTCAAAAATTATATAAAAAAAGAACAAAGTTCTCAAGCTTGAAACTTCTATATCAAGCAGGCGCGGATCCAAGGGGGGCGGTGGGGGCGATCGCCCCCCCCCCCCAAGAGCTTTGAGTTTACAAAATGGACCCGACATTTCCTCTTATATTATAGTTTATTCAAGAACTAGAGAGAGTAATAAATCATTTTTACCCTTTTTTTCTTCGCCAAACTACCTGTGTTCTTTAGTCCTGTGTTTTTAGCAAATTTGTTAGACACATATATTTTTTCATAGGAATGGGTTAGAAAATTTATAATCAAAAATAGCGGTCTATAATAATAGACTAAAACGTAGGATTATTCTCTCAAAAAATTCTAAGTTATAATTTAAATACTTACAAAATATCCATTGTCAAAAATACAAAAAATATATAAAAAATAAATTCGTCCATATAATAATAAAATATTTTTGGGGCTATCGGTCATTTTATTATTAATTAAAAAGATTTTTAGGGTATTTGACGTTTCAGTTTATTTATTTCTTAAACCATCTGCAGAATTACAATTAAACACTAAAAAGGGATTCTAATGTAATTACTTTTTTTTATGTTGTAATTAAAATTAGACCTACTTATTTTTATTTCTATTGTACTGATATCTTAATTTAATTTACTTTTATAAATGGAAATATGCCCAAAAAAATAAGATAAACATGTTAATTCTACACATTTAAAAAAAAGACACGAACACAATAATAAAATAATAAAAAACTTACGGCTAATTAGAATTAAATATATATAAAATTAAAGAGTGGGGCACACTAAAATAAAAATATATAAAAAAGTAAAAAAAAATAATTAACAACACTAAACAATAAAATACAACAAAAACCAAAATTTAAATAATAAATTGTGTTTACACTAGTAAACATTACGTATCTAATTCCTAATCAAAGTCAGTGAAACTATCTTCGCTAAAATTAATTTTAATTGGTTCCTCTATCTCACCGACTATGAGATCGAGTTCTCACGTTTTGTTTTATTCTTTTATTATATGGATTTTTCCCAATTTTCCGCAGTAACTTTATTCAAAAAAATCTTTCAAAAGTTTAGTTAAATTACTAATTTTACTAATTGTGTTATTTCTAGCAACTCTACCTTTTACTTGAGAGAGATATTTACATCTCCAACGGACAGTTTCCGGACGATTTATAAGAACAGATTTTCTATCTGGTTTTTTCAGCAAAAATTAAGTTCTCTGAGCAATTTCCAGAGATCAGTTCTTTTAATTTCAGGTAAATCGCGATCTTCAATGATTTTAGTTAGAATTTTGTAGATGGTTGGGATCTGCTTCTCATAATAAAATGTATATACAACCCCTTTAATTGCAGTTTTCATCTCTTCTTCCAACGAGGTTTTCGTTTGCCTGTGATCGAATGTGGCTTGGGAGTACTAACAATTCCAGTCGTTTTTTCTCCTTCAGTATTCGGTACATAGTAGATTTTCCAACTCCTGTCATGTTGGAACATATCTCAACAGAGCTTTTAACATTATTATCTAGATATTGATATCTCTGGTTTAACGATTTTGGAATAAATATAGAGGTGAAAGCCATATCTTTTGGGTATCACACTAATCTCAAATAATATATAAAAACAAGCGCAAACAAGATAAATCACTAACAAAAAACTGTAAGTTGTACTTTGCTCACAGGCAGAAATTAAATTAAACTATCAGAAATTCTATGTTGCAGTAAATTTATAAAATATATTTAAATATATTGAAATATAATTAGATTTACGGCAGTTCTCAGTTACCTGCGGCACTGGAGCAGGTACGTTAGAGGTTTCGGTAACAGTTTCATTACTCTCTAGTTCTTGAATAGAGTATAGGAGTCTGTATGCTTGTGATCGCCCCCTCCCCTCCCAAAAGCTTTGAGTTCAGGAAAATAGAACCCATTTTGCCTTTTATATTAGGAATGAGTATGCTGCTTGCACTCCCCCCCCCCCCCCGTTGACAACTTGTTTTTCTTGCCATACTGTACTTTTGTGATATCACCGCCCCCCCCCCCCCAAAGAGAGAGGCTGCATCCGCCCCTGATATCAAGTAGTATATGAAAAAAAAAATAAAGATAAGTATTTATTCCTCTTAATAATTTTGTAGCACTAAAAGTAACGTTTTAAGTTAATTTTTATTATAACTGTGAATTTTTTGTTTCTTCACTTTCCTCACTCTTTCGGTAATATGATGAAAGAACAAAAAATCTAGAGCATACCATTCTAATGATTTTTTTGTTTTGATATCTATTAAATTAACAGAGCTAGAAACATTTGTGCAAAACCAAAAACAGCCGAAAAACGGTTCCGAAGGAAACTTAAAATGGCCGCCAAAAAAAAAAGTATATGCCTAGAAAATGTTTCACCATTATTTTGAACTTATCTAGTATTGAAGAACAACTAGTAAAAAAACTAATAAAATCATAAATGTTGAACAACAAATTTTATTCTACTTGGGTGATTTAAAATGGATTGTCCCTTATTGATTTTGTTGTAATTACCAGTTTTACGTGATCGTGTCACTTGAAGAAGAAATTAAATTGATAAACTAAATAATACTAATTGAAGTAATGCCAATAGTCATTATTTATACAAAAATAACTATTTGTACTCCATGAAAAATAGACTCTCGTCAGTAAAAAAAATGTAACATTGGTTTTTTTGCTGGAAGGTGTTCATTTCGGTATCCTATAAGTCGATGGTAACTCTGAAAGACCTGAGACAGAGGCAGATTATACTCGTTGGTTTTTTCTATTAATATTTTTAGTGTATGCAGGTGGTCGCATGTTCCATATCCCCTTCTGAATCCTGCTTGTTCAATAAGTTGATATGTGTCGAACTTGTTCGTCAATCTGCTAGTTATAATTTTCATGAAGGTTTTGTATAACTGGGAGAGAAGGGATATAGGCCGATAATTGTCCAGAGTCGCCGGATCGCCTTTTTTATATATCAAAATTGTGTTAGCGTTGTTCCATTCACTGGGTATCCTACCGTCGACAAGACATCTGTTGAATAAGATCTTTAAATATTCCTTAACTTTTCTTCCTCCTTCCTTAAGAAGTTCTATTAAGACTTTGTCATCTCCCGCTGCTTTATTTCTTTTCATATCTTGTATGGTTTTATCTATTTCATCCTCTGTAATATCTAGCAGGTCTTCAGAATTCACATTTGTTATTCTCTTTTTTAAATTCTTTATTGTATTAGCCGAGGGAGGGTTTCTTGAGTTATATAGATCTTCATAGTATTGTTCAGTTATCATTATTATCTCCTTTCTATATCTTACTTCATCGCCCCGGTTCTTTAGCAGAATTATCTTTTTTTTCCTACTTTAGACTTCATTCCCTTTAGACTTCGGTTCTTCTCTTTTATTTGTTCTATGCGTTCTTCTTGGTATTTTCTTAAGTCGGCTTTCATTTGTTTTCTTATGGTCTTGTTTAATTCTGCGAACTCCACTGTGTTTCTTTTATTTTCACTCAAAAATTGACGTCTTTTCCTTAACAGGTCTTAGGACTTTCTGCTAATTTTAGACTGCTTTTGTTGTTGATTCGCGGCGACCTTAGAGCTTGTTTCTAATAATTCATTGGTTATGACTAAATTCAATTCATCTAATTCAAGCGCTTCCACATGTAATTCATTGGCTTCTTTCCGTTGATTTGTATACTGTTCGTTGATAATTTTCAGGAGTTTGGTATCTATTTTCTTACTTATGAGTCTGTAGTTTCTTTGATCTGGTTTAATTTAATAATTAATCATATACAGACCTTAAGTAATAAGAGAATTACAAAGGGAATACAGATCCCTAACCATTATCTCTCTTAAGTTGAGACTGCATTAAATTACAGATATACCGAAACCATTTTAATTCCAATTTGTTATTTTTGACTTCTATTATTATACTTCTCTTCCAAAAAGAGAAAAATTTAATTTTCCCCGAAGTTGTTACAAACACAATGTCGCTTATAATGAAAAGGCCTCTTAATTATATTTTTGGACCCTAAAAATCACCTTCCCTCACCCCTGGCCAATTTAATTAGCCCTTATTGAAGGTTTGCCTTTTAACTAATTTTAGAAAATTTTAAACTTAGTAGGAGTATATTATTTTGGAAGTGTGGTAACTTTTCAATATTATTGCAGGCTATTTTTAGCCCTTCGAAAATATTTCAAAACAATATTTATGTAAGCATGATTATCAAATCTGGTATTTTAATACGGTAGGAAGCTTTTTTGCTATTTTTACGTCATTTAATAGTTTCAAGAATAATAATAATGTTCTTTTTTCATACAGGACCTATCTTGTTCAAGAATCCATAATCACCACCCCACCACCGTAACCGGCGGATCCAGAGGGTATCCAGACCGCCTCACAATTTTTGCTGTTTAAATTGGGCACTTTGGAAGTTTGATGAGCCATAGCTCTTAAATTTAGAAAAATAGAAAGTTTTTTTGTTTTGTCAAAAAAAAAAGAATAATTTAATTAAAGAACGCTTATGGAAAATGAGCTGAAGTGCTCTACGTACCTTTGAAAAAATTGAAATAAGGGGAACTAATTTGACTCGAAAGAAATTAGATTTTTGAGTTGCAATTAGAAGTGTCTGAGAGTGTTTTTGTTTATGCTAAGTTTCCGCGAAAATCAGCCAAAAAATTCGCATGTTTGTTGGTCTTTGTGTCGGGAAAAGAGTACGCAAATTTCAATCAGTTTTACGATTGATGTTTCCGAAAATTTTTTGCTTTTCCGACGTCGCGGTTTGTTTTGCTGAATCGCGGTATTTGTGTAGATGTTTTGTGTTTTATATCAGGTTTTGAGAAAGCCAAAATTTCTGACAAGTTCTTCTTAATTTAGAAAAGAAATCGGGCCTAACCCTTCCTAAGAAAAAGATAATTTCAAAGGAATTAGGCCAGTTTTGTTGTGTTAGGGCTTTGAAAACTCCCTGGCTTTTGCCAATAGGTTGTGTATGGAAAAATTCTTTGTTAATTCGAATTAATACGCGATCTTTATGTCGGTGATCCGGTATCGCAACCTCAGTTCAGGTATATGATTCCGAATATTATCCGACTTTTGAATTATAGTGGAAACCTCAAACACTGCATTTAATCCGGAAATTTGTTTTCGCTTTATGGCTTCTTGGATCTCTGGTTTTTTATTATCTTTGTGCAAGTGATAGCTACTAAACGCCCTGTGACCTCGCAAAAATGATTTAAAAGTTTATGGATTCTTTTTGAAGATCTAAAAGGTCTATGATGCCTTATATAAAATCGGCTTTGTTGAGAGGAAGGTCTGGTCTTGAACCTAAAAAAAATGCACGAACGCCTCTTGTTTTCCGGGTTCTTACCAAGACGTTGTTGATTTCCTGCTAAAAAAACGCGATTGCTATGATAATAGCAGCTTTTTAGCAGAGAAATCGGGAATCTTCTTCTTGCTTCACAACTGATATATTTCTTTTTTCAAGACAGCTGGGTTTTTTTCTTGAAAACCGATGTTTTTCCAAACTTTTTTCTTAATAGACCAAGTCATACTACTTTGATCGCCGAATTGAATGTCTTTTGTACTTTAAACCAACTTTCTTGTTCAACCAATCAGGTTATTCTATTGTGATTTACTTGTTTCCAAGAAAATTCCTTCCTGATAACAGCATTTCTACTCATCCGATCATCAAAATTTTTGCTGTAACCTGTAGATCTTGTGTTTAAGACTCTTTTCAGCAACCTTGGAAATGTATAATTGTTGTTATATATTTACAATACTTATATCATACTAAACAAAAAGTTCAATACAAGTTGTGCCATCTACCTAAATCTCATGCAATGTTTATTGAATAATAATGTAAATTCCTTTAGTATTAGAGTTTATTGAAATTTAAGATACCATTTAATCAAATTTAATGTACAACGAATTGATATTTGAACGAATTGCTTTAAATTCAAAGTAAATGTAAATTATTCACGATTTTTGGTACAAAATAATTAAATTTAATGTAGAATTGACATTAAATTTGCATTGGATTTAAGGTTATTTTTAACAGTGTAGTTATTCAGTTACAAGCTTTTTTTCCTTCCTGTTCTAGTTTGAGTAAAGGTGACGGCAATGGCCCAAGACATAATCCTTTCGGACTTGTTGGTATTGTTACTGCTTCGGATCGTTAGTAATGTGTATTTTATCAAAAGATTGGTGGTAGTCTAACATAAGTCACAATTGAGATCTGTGCAGCTTTAAAACAGCACCTAAAACATAGAGTCATTCCTGTTTCTAATACATCATGAAATCTAAACTGAATTTTCGATATGTATTCCTCGCAGGTTTTATATATTCTCTCTGAACGATTTTAAGGAATGTGTTCAGTAACTGGCTTAATTATTATATATTTTTTGTTACTGCCTTTTTGGGTAATATATATACTCTGATTGGAACTAATCTTGAGAAACATTTACCTTTTGATATAGTTTATTAAATACATTACTTATTTATTCGATATCTGTATCATCGCGTTATCTAAGAATTTCAAAAAAATCTGTGGATTTTCCATCTTTCATTTTAAGTTATCGCTATCTTCACGTCATCTTTGATAATGAGTTAATCTGAGTCATTTATGAAGTTTCTAGTCTTATATCATATTGACTGATTTTTTATGACGTTTTAACTGTCTTTTTCGTCCCGTAGAATCTCAATTTTCCTGCCATCAATCTCTACTTTTCTATTTTTTTGGCCTCCTTAATTTAATAAAATAATAATGATAATAAAAGTTTTTTATGCCTTATAGCTATTTTACTATTTTGCTCACTAAACTTTTTGTTTAGTTTTGCTTTTTATTTATACATAACTTCATTACGTGAAGAATCAACATAAAACTCTAATAGTTCCCGTGGGTAATATTTAATGAGAAAGAGTTTTTGAAATGATAATTTTATTTTATATTTAAATTCCTGCTATTCAAATATTTAAACAAATTATATTATTTTTGCATATTCCATATATATATATATATATATATATATATATATATATATATATATATATATATATATATATATATATATATACAAGGTGCCCAGTAAGTATCTCCTAAATCTTTGATAACATACAGGGGAGGTCAAAGAAGTCAGGGATGGACTTGCAGAAACACTTGTTGGGGTTCCTAATTTTTGACAGATGTCATTTTACAGAGCTGACAACTGATTTTTTAAATACTTTTGTCATTCTTATTCATTCATTTTACTTCATCTATTCACGGAGTTGCATATAGTTGTATGTTTGCTGAATGTGATTTCAGCACTACAACGGCATAATGTGGATATTTCCACTGCTATTGCATCTCACACGAAGGAATCCTTGAAAGCCGCATAAACATATATACGCCAACCGGTGGGAGGTCGGCGAAGCCGCGTTCAGTATTTGCATGCCTCCTTCCGATCTGACCTTTGCACAGCCAGGTGCATGTCGGTACTCTGATGAGTCTTGTAGAGACGAAACATATACCTCTGCCGTATCACTGTAGCGGGGAGGGTAAGTTTTTGACTCTCTTCTCAATGTGGTGGTACAGGTAGCCTATCATATGGATGATGGTGTAATAGGATGAATTGTGTTCTGTAGCAATTCGTTCAAACTGTGCAACCTCTAACACGGAAAGGATATGATGGAATGAGTTTTGCAATTACTGTTCGCATTTTACTTCATCTATTCATGCAGTTGCATATAGTTGTACGTTTGCTGAATGTGATTTTAGCACTACAACGGCATAATGTGGATATTTTCACTGCTATTGCATCTCACACGGAGGAATCCGCGAAAGCCGTATAAACATATATATATATATATATATATATATATATATATATATATATATATATATATAATTTTGAAAGGAGGGTTTTTTCTAACAACAAGAAAATTTTCTTTTAAAGTAGTATATACAGATTAGATTAAATTTAAAATATTACAGTAGATCTTGCTAAGTTGGTTAGTATCAGATTTGTAGTTTATGGTGTTTCTTGTTTTTTTTTTTTAATATGATACATTTCTAGGAATAGACGACTTTTATAATTATTTTGATGTTCTAAAATTTTTATGTTATTATAGTAAAAGTGATGGCCTGTATTTAAATAGTGTTCAACCACAGCACAAGTGATTTTTCCCAATGGACAATCGATTTTATGTTGGGTAACCCGCTGTTTAAGCCACTGTCCAGTTTGACCCACGTAACAACCCTGGCATCCCAAACAAGACATCTTATAAATTGCATTATTGTTCATTAACAGCGGTAGTCTGTCTTTAACTTTAGAGAATAAGTCACCAGTTTTTATTATGTTGTAATTAGCTATTTTTATCTCAGGAAAACTTTTAAACATTGACGTAATGGATTGTGTGAGCTTGTCTAAGCATAGTAACTTTTTATATTTATATTGTATTGGTGAATCTTCAATTGGGCCCTTGTATATGTTGGAGTTGTATATGAGTTTGTTGAGGATGTCTCTGGGATAATCATTATTTAAGAGGATTTTAAAAAGGTTTCTCAAATTATCTTTTATAAAAGTTTCATCCCTAACATGGACAATCCTATTTTTCATGGCGATAACAGTGTTGAATTTTTGAGTCACATATATATATATATATATATATATATATATTATATATATATATATATATATATATATAATAAAATAGAATCAAATATTGGCGAAGCGGACGTGAAAATTTGTCAATCTACATGATTCTCGTATTAAAAAGTGCGGAGCATTCGAAAATATGGAAAAACTCCGGGTCCGACAGATGGCGACAGCGCTGTTTCGTCCTAATATAGGACTCGTCAGGCCACCGCATTCGATACAAACCATCATCTCGCCTTTGCATCCTATAAAGCTGAGTTCAAAATCAAAAAACAGCAAACAAGACGACAAAGGCGATATCTCGATGGTCCACTTGATATCACAAGAACCACATAGATTAACAAAGTTTGTAAATAACCGCCATATGGTGGCGCGACGGTGAATTAAAACAGAAATATGTAAAATCGAGTACACTAAACGCGCTGCACAAAGGATAGGGGTCACATTTTTCGGTACTGGCAACCAAGCCTACTGCTGAACGTTGCTCTCATGGAATCGTTTGGTGCGACACGTGGCTTTGGCTGCTAAAATGAGCAGTAGGCTTGGTTGCCAGTACCGAAAAATGCGACCCCTATCCTTTGTGCAGCGCGTTTAGTGTACTCGATTTTACATATTTCTGTTTTAATTCACCGTCGCGCCACCATATGGCGGTTATTTACAAACTTTGTTAATCTGTATGGTTCTTGTGTCATCAAGTGGACCATCGAGATGTCGCCTTTGTCGTCTTGTTTGCTGTTTTTTTATTTTAAACTCAGCTTTATACGATGCAAAGGCGAGATGATGGTTTGTACCGAATGCGGTGACTTGACGAGTCCCTTTTGATTGTTGATGGTGTACGTACCGACATTTAGTTCTGCGGATAGTACACTGTAATTAAAAATATTGTACACATCTGATGCAATAATTTTGGTCATAGGTGTATTTCCCGTAGTGGCATCTTTAACTGTAAAATAGAGTTTTTAGAATAAACTTCTCGATTTCGTTATTACAACATAATCTGAATTTACCCTTACCCATTTACACACGTATATCGATATCAAAGCGAAATAAAAAGTTTTTCCAGTACGTGTGCTTACATCATTAAAAACCCGAAAACAAAAGAGACCTTTTATTCTGCTTTTCAGTATGAAAATAATTTTCTACCTTATCTGTCTCGTTACGAAAAACCTGCGTTACCCTGAACGTGCACCGAATATGCTGAAACGACCGTTAATGACCAAAAGGGGACAGCAACTCTTGATTAAGTCTCACAATAAGTGGTCTTTATGTGGACAGTTATACGTTTGCAAATTAAAAAACGTATTTAATGAAGAAGTAAAATAAGCTTTTTGCATTTTCTCGAGTCTCGGGAAAACAATATAAGGTTAGAAAAAGAAGTTATTACCAAGCAACAAGGTTTTTCAGTTAAAGGAGATGCATTTTTTCTAATTAAATTAAAAGGGAGATGGCGGAGGGTTAGGGCTTTGTTCTCTTTAAACAACAATAATAGTCTATTCTCTTCAAAAAAATGTACAAGGTGTTGTGAAGCACGATGTTGATTCAACAAAAACTAATTAAAAAAAAATTTCAGTGAAACTATTTCAATCGTGTACTAAAAAAAATAAACAAAAAATAATGATATACAATAGATTCATATTTTATATTACCAGTTTCAAAGAGAACTTTGGTTGCGAAGTAGTAAATATCTGTTGGACTTCCATTGTCTTTATTTTTGTTGAATATCACGACATTTCGGCTAGTAGTTATCTCTAGCCGTTTTCAAGTGAAACTAAATAAATCCCTTAGCTACATGACTATTTATACTAAAAGTAAATGCAGTAGAGTGTGACTGAGATGGGTGCAGTTATGCCTGGTATGGCAAAATTCTTTTTTTATGCTGCATTTAGTTTTATTTTACAATTATTAAGAAGTGGTTTCCACACTTCTCTTATATCCAAAAATAGTTTACTAAAACAACTCGGGTTCTGATGTATAACCGCGGCTTCTTTGAATTTCCGTTTCCTCCAGTGTTGTTCTCGGTGTAGTATTTTAGCTTCAGACCATTTTATGTGGTGTCCATGAGTCCAGGCATGGTTAGCGGCACCAGATTTTTCTGTTTCTCTTCGAGATGTGCATTTTCGGTGTTCTTTGATCCTTACGTCAAGAGGTCTCTTTGTTTTGCCAACGTAGGAATTGCCACATTCACATGGTATCTGATATACACAGTTCTTCATATACCTTTCAGTTATTTGAATTGAAAACAACGTTGATTTTATATCGTTTTCCTATTCTTCTGACTTTTTCTGAAATGCCTCTAACATAGTAGATGTTCAATACTGGTTTTCGTTCTTCATCCGATGTCGATATTGTCCTATTTCTGCGTTGTTCAAGAAATTTATCCACTTGATATAATGGGTATCTGTTGGCTGTCAGATCATTTTTAATGTAATCTATCTCTTTCATCAAGTTCTCGTTGGAGTTGCAGAGAGTTAAGGCTCTATCTACGAGATTTCTTATAATTCCTTGTTTGGTGTTGTTGGAGTGATTAGATAAATAATTAAGGTATTGTCTTGTGGCTTCTCTGTAAACCGAAGTTCGAATTTGTCTGCCATTTCTTTCAACCAAGACATCTAAGAATGGTAATTTATTTTCTACTTCTTTCTCG
Source organism: Diaprepes abbreviatus (assembly GCA_034092305.1). Classification (NCBI taxonomy): domain Eukaryota; kingdom Metazoa; phylum Arthropoda; class Insecta; order Coleoptera; family Curculionidae; genus Diaprepes; species Diaprepes abbreviatus. The sequence continues at coordinate 1,664,655 of JASJET010000259.1, read as the reverse complement.
ATGGTGAGTTTAATAGTTGGGCTGATATTGTTGAGATAAAAAAGGAAGTTTCGAAGTTCTTCGTCGTTTCCACTCCAAATAATAAAAGTACCGTCTACGTATCTGAGCCGTAACTTTGGTTTCTTAGTTGTGGATTAAATTGCAAACGTCTCGAACCATTCCATCAAAATATATGCTACCACCGGTGAGAGTGAAGATCGCATCGGTAGTCCATCATCCTGGATGTAGAATTTTTCCTTTTCTTGAAAATAGGAATTAGTTAAACAACTTTCCAACAAGTTCATAATGGCGTGCGGTGGTAAAGATGTTCTTTCTGCTAAGTTCTGATCTTCTTCAAGTTTCTTTCTTATGATTTTTAGTGACTCCTTAACTGGAACGTTGGTGTATATGCTTTCCACGTCAAAGCTAATAAAATGGTCTTCCGGTTGTATTTCTATTTCACGTATAATTTCTATGAAATGTTGCGAGTTCTTAACCCAGGACAATGTATTTCCTTGTAGTGGTCTCAGGATTGGAAGAAGAAATTTGGCAAGTTCAGAAGTCGGCGAGTTCCGGGAACTCGTGATAAGTCATAAGAGCATGTCTTGCTTATGTATTTTGGAAGTCCATAAAGATGTGGAGTTTTGCTATGGTGTGGCGTCAACTGAGTCAGGATCCTCTCAGGAATATACAGTTCATGTTTCTTAAGAAGGCGATAAATTCTTCCTTCAATTTTCTGTTTTTTTCTTCAAAGTTTCTCTTATTTTCCACCTGAACTCATCTGCAAAAGGGTCTTCGATGTTCGCTGAAGTTCAAACCTTTGGCAAGTAGTGAGTTGTCCGCTGAGGTTAATTCCTTGGCAGATATATTAACAAGTGTCCTCTCGTTCTTGCCTGCTTTGATATTTGGAAAATTTCTTTTAGTGTATGATTTCTTGTTTCGTTCTCACTTTGTCACAAGTAGCGTCAATTTTTCTTAGGATGGGGGCGTAGTCTTCTTCTAATGTATATTCTTTAATTTCTTTGAACTGTTTTAGTATAAATAGTCATGTAGCTAAGGAATTTATATAGTTTTACTTGAAAACGGCTAGAGATACCTACTAGCCGAAACGTCGTGATATTCAACAAAAATAAAGATAATGGAAGTCCGACAGATATCTACTACTTCGCAAGAAACATCGTTGTCTATGACCTTCAAACAAAGAACTTTGGTTATTAAATCGTCTGCCAATAAGTCATTTGATTCTTGATCATAAATCATATTTTTGCACAATCAAGGCAATCTTCACCAGACTTTTGGGTGTCACTGTTGCCTTTTCTATGCAGGCTACGACTGGAGAGAGCGAAAAAATTCCCTGTTGCGATGTTTCGTTTAAAATTCAACCATTACAATATTTTTTTCGCGAACCTCCTTTATAAAACTCTTCGAAACCCTCAGGTTTCGCTAACTGTCCCTTGGGAAACGCTGGTTTAGATCAATATTACCAATAATATTCTGAAAATTTGGGAAACTTTTGATATTTGGGTACGTTTTACTTTGTAACTGTTGAATGATTTCTAAGATTATGGCTAGATAGATATTTTCTCTAGTATTCCTCGTACATAAGTTTCACCGCTCTTCAATATATAACCTCAAATGTTTTATGTTTGCACCCAAGTTAAATTGTATTCACGAACAATCAGGGAAATTAATTGAACTAATAAAAGTTATCGAATGTTGATGCTTTATAAAGTTTTAATTAAAGTTGTGTAAAGTGCTTCTGTTTCGAGCTAAAGTTGTTTTCAGTAAGCAGTTGTTACATTATTGAGCATACTGTGGTTTTGCTTTTTGTATAACAGCTGGGATTTAAAAAAATAATTTATAAATAAATATGAATTCCCAAAAGATTTAATATTATTTTAATTTTTGATACTTTAAAAAGCATTTGTTTTTAAAATAGGCTCAAAATTATTATGCAAATCTTTAGTTTTACGCAGGTTACCATGTTCTTTTGTTTTAAGGTATTTTCGATACGTTTTTGCGTAGCCTCAAACTACATAGTAAAAATTTTCTCTCATTTTCTGGTTGGACTTCTAAACAGGCTTGATCCCACCTTAATCTAGTTCACAAGTGCTATTTTACCATAAACCTGTCCTCCATGTCCGAAAATTATGGTTGAAGTGTCATTCGATTCGTAATGACATCTAGAAAATTTATGAAAATTTTGAAAAGGGGCCAGCGAAAATTGTAGAAGTTATAAACAAATTAGTTAAAAAAAAGCGCTTTGGTTTTTTACAAATATCTCAAAAACTATTTGAGATATCTGAAATTTGAAAAAAGATCCCTAAAGAGCAGGAAACTTTTTCTGAAAAAGTTCCACTTCTCGAAACTGTATCGACAATATTAATAATTTTAATTTTGGGGTGAAAATTAGGCTTAAAACGCTCCCGCGTGCGTTGACCAAATCAGACACTCTAACAATAAAAATTATTTTAACCGATTAAATATGAATATTTAGGAAAAAAAGGGCAGATACACCCTGTATATTATTTTAGATATTGATTAAGTATAATTTAGGCTTTTCAAAAATATGTAATGTGTTTATTTTATTTTGGAAAACAATGAATCTGAAATTATTTTTTAAAAATTCAATATGATGGATCCAATATAGCGGACGAAAAAGTTTAATTTGTCCGATTTTCTCCAAAATTGGTGTGGGGGAGTTTTCGGGGTCGCACATAACGAATCCAAAATATTTTTAAAAAATTCAATATGGCGGATCCAATATGGCCAACAAAATATCAGTTTTATCCGATTTTCTCCAAAATTGGTACGGGGGAATTTTTGGGGTCGCAAATAATAAATATAAAATTATACTACATATATACATATATATATATATATATATATATATATATATATATATATATATATATATATATATATATATATTATAAAATAACTACTAATATATATAAATTATGGTAAGAAGGCAATTACAAATAAAGTATTTTTAATCTGTTCATGCGAATCACATTTTGTCAGGTATTAGTTTGGCGCCGACTTCAAAAATTTCAATTTGATATAAAAATTTTTAGTTATTTTTTACTTTTTAGAGCACTTTTAGAAGCCGGTTCAATTTTTTTTTTAATTTTATGTGCAATAAAATTTTAATATTCTGGTTTTATAATAAGAGTGTTGTTTAACGTAAGAAATGTAATAATAATTGCATATTTACAATTGAAAATATAGAAAAACAATAAAATAAACTTTTAAAGTGTCTAACCATTGGTATAATTATTACTGTCAAAATTGTGCATTTGTTTCTTATAAATTGGCCATGACCTATTGTTACTAATAATGTAAATTATTGAAAATATCGAATTCTGTTTTTCAAAATAAAATAAACACATTATATATTTTTTAAATTCCTAAATTATACTTAATCAATGTTTAAAATAATATACAGGGTGTCCTATTTAGAAAATTTTGAGTTTGGTTAATATCTCAAAACCTAAACTTTTTAGAAAAAAAAAACTTACTGCGCCTCTGAACTCTACATAAAACACTCTATAAAAATCAATTTTTTCCCTTTTTGATAAGTTAACGCATAGTGAAAATACGAGTTACCCTTTAGATTAAAATTTAAAAGAACCATGACAAATTTGACACCGGAATTTTTCGTTTCGTTAAAAAGTGGGATACTAAAAAGAAAACCGGAACACTATATCTTTGATAACAACTCCAATACCCCCTAAAATATCGAAAATGGGACATCCTGTACATCCGTATAGTTTGCATGATGCATTTTAGTAAAGTTATTTCTTTGCTAAGCTGACCGTTTACAAAAAAAAAACAAAAACTGTAAAACCATTTTACGCTAATTTAATATTGGCCTTATCAATACCCAATAAATTCTATTTTTTGTCAAAAAAGGAAAAAAAAAACTAATTACGTCGGGGTAAAGCTCTCGATAAACCACTCGAAATAACGAGACCCAACCCCAATATCGACAATAGGAAACAGCTGATAGTAAAAGGAAACGACCGATAAGTGTCGATTTTATTAAAGAAGAATGAATTAGGAGTTATATTTCTTTTGCAAGACCTTGCCCAACGTAAAGGAAATGAATTGATTCTGGCTTTTATTATCTTTCATAAGGTATACGTCTTTTTATCCGATTTATGAGATTATAAGATTTCGCACAACTTAATATTGAATTAAAATATTACAGCGTAAAAACTGAAGTAAACATATTATTGTTAATAGTACGAATGGTTTCTAATAAAGTTACTACATTTTTGAGTATGAGTATACTTATCTTACCTTATTTTCGCTATACCATTCAATGAATAATTTAACCGCGCCATGTCGGGAAATGGGATCTCAATGCTTTACTTATATCCTACCGCTACTAATCGACATTGTCGTGGACCCGAGAAGCACGAACAATGTCGCCCTTTCTTACCTCTACTGTCGTGGACCTAATAAGCACCGGTATTCTTCCTTACCGCCATCTACACACACGCATGTAATGTCGTTAGTTTTCGTACTGTCCCGTAGTGACCAGGAATACGTTTATCTACAGGTGATCACCCGTGTCGTTGTTAAGGGCACATAATATATGTAGCTGCTCATTAAGGTCAGGTTTATCTCAACCCTGTGGCCAACTACCGCATACGACGACGCCGCCTATCGCTAATCGATGCCAGATTACCTCTTCCCTATAACCTACCGTTGCCTGCCGATTAGGGCGAAACGTCGAAAACAAAGTCGTTACCATTTGGCCGATTTACCACTAACGTATAACTTACTATGTCGTTGTTTCAACATATTTCCTGGTGCAAGTAGGCTTTCTACTATTTTAACAGAGAAGTTGGCGCCAAACATACGTTAAATGTCTTGCTCGACGGACAATCAATTTATTTTACGACATATTTATGCCTAAAACTTTAATGTACTAGAGTCATTTATCACCCAACGACGTTATGTCATCTTCTTGACCGTCACAATCCTTTTCAAGGGAAAAAATTTTAGAAGTATGTATTAAAATTTGTATTCTGTTTTGGTCTTCCTAAGCATTTAAAGAAACGTAAAATGTAGATTTCTGATTAATATGAAACTCGAAAATTGGAAGCCATAAAAAAATTCTAGACTTTATTCCAAACACTTTGAGGAATGAGATTTTTGTAAGACGAACACCCTTATCAAAAGTTGGTTTGGACAGTGGAGCTATACCCATGATTTTTCATGAATCAACAAAATACCTGCAGCCAATATAAAAATTAATTTCACATAGTGTGATTACTTTTTAGTAAGCAATATTTTAATGTTTTATTCAATTTAGTATTAACTGAGTGTGCAGAAATGTGTCACAGTTGAGATTTCATTTAAATTTTCTTTGTTTGGTAAAATGATCTTAAATTTATGAACTTGGCTACACATTACCATTTGTCGAAATGTGAAATTTAATTTCCATGCATTATTTTGTTATAATTCTAATAAAACATACACCGTTATTTATATACTTACCTAGGTATTTAGTTATTATGTAGTTAATAAAATTGAGAATTTTAATATAAAAAACATGTAATTTTTTAATAATATTAATACGCCTATGAATAAATAAATAAAAATATACATAGAGCTATATATTTTATATACCTATGGGCCCATCAACATCCATCCAGCAAGACACACCAAGAAAAAAAATTTTAGGACAAAAATTATGTATTGAATAAGGAAAAGCAAGATGAAAAAATTGTTTCTTATTTTCATATTTATTTTTAGATGAGAATATATTTTTGATCATAAAGCTTCAATATTTTGTTTTGATTTATTAATGAAGCCGGTTTAAGATTTATATGTATTTGTCTACCTTCTCTACCTCAAAATATATATTTTTGTACTAATTAATATATTTTTGGATATTAGTTGCACTAACTGTACAAAAAAGATGTCGTAAAATATTATTAAAAATTGACGGAAAACAATGAAATTATAGCACTAAAGGCGAGATAATCATTGATTTTAGATATTTTGTTAATATTTTGATTTTATTCCCCCTAGAATGATGTACTATATTCAAAATATAATAGAAAATTAAAACTTGCATAGATTTTCATCGACGTGCTGTCGATAAATATAAGAAATTAATATTTAATTTGAAAAACTAACAAGGTTGTGGTACGAAAACGAATTTTATAGAAAAAAATAACTTTTCAGTATTCAGAAAACAAATTATTCCGGTTTCTTAACTTTTGAAGGAGAAGTATAAGATTCTGAACTTAGTTTATAGACAAAAAATCAAAAATGGGCCGTTTGTATTGATTTACTTTCCGAAATCTTTTTTTTTTTAGGGAAATATGGATATATCTCTAAGATTATTAATTTTGTTTTGTAAAATATTTTGGAAATCCAGCATTTTCCATACTTTTGTAATATCATCTTTTAAAAAAGAAGCAAATTGTAGTACAAAACTTTACTGTTGTTTTTTGTAGGTGAAATACAAGATTTTTAACTTAGCTTATAGACAGAAAATCAAAAATGGGCCGTTTATATTAATTTACTCCCCGAATTTCATTTTTTAGGAAAATATGAAAATAACTCTAATATTATTGATTTTATTTCACATAATATTTTTAAAATGCAGCATTTTCGATACTTTTGTTATAACTTATTTAGTAAAACAAGGAAATACCACTAAAAATGAAATAATAATTGAATATAGACAACTGGCGCTTATTTTGACTTACTTAATTTATTATTCTTTGTTTTTGTAGGAGTAGTACAAAATTTTGAACATAGAAATAATTTTTATTTCAAAAAAAAATTCAAGAAGGTAGATAGGTCTCTAAAACAAAAAAGAAAACTGACTCTACTTTAGCAGCTCTTTTATAACAAAATATTTCATTAGTCATTACAATGTATTTATTTTGCCACAATCCTTTTTACTCTATAACATATATTAAACATTACCTACAAAATAGTTATTATTTTAGCTAACATATAAAACATCTAAAAAATACTTTAATTTTTTTTTACTTTGTAAACAGTAATTTTTCAAATCAAAGAATAGTCGTTTTGGGGAATTTCTACGCCACTGGGGCATCATGATATGTGACAAGTGGTAACAACTCCATCTGCACAGTGCAGCATCCTTTTTCTTTCCTTGAGATACGCCACTGTGTTTTCAGAATATGGGGCAAGTTGTAACATCATTTTCCTTTCCTTATCTAACGGCGAATATATAACCTCCAAAAATCAGTTATAAGTGCAATATATTACTTAATAAAAGGCACATTGAGAAAGGTCAGATACAAGACATCATCAGGATTCTGAGATAATGCTTCAAAAATTTCTGAACTCCTAATCTTAACATCTATAAATGTAAATATGGGATGTATCCAATTATTATAGGAAATAGTTTCATGAAAATTTGGACTTAGGGTAATTTAATATAACTAAATACAAATTTGGTTTTACAATAGAACCAATCCGTGGGTTATAAAAGCCATTTATAGCTTTAAATTAATGGTGACACAGTCATAATCATAAATCTTTATGCATTAACAGGTTAAAAAGTTCTGCTCAAATTCGCAAAATAATTGTATTACTCGTTCAGCTCCTCGAGCTTTTAAAACATAGTAAATTAAATTCATTTCAATAAGTTTAAAAACTGATAAAATCTTAAAGATTATTTTTAACCTAAAAATCATTGTTAAAGTAGGAAATAAACTTACAGAATAATTTCTGGACAACTTTACCGTTTTGTTCGTCCTTAGTTACAACCTTTTCAGAATATCCAGTCTTGTCGCATTTTTGGTTCGAACTTCTTCCTAGATTTTAGAGTTATAAAGTTATAGAATAAAATGGAAGTTAGCCAGAGCTTATTAGGGACTAGTTTTAAACAGTTTTTCCTTTGAAATTCGTTTTATCTTCATTTTCTATAGCTATAATTTTGAACCATTGTGTTTAAAATCTCAACGGTAAGATTTTTCGTAAAAAATAGTATGTGAAACAATAGTTTACTAAGTTAAAGTATCAACCTATATAATGTTTAGTGAAACTGATAATATAACAAATATAGGGTGTCCGGTAAGCACCTCCTAATTTCTCGAGAGGGTTCATGGGAGGTCGAAATAACCCTACTTGGCCATACAAACAATTTTCCTAAAGTGTCCCTTAATGGAGATGCAGAGCCCTAAAGGGGCATCCAGCGATTTACTTAACGGCTCTTAGTTTTGAACCGACTTGTATAATTAAATGAAATTTTAATAATTTATAGAGGACATGAAGACTTACTAAACCATACCACAGTAGATGTTTTAGATCATCAGAGAAGGCAAGAATGGACTTGCAGTCACACTCGTTGGGCCTAATTTTTGACAGGTGTCATTTTACAGAGTTGAAAACTAATTTTTTAAATTTTTTGGTCATTCGCCTTCAAAAAATGCACTCCTAATTTATTTCGATAAAGGCGATTTCCGAAATAAGGATTAATCAGGTTTCAATTAATTTACAATGTTAGTAAAATGCAAAAATAGTGAAAACATTTAAATGCTATTTTGGCAAATGTTCAATATAGAGTCCACGTATTTCAATACATTTTCTTATTCTTCGATTATTTTCCCGCTGCACTACAAAGAATATTTCGGCATTATTACGGACTTCGTTAGAATGTTGTGCAATTCTCGCTAATAGTTCTTCTCTAGTATTTACTGGTGTTGAATAAACTAGTTCTTTTGGATGTTCCCAGAAGTAAAAGTCTAAGAGATTTAGGTCTGGAAACCTTTGTGGCCATAAAATAGGCCCACTTCGACCTATCCATCAAGGGTCCAAGAAGGTTGTTAAATGTTGAGCTATTTCTTGTTCTTCGGGTGCCATGTGCTCTGCCACACGTCGACGATCATTTGGCCATCTCATGGTCACATTATTACTTGAGTGCCTTTCTCAGCCTGTCTAAATATGGTTGCGGCGTCTGGTATACGACACCAGTTTCTTATATTACGGAGCCAAGAGTGCTGTTTTCGACCTGGTCCCGGTCTACTTTCAATTTTTCCCTGTAGTATTAGCCTTGGTATGGAGTAGCGCGGTTCTCTTAGTATATGCCCTAGATATGACACTTTTCGTTGTTTTACAGTGTCCATTAGTTGTCTTTTTACTCCATCTCCTCGTAGAATTTCATCATTCGTTATGTGAGCAGTCCAGGGGATACCTAGTAGTCGGCGGAGTGTCCACTATTCAAAAGCTTCGATCCAATTCACCGTCTCAGCCTCAAGTGACCAAGTTTCAGCACCATATAGTAGAATAGGCCATATATAACACTTAACCACCAGTATTCGATTTTGTAGTGGCATATTTCTGTAAAGGAGAAGATTCTTAAGTTTAAAGAAAGTTGTTTCTACACTTCTTCGTCACATTCCACTTTTCATTCAGAGTGGCCTCAAGATACGTGAACCGTGCGACACCTTCAATATTATCTCCGTTGATGTTAAGAGGAGTGATGTAATGATGCCTAATAATCACCATCATCAAGCCACTGGGATTTGTCCAGAGTCATATTTCACGTTAAAGAGATATGTAAGTTGTTTAATATCGACTTGCTTTAAAACTTCTGCATATATATCGTCGTGACCTGCACTTTTACCATTCTTCATACAGTTCATTGCGTACCTGACTTTAAATTCAAGAATTTTGGACCACTCATGTTTTCAGTGTCATTCGTCGGGGCATCTGTTCGTTGATCACTGAAAAAAGTCTCCGCATAGTTCTTCCAAGTTTCCTTTAATTCATCGGTATCCAATATCTGTCTTCTTTGTCTATTTCTTATTGATGGCAATGTCATTGTTCTATTTATTCGAGTTATTTCCTTGATTTTTCTATGAAAATTAAAGGAGTCGCGCAGCTAATGAAGTCTTTCAGTCTCGTCACATTGTTCTTGAGTCCATTTCTCCCAACAATCCGATGTTCAGCAAGTTCAATATTTCGTCAGTCATTCATGGTTTAATTTTTTCTTGTTTCGGTCGATCAAGAACAGTTTCAGTAGCTGATTGGATGTTTGTTTTTAGCCTAATCCATATCTTATCAGCTGCAACTTCTTGACTAGGGTTATTTTCTTGGCAAAGCCTGTCCAATGTAGTATTCATGCTCCTCTGCACTACGGGTTATTTTAATGCCTGAATATCGTATTTTCGAGGTCTACGTCGTTTTGATAGTAGTTTGCATCAAAAATAGAAGTTCACAACAAGAGGATTATGATCTGAGCTGATGGCTGCTTCTGGGTAGGCGGCAATACGTGCAATGCTATTCTGATATCTTTTGTTGATCAAAATAAAGTCAATTTGGTTACGTACAATATTTTCCTGTTCATCTTGAGGAGTCTTCTAGGGTGTAATTTATAAAAAGTATTCTTGATAACCCATTTTTCATAACGACAAAATTTGATCAGCATTTCACCTCGTTCGTTTCTGTCACCTAACCCAAATGCCCCTGTTACATCTTCTTTGATCCTGCTACCGACCTTTGCGTTGAAATCACCCATCACTATATTAATATCTTGAGGCTCTAATGAGGGCAAAACTTCCCGGACTTGCTCATAAAATTGTTCAGCTTCGGTTTCTGACTTGTCCGCTGTAGGTGCATACACCTATATTACATTGATGTTAACCGATCTGGCACTTATTTGCAAAAGTATAACTCTGTCTGAGTATACTACGATATTCCTTACAGACCCATCTATCTTCTTGAACACAATAAAGCCCACTCAATTTCTGTGATCTGGGTCAGTATTTCCGGAGTAATAAAATGTTATTTCATCCTTCCTACATTTTCCACTATTAGGCGTACTATATGGTTAAAATGAGGTGGAGCAGCATCATGCATGTACCACATTTGCATTCATTTGCGTATCAAAAGATATGTCTTCGAATAAATTATTTTAATTTTTCTCCAAAAGTTGTAAGTAAATCTCACCATTGAGTCTTTCTTCCAAAAATCAATGGACCTATAAAGTTATTTCCGATAGTGCCAGCCCACACAATAAACCTTTGTTGGTGTTTGTTTTGAATTATAGAGTGCGGGTTTTCATCAACCCAAAAATGTAAATTGTGTGAGGTTATTATGCCATCTCTTGTAAAACCGGTCTCATCGGTAAACAAAATAAGGTTAGAAATATTTATATTTAGGTTATGTTGATGAATAATCCGATTGGAGTATTGATGTCTTGCGGGAGAATCATCCTGAGACATAACATGTACTTTTTCAACGGGGTAAGGATAAAGTTACTGTTCTGTTAGAATTTCATTTACAATCAATTTTGTAACATTATTTTGTCTCGCGAGATTTCTTATGGTGTTTCAAGGATTTTCAACAATATCTTGCAAAATTTGTTCCTCTATGTGAGGATCTCGTGATCTTCTGGAAGGGCCCTCTTTCCCTTAGGCTTCGATCAACCTTTTGAAAGATTCTTGGACTTGGAAATGTTAGAGTTAGAAATCTTTCAGCATAAAGTATTTTTTCCTTCAAAGAATTTGACAGCGCATCACCATAAATTAAATAGATAGTAGCATGCTCTGTGTAAGAATATTCTTCAATTTTTTAAAATTATTTGTACTTGAAGACGGTTTTGACAAGTTTCGCCAATAGTAATTCATTATGTAGTTATTAATAATAACAACTTGATCTTTACCTGTTTGTGTTTAACATTAGTAGCTTTTGAGTGTTTCGCATAAAAACCGATTTATCTCGAAAACCGCCAGTTTAACGAAATGAATTTCTTTTGTTTTCTATTTAAATTGATGATGCATGAGTATTCTTTCACTAAACCATAAATATCTTAAATTTTCTAAAATAAACCTTACAAAAGTTTCTCGTGTAATGGTAACCCAAAAACATATTCTTCAAATAATTTAGAAAAATCTAAGTACAAGCCATTCGATTTCAATATATATGATTTTTTAAACTTTACAATAGATCTTTGCTACTAAAATAACCTCATATATTTTCGCAACATCCTCGAACCTTTTCTTGACCTTTTTCCCAAGTGAAACAGTTAAAAGCAATCGTTTTTAATCCATATTTTATTTATTTTCTCCGGTTTCTCAATTCAACTTGCGTTCCTTGAAAAAGAATCAGTCTCTTTTAATAATCACCTTTAGGCTTTTAAGCTCGACACCCCACAAATATATTAAGACGTCTTTGAGACGACAATACAATCGGTATAGAATATTAAAGACTAAATATAACGTTATTCTCAGCCTTTTCCCGAATTCATTGTTAAGGTATTTTAAGAAGTGCTCGAAAACTGAAAAGACGTCGGATTTTCAATTTCGGGCACGTATTCTGCTAATAATGTGGCGCTTTTAGAGATTGAAATAGTTATTTGTCATGAGGTGGGGCGTTTACTACGTATATGAAATCGAGAGAATTTATTTGTCATTGTCAGTGGTGTTTTCAATATGTTTCCTGTAATTTAAAATTTAAAAGGTTTCTGAATAAAAAAAAAATTGTAAACAGTAAATTTAACTGGAATCTAGATAGATAAAAACATTTTCAAGACTATGTTTTTGCAGAAAAAGTAAGGATATCCTAATATATGACGCTTGTATATATCCTTTTTTCAACATCATCTACACAGACGAATCTAAAACGGCCACAATGACTAACGCAGCCTATCACACGTCTGAGACAGAAAAAACATTTCTTCTACACAATTCAACTTGCTATACTAACAGCAGAATTGTACGCGATATATAGATCTATGATGCAGATCAACTCATGATCGAATAAGAAAGCTCAATTCAAAAAATTTCCTCTTATAACTCAAAACACCTCCTTTCCAAAGAGATCAAATACCTTCTTGAGAGGGAACATATGACCAAAAAACATATGTACTTTTTATTGACTACTAGTCATGTGGGTATTCAGGGTAACGAAAAGGCCGATTTTCTTTCTAAACATCCTCCCAATGCTACCCATGTAGATAACATCTTATATATAAATGACCTTAAAATATTTACCAAAGATCTCATCAATAACCTCGTTAAGCTCGAATGGGATCTAACCGTAAATGAAAACAAACTATATAATGTTAAATTTACTTATTTCAACAACTCCCTTCATAATTTACTAACTAAGAAAGAATTTGTAACACTAACAAGATTGCGGATCGGTCACATACAAAAAATCTAAATCAACTCACGTGTCTCTCTTGTTCCCTCCCATTGACCATCAAACGCAATCTCTTCGACTGCCATAGTAATCAAACTCAATATAACAAACACTATATCATAGACAATCCAGCGGATATACTTTCGATACAAAATATCAAAAATATCACTTCTTTTCTAATGTACATCCAACTTCTTATATATATATATATATATATATATATATATATATATATATATATATATATATATAAATCCTTTTTTTATTTTGTCTTTTCTTAGGTTTAGGTTCTTTATTTAACAAAAAATGTAAACAATTTGACGTTTCGCCCTTTATTTAAGGCATTTTCAAAAATTTCTTGCTTTTATTTATTTATCTTCCTAAGAATATTTTTTATATAATTAAAAACATCCATATTAGAACGTATATACAATTTTAGAAAACAAACAAACACTTTAAAACAATTCTTTTTAAAAATATTTAATTTTACCAGTACACATCTTGACATTTTGTTTATTTATTAATAATAAAATGCAAAGTTTACATTGTCTATTTAGGTAACACAATGCTAGTCCACCAAAAATATACGGCCTACCAAAATTACCTAAACATGACATACCATTATTGTTTCTTGTGTACAATCGCCGTTCTATCGTTTATCAAAATTCTTATCGGATTGTATTTCAAATATTACAGGAAAAAACGATTTTTTTATATTAAAGATTCATTCGCTTTTAAAACATTCATTGATACAATAAACCTATCCGAAAATTACATGCATATTTCGGTAGATTTTATATCTTTGTATTCAAATATACCAAATCAACTTGTCCACACTATTTTAGCAGAAGAATGGGAAAGTTTAAAGAAATATACATCACTGTCAAAAAAATTTTTATGAACGCTGTTGACCTCGTTCTAAATACAAATTAATTTTAGTAGGAAAACACCTTTTATAAACAACTCGATGGATGTGCTATGGGATCACCAATTTCATCTACCATTGCTCAGTTAGTAATGGAATATTTGGAGAAAAAAGTTTTAGAAAAATTAAATTTTAATATAATATTTTTCAAATGGTTTGTCGATGATTGCATAGCAGCTCTGCCACCGTATAAAATCAATAAAATTCTCCAAGACTTTAACAGTTTCAACGAAAAATTACAATTCACGTCCGAAACAGAAAATAATAATAAAATTAATTTTCTAGATATGGCATTTATACGTAGAAAAAACAAAATTTTAACTGAATGGTACACCAAACCAACTTGGTCAGGTAGATATCTAAACTGTTTCTCTAATCACTCAAAAACTCAAAGAAATAGTGTTATAATCGGTCTGTCTGATCGTATCACCTCTCTAACGTCTCCAGAATTCCGACCAAAAATACGGCAAAAAGTGAAATAGATACTAATAAATCATAATTTCAATGAAAAGACTATCACCAAAATAATTAATAAATAAAAACACATACATTTTATAATAACCCAATTACAAGAAACATAGAACATAAACAGCAAAAATATGTTGCATTACTTTACACTAGTGAGCTGTCAGAAAAAATAAAACGCATTTTAAAAAAGCATGATATTATCGTATGCCACTACTCCACACTATTCACTAATCTAAAAAGTAAAACTCCTCTCATGAATAAATCAAATGTAATATATTCGATCCCTTGTACAAATTGTCCCAAAAAATATATAGGCATGAGGAGCCAATTACTAAAGAATAGATTGAACGGCCGTAAATGTACGAAAAACACCTCAACAGAGTTAAACAAACACACACAGAACGAAAAACATACCTTCAATTATAACAGTACCTTAATTAAAAACAAAGATATGAATTAACAAAAATTGCAGATAAAGGAAACGATAGAAATTAAAAAAGATAAAAACACTGTTGACGACAGAACGGATGTAGAAAATTTGAGCCACATTTACACCACCCTAATTTAAATAAATTAATGAGTATTCGATCCTGTTAACAAACATCAAAAATTGAATATCCTTTTAAAAATAAAATCGAATGTATATATATATATATATATATATATATATATATATATATTAGAAGGATAGCTTTAAACATCTTCTCTTCAACCTGAACTCGATTAAGCTTCATAGGCGACGTATTTATGATATGATCACATGGCAAACAACAGCTTAATTCCTTCATGGATTTCTTAACTCCATACCTCTGAGTAAGTTGAAAAATACCATAAGCTTCAGTTTTTGGACGTCCCAGTATCAGACAATGGCTAGATAACTGTAACATACAGTATATTAAAAACCTACCCATATTGACCTCAGTGCCAATTCTTACAATTACCTCTTACAAATAAAGGACGTAGCCTAAACCCTAATCTCAAAATCCCTTCTTTTAACTGAAAAAATAAAGAAGAAAAAGACAAAGAACTACTACATATAAAAAAAATCTCGCATCAAGTAGCTGTAAAGCACCAACCACAAATAAAGCAATTAAATTGCAACAAAAACTTGCTAAAAAAATAAAACCACATACCGATATTTTATAGGTTATCGTACTTCCATATATCAAAGGCACACTTGATCGAATATGAAGATTATTTCGAAAACACAACATATTTACAAACCACACAAAACAATAGACAGACATGTAGCGCTCTCAAGGGGAGATCGTTGGTGCGATACCTGCTTAAACTGCGAATGCCCGCAATTAGTTCGATTGCCGATGCCAAATAATGTCGATAGGTTCGCGAATTAGCCTTGTCTTTTAATGTTCTATGTTAGCGATTTGCTGGCATTTGTCAAAATCAATTTTGTATCTTGTCTTCTGCTGATGTTGTATGTTTGTTTCTTATGCTAAGTTTATGTTCTTCTAGCCTTGCAATTTTTCTTTTGTTCGTATGGTCTATGTAAGTTTTACTGCAGGTGCCACCAGCGGTCTTATACATGCCTTGATGTTCTAGATTTATTTCATCCTTCAAAAGTTGAGACCTGGTTATACACAACCGTTCAGGAGATCTGGTACAACAACTCTTTTGGATTAAATTTATGAAGGAGAAAAAGAAAATAAAAAATAATAATTATAAAAATTAAATTTATACCTATTTTGCCCAGCGTCAGCGTAGCTGCTTAAAATCATATCACTACATAATCATATGGTATATATATATATATATATATATATATATATATACCATTATATCTCTATTTCACATTATTCTTTATGTTTGTAAAGTCTCAAAATTCCCTATGTAATAAATGAATAGATATAAATTTAAAAGGATAATAAAAAAGAAATTGTTTACCTATTCATTTTCTCCGAGCATCGGCCGCATTTTAAACAGTCTTAAAGGTCAACAAACCTCGCAATATTAATAATAATTTCTCTCCCTGAATACTGAAATAGTTCTAAAACGTGACTTGTCTAGAGCACGCACACGTGATTCTTTTGTTTCAAGATTCCCCACTCGTCTTTGTATATTTCCAAAGCGAGCTATAGGGTTTTTCATGGAAAAAATGTGGGATCCATTGTTTTCGTATCGTTTAAGATATTATATTGGTTTTTAGTGGACGGGAAATGAGTTGTTTTCAGTTTAAATGAAAATAGACATATGTTTGTACAGTGACCTGCAGAAATGTTGTACCCTACGGAAAAATTTTTTAGGAAAAAATTGCTACGTTAATAATATATTTGTATTATGGCCTCATGGCGAACAACAGTTGAACTGCTTCTATGAGTTTCTTAACTCTATCCACTCAAAGACACAGTTTACTTTGGAACTTGAGGAAAATAATCAGCTTCCATTTCTAGACGTCCTCTTAAACAAAACAATAGATGGAGATCTGCGACACACAATATATCGAAAACTAAGCCACACGGACATATACCTGAATGCTGATTCTCACCATCACCCTTCACAAATACAGGGCGTAGCCAATACCTTAATATCAAGATCTCTTCGCCTAGCTAATGACTAAGGAAAAGAAAAAGAACTGTCACGTATAAAAAGGGCCCTCAAACAAAACAGCTACAAGACACCAAACATAAATAAGACAATAAAATTGCAACAAAAATCAACGCAAGAAACAAAGTCACCAGCTGAGGATAGACAAATCAACATACATCCTGATATTAAAGGCACAAGAGACAGAATCGGCAAATTACTACGGAACTATAACATATCTACAGCCTACAAACCATGCAAAACAATAGGCTCTTCTTTAAGAAATCCAAAAGACAAAGTCAATCTAGAAAATCAAGGCGTATATAAAATCTCATGGGGCATCTGCAAAAAAAAACATACATAGGCCAGACCAACAGAAGAATATCAGCGAGACTAGAAGAACATAAACTAAGTATAAGAAACAAACATACTACATCGGCACTTTTTCAACACCAGCACGAAACAGGATTCAAAATTGATTTTGACACATGTCAGCAAGTCGCTAATATAGAACATTACAAGGCAAGATTGATTCGTGAATCCATCGAAATTGAAAAGAACGACACTCTGAATAAGAGAGGTGATGCACTTAGTCTTCCTTCTACTTGGAAAACTCTCTTTAAGCGGGACCATTGTACTGACACGCATGCCACGCTTAAACTGATACGAAAGGCTGCGCTCGAGAAGGGGACAGAGCCAACTCCAACCAACCGTTACTATCTGCGACCGCATATAAAGCACGCTGCACCTTGAATTCTTCGCAACTGAGAAGACCAGAGGCAGGAGTACCACAGGGGTCCGTACTCTCCCCGCACCTCTATAATATATTCACTCACGACATCCCCAAAACCAAAACACGAATATGGCCCTATTCGCAGACGATAACTTGGTAAGATCTACCCATCCCATGATGGTAATCAGATACCTACAGGAGGAAATGAACCTAGTCAAGGACTGGTTCATATCCGGGAAAATAACGGTCAATCCTGATAAGAGCCAAGCACTCTTCCTGACGAAAAGAAGGAGACCACCGGGCGAGACAATAGATATTGATGGCGAAGCCGTCGAATGGACGAATCAAGCCAAATATCTTGGAATAACATTAGACAGAGGACTGTGTTGGGAGAAACATACCACAGCCACGATAAAGAAATATAAAATGGTAAGGAAACAATTATACCCCTTGCTAAACAGAAGAAGCAAGATGAGCCTAAAGAACAAACTGACGATAATCAAAATAGTACTTAGGCCAGTGCTGACATACGGTTGAGTAGTGTGGGGCCACGCTGCCGCAACGCACATCAAAAGGCTAGAAGCTCAGGAAAACATAGTACTGCGAATGGCCTTAGACGCCCCGTGGTTCGTCAGGAATAAAATATAGAGAGATGAGATGAGATGGACTCCTCTACCAGAAGTCCTAAGACAAAAGACTTTAAAAGCCTTCCAAACAGCTGAACTCCACGATAATCCACGGATTAGGCAATCAGTGGATTATAACCCGGAAGTAGAAACCAGCAAACATAAAAGACCTAGACTACAAATCTAGACGAAGCAAGCAGGAGACTCCAGAGGAACAGAGGAATAGAAGACCAAATGAAAAAGAAGAGAAGAAAGAAGAGAGAGGAACACAAGGATAGGTAAGAGAAAAACAGAGCCCAGATGAGTATCCCTCAAGGGCTATTTCGAACGCACTAGGGAGCTAAGAGCCCCAAGTCCAATTTTCAAGCATGTATGAGACGGAGTGAACGACGTGCGAATGGCAGAGAGACCAACCTTGCATTGCATGCGAAATGCAAGGAAGTGCGAAACAATAGGAGCACCACCTCCTGGAGCGGAAACACCAAAGAGTGAAGACCGGAGGTTTATAAGGCTACGGTCCGGAAATCAAACGGACATTCACAGTGCACTTCTGTAGACTATAGCTTCACTATAGTATAGAAGCAGAAGCAGTTCGTGGGGACCTTAGTCCAGGGGGGGTTTTAGCTGGTAAGAATCCGGCACTACCCGCACACTTCGTGTGGGTGTTTATGCAAGATTTCCCCTCCAAAAAAAATTCTTTCAGCAGTTATGTGCCGGCAACTGAAGAGAGAGGATGGCCTAGGGTAGAGCTGTAAGCATATGTGAAAGAAGAGAGAAGCTACGCAGTTCGGGCAGGGTAATTCCCTATGGAATAGTGTTGGCTCGTGCAACGAAGGGTATTTAGCAACGACTCTGCAATTCCCATCAACGGCACGCAGTTCACATCAAGAAGACAGTTTAGACGCTAAATCCCTCAACGAAAAAAGGAGATAGTTGAGATGCAAATCCCTCAACAAGAAAACAGTTGAGACGCAAAATCACTCAACGAAAAAAAAACAAGATGCAGCGCGACCGTGATACAAATCTGATGGGGATCTTCTTCAATGGATTTTATCATTAGTGACTGAGATAAAGTCCCAAGGGAACATAGTTCCAACACTTCATCTTTCATATAAGCGATGAATTATGAAGTCAAGAAGACAACTTACATTTTAAGCGAAATGTAAGCAAATGCGAAGCAATGGGTGCACCGGCACCGAGAGCGGAAACACCAAGTAGTAATGACCCGAGGTGTAAAAAGGCTATGACCCGGAAACCAATGAACACTCAACGTGCGCTTCTGTAGACTGTAGATTCACTACAGTAAACAGAAGTAAGTTCGTGGGAACCTTCTGTCCAGGGGGAGGGGGGGGGTTAGTCGGTAGGAATCCGGCACTACTTACACACTACGCATGCAAAATTTCCCCTCCTCTAAAATAAAAAAAAAAACAACTAGTACACGAGAGACCTGTATACAAGAACAAAATATATCGCATTCGGCAGAGGGGAGGAGCTTACGAAGCCGCTTATCCAATCAGGCAGCGAGCCATCTAAACAAAACTCGAAATTCATCAGAGAGACGAACCGCACTTGAAAATGCCAAATGAGATTTTGGCAAAACGTCGTGAAAACGATTTTTTGAACGAACAGATTGAAACACGAAATAACCAAATTATTCATTCTACCATCTGTGAAAATCTACGATATAACATATATATATATATATATATATATATATATATATATATATATATATATATACATAATATTAGTTTGTGTTCGTAGTTTGTAGGGTTTTAGGTATATTTTCTAATGTAACGAACTTTGTAGCGTTTTATATTTCTTAGTATTAGTTTGTGTTCGTAGTTTGTAGGGTTTTAGGTATATTTTCTAATGTAACGAACTTTGTAGTGTTTTATATTTCTTAGTATTAGTTTGTGTCCGTAGTTTGTAGGGTTTTAGGTATATTTTCTAATGTAACGAACTTTGTAGTGTTTTATATTTCTTAGTATTAGTTTGTGTCCGTAGTTTGTAGGGTTTTAGGTATATTTTCTAATGTAACGAACTTTGTAGCGTTTTATATTTCTTAGTATTAGTTTGTGTTCGTAGTTTGTAGGGTTTTAGGTATATTTTCTAATGTAACGAACTTTGTAGCGTTTTATATTTCTTAGTATTAGTTTGTGTTCGTAGTTTGTTGGGTTTTAGGTATATTTTCTAATGTAACGAACTTTGTAGTGTTTTATATTTCTTAGTATTAGTTTGTGTCCGTAGTTTGTAGGGTTTTAGGTATATTTTCTAATGTAACGAACTTTGTAGCGTTTTATATTTCTTAGTATTAGTTTGTGTTCGTAGTTTGTAGGGTTTTAGGTATATTTTCTAATGTAACGAACTTTGTGGCGTTTTATATTTCTTAGTATTAGTTTGTGTTCGTAGTTTGTAGGGTTTTAGGTATATTTTCTAATGTAACGAACTTTGTAGTGTTTTATATTTCTTAGTATTAGTTTGTGTCCGTAGTTTGTAGGGTTTTAGGTATATTTTCTAATGTAACGAACTTTGTAGTGTTTTATATTTCTTAGTATTAGTTTGTGTCCGTAGTTTGTAGGGTTTTAGGTATATTTTCTAATGTAACGAACTTTGTAGCGTTTTATATTTCTTAGTATTAGTTTGTGTTCGTAGTTTGTAGGGTTTTAGGTATATTTTCTAATGTAACGAACTTTGTAGCGTTTTATATTTCTTAATATTAGTTTGTGTCCGTAGTTTGTAGGGTTTTAGGTATATTTTCTAATGTAACGAACTTTGTATCGTTTTATATTTCTTAGTATTAGTTTGTGTCGGTAGTTTGTAGGGTTTTAGGTATATTTTCTAATGTAACGAACTTTGTATCGTTTTATATTTCTTAGTATTAGTTTGTGTCCGTAGTTTGTAGGGTTTTAGGTATATTTTCTAATGTAACGAACTTTGTAGCGTTTTATATTTCTTAGTATTAGTTTGTGTTCGTAGTTTGTAGGGTTTTAGGTATATTTTTTAATGTAACGAACTTTGTAGTGTTTTATATTTCTTAGTATTAGTTTGTTTCCGTAGTTTGTAGGGTTTTAGGTATATTTTCTAATGTAACGAACTTTGTATCGTTTTATATTTCTTAGTATTAGTTTGTGTCCGTAGTTTGTAGGGTTTTAGGTATATTTTCTAATGTAACGAACTTTGTAGCGTTTTATATTTCTTAGTATTAGTTTGTGTTCGTAGTTTGTAGGGTTTTAGGTATATTTTCTAATGTAACGAACTTTGTAGTGTTTTATATTTCTTAGTATTAGTTTGTGTCCGTAGTTTGTAGGGTTTTAGGTATATTTTCTAATGTAACGAACTTTGTAGTGTTTTATATTTCTTAGTATTAGTTTGTGTCCGTAGTTTGTAGGGTTTTAGGTATATTTTCTAATGTAACGAACTTTGTAGCGTTTTATATTTCTTAGTATTAGTTTGTGTTCGTAGTTTGTAGGGTTTTAGGTATATTTTCTAATGTAACGAACTTTGTAGCGTTTTATATTTCTTAGTATTAGTTTGTGTTCGTAGTTTGTTGGGTTTTAGGTATATTTTCTAATGTAACGAACTTTGTAGTGTTTTATATTTCTTAGTATTAGTTTGTGTCCGTAGTTTGTAGGGTTTTAGGTATATTTTCTAATGTAACGAACTTTGTAGCGTTTTATATTTCTTAGTATTAGTTTGTGTTCGTAGTTTGTAGGGTTTTAGGTATATTTTCTAATGTAACGAACTTTGTGGCGTTTTATATTTCTTAGTATTAGTTTGTGTTCGTAGTTTGTAGGGTTTTAGGTATATTTTCTTATGTAACGAACTTTGTAGCGTTTTATATTTCTTAGTATTAGTTTGTGTCCGTAGTTTGTAGGGTTTTAGGTATATTTTCTAATGTAACGAACTTTGTAGCGTTTTATTTTTCTTAGTATTAGTTTGTGTCCGTAGTTTGTAGGGTTTTAGGTATATTTTCTAATGTAACGAACTTTGTATCGTTTTATATTTCTTAGTATTAGTTTGTGTCCGTAGTTTGTAGGGTTTTATGTATATTTTCTAATGTAACGAACTTTGTAGCGTTTTATATTTCTTAGTATTAGTTTGTGTCCGTAGTTTGTAGGGTTTTAGGTATATTTTCTACGAGTTCATAATGTATTTAAGTAATTTTACCTTTGTTAATTTCCTCAGGAGACGGCTATGAAAGAAAGTCTGGAACTTTTTAGAGAATTCGATTTCTTTATTTTTAACATGGAACGCCTATGATGGAAGGCCTAGAAATCGCCGGATTCTTACTTTTTCTTATTTTGATTACTCCATGTAGTATGGAAATCCTTCTAGAGAATTAGGAAATCTTCCGGTATCAACCAAAAGGGTATATAAAGGGTCCAGATCGACTTTCTTGGTCAGTATATTTCGAGAGTTCGTCGACGCAAGTTGAATTAGTTTGACAAGTGTCAAAAGTAAGGTTGACAATAAAAAGTTATTAAAATTATACAGTGTGTGTAGTTTGTTTGAAGACCGGTCGTTCGGAACAATATATATATATATATATGTATATATATATATATATATATATATATATATATATATATATATATATATATATATATTAATTACCATACTTTATTTATTATTTCGATTAGGAAACCCATTAGCTATAACATTACCGAAAAATTTTATTTTAGTCGATAGAAGTAGAAATTAAACTTAATGTCTGCCATTATAAAATTAAATCTAGCTGCAATGCGCGATGGAGCGAAGTAAAGAAAAGGTGATAAAATATACTAGACTATAAAATTTTATGTTACAGATTTTACGCTAACATCATACAGGTAGGCGAAGTATCGCTATATATTTATTTTAATCTGCTACATGCGTGTCGATGCTGGAATTTTGCCCAAAGGAACGAAATATACCTAAACTGTGGTAACAGTTAATCAATTTTAGGTACAATGAAAAGTTATAGTCACCATAAAGCAAAGTTGCGCTTCGTAAAATCCAACAATACGAATGGGTTCGTTTACACCGGATTTAACTATGTTTGCACTTTTTCTTACTAATTTATATACACTTACTCTTATTGTTCTAGTGACTCACGGTAAGGTAATAAATTTCTTCTTGTAGATTTTAGCAACAAAGAGAATGTGTAATGTATTGCAATGAAGAACAAGTTGAATATGTTTAATTTATTTCGTTTAGTAATTTTGTCTTTACAGCTTTTACATTTTAAATTCTCTAACACTAAGATAAGAAGGTAATTGCCTATACATATTCTCCTTTCAAGCAGAAAAAAAGGAAAGAATATTTAGAAACAATTTATTTCCTGCAAATACAACTCTGGTCGTCTCTCCATACGAGTCCTGACCACTTTATGGTGTCGTCAGTGTACCTATATGGGACCGAGAGCAAGATTTCCAGGAAACAACTGCTATATAATATATAAACTCCGAGGCATGGAGGTAAGATAATATTAATTTAATTAATTTAAGTTAATTCAAGTTTAATATGTAAACATTAAAAGATTTTTTCAATTTACTTATGAAAAAAAAACTGAAGAAGGAAAAACGTCCGTTACCGGATATTTTGATTGAAAAAGTAGGGTTGAGCCGAGAAAAATATTATAAAAGACAATTTAATCAAGACATATCACCAACTCTTAAACATAAATATTGATAGCTCCATGGTGTTTGAAAAACTGGTTGAGTTCGACGAAAGTAAGAGTGCTGAACCCGACGAAATTCCACCAGTTCTCGTAAAAAATTGTAGCCCAACTTTAGCGTTGCCATTTAGTTATATTTATAAGCTCTCATTGAATTCGGGCCAGTTTCCTAGCATATGGAAAACCGCCTATGTCACAGTAATCCACAAGGGTGGTGATAGATAAGATATTGGTAACTATGGCCCGATATCTGGTTCTGACTGGATGGGCAAGGTCCTTGAATCTATAGTCGTTGATCAATTATTATTACATTTCCATGGAATTTTATAAGAACATCAACATGGCTTTCTGCTAGGATGCTCGTGCCAAACCAATATGTCTCTATACTTTAACTATCTAACTACAGTGGTGGATTCTGGCGTTCAGATAGACTCGGTTTACTTTGATTTTAAAAAAGCATTCGACAGAGTAGGTCACTCTATATTGCTCAACAAACTATACTCAATCGGTGGATTTCTAGTATCTCACCAATCAAACACAAGTAGTTAAATTCAATAATACTTTATCTAAACTGATAAAAGTAACATGCGGTGTACCTCAACGGACGCACCTGGGACCTACTTTCTTTTTCCTCTTTATAAACGATCTTAGCAGTGTATTTAAAAACTGCCAATTTCTCTTCAACGCTGACGACTTGAAGGTATTTAAGAGAGTTAACAATACTGATGATCGTCTGCTTCTACAATCTGAAATTAATAAATTAATGCAATGGTATGAGACAAACCAAATGCAATATCTCCAATTTTACATCCTTACATCATTTCTAATGCCCTCCTGATCAGAGTTTGCATATTCAATGATTTAGGCGTTATTTTTGACACCGAGTTACGATTTAATGACCACATTAATTATATTTTAGCAACGTCCTACAAAATGGCAAGATCTATAATGAGGCTGCAGGAATTTTTCAAGTATCGAAGTTTTAAAGTCTTTATATTATGCACTTGTGCGTAGCCACCTAGAATATAGCTGCATTGTTTGGAGCCCTTGTTACATAACATATTACGCGGATTGAACACATACAGTTAAAGTTGGTGAATTTTATGCTTTATAAGCTCAGTTTCGACAAAAATCTTCTTTCCCGTTTTCAGAGATTGCAACTAATAGGTATAGAAAGCCTGGAATTGAGTAGAACTTATTTAACTATTCTTTTTGGATCTAGTATAATTATGAATAGCATTGACTGTTCTGACCTTCTTAAATTGATTAACTTCCGCGTTCCTTCATGCGACACTCGCCTTTTCCAAATGTTCTCGATTAAGAGAAGTTGGACTGATGTATAATGAATTGTATTATACAAAATTTCTTCATATATAGTCCCCCTTATTTCAATCTTAAATGCTCTCTGTCTACGTTCAAAAAGAAACTAAAATCACTCTTATATAATACTTGAATATTCGTGTGTTGCATCTTCGATAATTAATTTCATTTGTTATTTAGAGTATATTACTACATAACTTTTTTTTGTTTTGTTTTAAGTATAGTATTTTTTCTTCTTTTTGAGCGTGTTTTCTTTGTCTGAATGATTGTTAAACATTAGATAATTTATTTAATTTTACTTATGTAACATGCAACAAGGAATGTACTATTTGGATTTACTCTGTGGTGTACTGTTTGAGAATAAATAAAAAATAAAATATATACTAGAAATGACTGAATATCTGGCTATAATAGGAAAAAGTACTTTTTTGTTTTCCATGTGTACTTTTTGGAGGAGATAAGTCTTGAACACAAATTGATGTAATTGAACTAGTGCATTTAAATGAAAAAATAAAATGCCATGAGTTATTTAAAATCATTTGCACAATGCAACGGAATTTGCGTTGCTAGGGACACTTAATAAAAGAGAACAATTAGATTCGGCATATTGAATGAATATTCACAAATTTAACAACAGTATAACAAAAAATAGGTATATTTTAAGAAAAAGCATTGATTGTATTAAATTTGATGGTATATTTGAGCTATCTTATAGAGGGCACGATGATACAGAAAAATCTGACAATCCAGGTATTTTTCTGTTTCTAATAAATGTCACTGCGGAATTTGATAAAACACTTGAGAGTATTTAAAGGAATTTCTAAGGAAATTGAAAATGACCTGTTGGATTTTATATTAGAGATATGTCATGAATTAGTTTTGTCCGAGATTCGCGAATCCCCATATTTAGCAATTATGGCGAACAAAACAAAGTCTCAGTTGGTTACAAGATTTAGATATTCCCAGAATGTAGACGCCGTAGAGCTTTTCTGGACCTATTTAGAGCCTTAGATACAGAAAGTCTAAGCAAAGATATTTTAGTGTTTTAGATCCAATATTAGAAAATTCAAAATGTTCAAGTCCATTGTGAATTTATAACAGACATTTGTAAATTTCTTTGTGTTTCTATAAAATTTAAATGTAGTGCAGAACCCATAATTTTTCTTGCTACGCGCCGCTGATTCTTTATATTTTTATTTCACAAAAAAAACACCGAAATTACTGTCCTACCTACCTGATATTTCTCAAAACTAATTCATATTTGTATAAGTTTGAAGCTTAAGTATATTATTTCATTATTTTAAACAGTGTTATTATTCCAATTTTACTTGCATTTGAAACTTTGGTAACAAAACCAACTTCATTGTATATTTTACAGTTATTACTAGCAACCACTAGTCAGGCATTTAATTGATGCACTGGTAAGGTAAGTTTTTGTTATGATAAATTAATCTAGACTACTCGAATGAAGTTCTATTGTAACGTAGGAAAATTACAAATGATGCCCTTAAAAGCTTTTGTAAAGAACACTTATTCATACTTTAATGAAAACTGTAGCGGAGTTGTGATATTTGATGACTAGTAGTATATTGTTACTTTGTATAATCAATAGTTATTATCATGATAATAAATTTGGAAAGTAAAATTTACCTTGATGAAATGCTATGAGGGATGTCTGTTTAATAAGTCAACTTGGCACTAATATAACTTAAGGGGACGAATTTTTGTAAATTACACGATGAAAAAACTTTTTCAATAATTTTTACTAATTCCTCTCTTATTTGATGTGTTGATTCCGAATACAATAATAAAAGAGTCGTATTATCCACGAACTTCTCACATTTTCATATTAAATAAAAATAATTCATTCATATATATATATATATATATATATATATATATATATATATATATATATATATATATATATCTATATGAATATATATATATATATATATATATATATATATATATATATATATATATATATATATGAATATATATATATATATATATATATTCATATATATATATATATATATATATATATATATATATATATATTCATATATATATATATATGAATATATATAAACGTTTCCTTCAATAAATCAATTGTGGCACGAGCTGTGTGACATGTTGCGCCGTCTTGTTGAAACCACAGCTCCTGCACATCATGGTTGTTCAATTGATGAACGAAAAAGTCAGTAATCATGGCTCTATAGCGGTCACCATTGACTGTAACATTCTGACCAGCATCGTTTTTAAAGAAGTACGGACCAATGATTTCACCAGCCCATAAAGCACACCAAATAGTCAGTTTTTCTGGATGTAACGGTGTCTCAACATACACTTGAAGATTATCATCACTCTAAATACGGCAGTTTTGTTTATTGACGTATCCATTCAAACAAAAGTGAGCTTCATCGCTAAACGAAATTCGTTGATCAGGGATCAACGGCAATCTTGTTTTGGGCCCATTCACCGAATCTACGCCTTGCTAGGTGATCGTGTGGCTTCAATTCTTGCACGAGTTGAATTTTGTAAGCACGCAAACCAAGATCTTTCCGCAAAATCTTCCATAAAGTGAATGGACACATATCCAATTCCTATGCACGATGGCGGATAGACTGATTCGGATCTTCCTCTACGCTACGCTCTACAACAGCAATGACTTCTTCTGTACGCACTGTACAACGTCTCTGTGGATGCGGATTATCATTTAGAGTAAACGTGGTGTGAAAATGTTCCATAGTTAATGGAATTAATTGCTCTGATGGACGATTATGTTGACCGTAAAATGGACGTAGTGCGCGATACGTATTTCGAACAGAACCATGATTTTCAAAATAAATTTGCACAATTTGGAAGCATTGTTCAGACGTCAGTCTATTCATGTTGAAATGCCAAACCAAAATAAACATAAATTACTTGACAGCTGACAATATGGCCGCCAGTTAAAAAAGTGTTGCCAACTTAAAGTTTTATACCTCTATAAAAAACACCCTCAAGCAGATAACCTGGGCGATCCAGTTGAACTCACTGGCCAAATGGAGAATGTGCAGTTCTCAGCAAATTATTATTTTTTTTTGAAAATGGGGAAATCTTGCATAGACACCAACACGAAGTGTGAAGGTAGTGCCGGATTCCTACCAGGTAAAACCCCCCTGGACTTAAGACCCTCACGATTCTATTTCCGTTAACTGTATTGAAGCTACAATCAACTGAATTTTGCAGTGAGTGTCCTTCAGTTTCCGGGCCGTAGCCTTTACAAACCTGCAGTCATGACAACATTAGTGGTTTCGCTCCAGGTGCCGCTATACCTATTGCTTCGGACTGCCTTACATTTTACATGCAATGTAAGGTTGTCTTCTCGTCTTCATATTTCATCTCTTGCATGAAAGAGTAAGTTCTGGTTACAAGTGCTTGCGCACCCAGTTTTAGGCCTAGGATTTGTATCCCGGTCACCAACGATGCAATGATTTGGGCACTACATGCCCTTTGTTTCGCTTCTCTAGATTATGATACCTATTTTTGAGGTTATGTCTCGCCCATGTGCATATGCGCCCTGGTACACGACGCCGCCTAGCTCTCTTCTGTGATGATTTCGGCACCAGGTGACATTCTGCTTGCAGAGACACACGATTGACCCGTCCTCTTCAGTTGTTGTCACGCAACTGTGATGTGTGTGTGTCAGCAAATTAATGGCCGTGGTCCCACTATGCTGACAAGTGACGGAATGAGGGAATCACGCATACAGTACTGCTGTATACGGTTCGTATTATCATATACGGACGCGTTGTAAAACAACAGAAAATCCTATTTTTCGATATGGCGCAGTAAAACTAATTAGGGATCTGTAATATAAAAGCTTCAAAGATTATTTTCCTGCAAGAAATAGATTTCACCGATGTATAATGAATAAAATATACTCCGGTGCACATACTCATGACCAAAAAATTAGCAAAATTATCCAGAATGTTCTTCAATATAATACTATTATTATTTTATATATATTTTTCACTCTAAAAAGATTAATCTCCCGGAATACAATAAATAAATTATTCTTTTGTCCCTTTACCCCAAAGGCCGATTGTTATTATCTCCAAATTAACAAATTCATTAATTTACTAGTTCGTATTTACCCAAACCTTTTCCATTTTACTTACCTCGTACCCCGTAATATAGAATATTTGAAATTTAATAGAAGGGTGTAAAATAAACAGCCAGCATTTCGCTGAGAGACATTGGGAATTTACAAATTACATCTGTATATTTGAGGGTTATTCCGAAAATTCTCTCGGAATTTCATTGTCCTTAATTAAATGAGTAATAACAGCAGTTTTTTGGCTAATACGTTAGAATAAGTAGCTTGAACCCAACTTTAGTTTAGTTTAACAAGATTGAGTACTATTATATAAGACCCATTTTATTTTATACCTACCATTTTACTTTATTTTTATTTTATTGTATTTTTTACACTGCTTTCCAAGACCTATACTATTACAGCAGTGTTCCTTACTAATATTACAAACATATACAATAAGTGTAACATAGTCTATAAATCAATCATAGGTAATTTTAGATAAACGACTTGACAATAGAATAACTACAGTAAAATATATGAAATTTGTCTTTCAGGTGATCATATAGGGAACACATAGAGTATAATGGGCAAAATTGTAAGACATTAGCTCTTGATTTCGGCAAATAGAAGAATACTAGAGATCTAGTTATCCTTGGAACATGAAAATGAACTCACGCGACCAAATTAGTTCCATAATCTTGTTTTTAACCAGTTTATATAAAATGAGTACACTAACCCCGTTAGTTCGCTTCTCCAGAGTGGTGAAATTAAATCTTGTAAATAGGCTCTCGCGAGATAAAAGCCATCCGATTTCTTTCTTCTTCTTCTTCCTCTTTTATTTAAGAAGAAGTCTTGTTTTTCTGCTATATTAAGCCTCCTGTGATGTTGATGTCCAACATTCGTGCCATCGTTTTGGAGGTCTTCTAGTGTTTGGTATCTCGTTCTTAGCCCATTTTGCCCATCGATCGTCGCCCATTCTGTCCACATGGTCCCTCCAATATCTGCTCCTTGACCTTATGAACCGTACCACATCAGGCACTTTGAGCTCTTCCCTTATTTCGGAACTTCTTATTTGATTTCTTAGGGTTACTCCTTTGATTGTTCTTAACGTTTTCATTTCAGCCGTTCCTAGCATACTTTTTGTTTTAGATGTTTCGGCTCGAGTTTCCGATGCATAAGTTAGTAGTGGTCTTATCACAGTTCTGTAGATGTGTACTTTGCTCTCTGTGGACATACACTTATTTTTCCAGATTATGTCCCTCAGGCATCCTGATATCCTTGAGGCCTTGTTAGCCTGTGCTCTGTCTTCCTGGTATAGATTTTTATTGCTTGATACATCAACTCCCAAGTATCTGCAAGACATGCTTTGTCTGATAGGATGGTTCTTCACCACCAATTTTCATCTGACAGGATCTTTTTAAATTACCATCGTTTCGGTCTTTTCTGTAGATATTTCCATATTTAAATTTTTTGATGTGGTCTGGAATCGGTATAGGAGTCGTTGCAGATCGTCTTCATTTTCTGCTAACAGTAAGGCGTCGTCGGCAAAACATGAGTGTTTTAAAGATTTTCGTCCCATTTTGTATCCTCCATTGACTTCTTTTACATTTTGAATTATCTTGTGCATAATTAAATTAAAGAGAAATGGACTCATAGTGTCGCCTTGTCGTATTCTCGTCATGATAGGTATTTCCTCTGTTACTCCTTGTTGTCTCTTTATGCGTGTCTTATTGTTTTTATTTAGCTCTTCAATTACCGTAATATATTGTAGTTAACGCCATTTTCCTGAAGTATTTGCAAGACGTCTTTACCTATTACCCACAGTATAAAGTTAAAAGAAGAATATTGTAACATCTCGCTAGTCTTAAATAAAATACAGTACAATGACCATATGTGGCAAATTTGTGTTGATTTAAAAAATGGTGAACATTCTTCTCGGTCAACAAAGTGGTTACACTAAGTTTCCCTGTTTTATATGTCTTTGGGGCAGTAAAGCTAAACAAGAGCATTGGGTAAGAAGAAACTGGCCCTTGTGAAAAAATATGAAGCCTGGAAAACAAAATATAGTCCAGAATTCGCTAGTAGCTCGTAACAAAATTATCCTTCCACCATTACATATAAAACTGGGCATCATAAAACAGTTTGTTAAATCATTAGATAAAGACGGGGACTGCTTTTCTTACATTTACCAAAAATTTCCTCAGCTCACTATGGAAAAGATTAAAGCCGGTATTTTTGATGGTCCCCAAATTAGACAACTTACGAAAGATACTCAATTTAGAAATTCTATGATTTGACAGCTTTCGTCGTAAAAAATCAGAAAATTATATTAAACTTGTGGAAGACCTTCTGTTACAATTAAAAAATTTGGGGTGCAATATGAGCATATAACTCCACTTCCTCCATAGTCATCTAGACAGGTTGCCGCAAAGTTTAGGAGATATGAGCGAAGAGCAGGGAGAGCGTATGCATCAGGACTTATGCGTCATGGAAAAGCGTTATCAGGGTTTCTGGGATGCGAATATGATGTCTGATTATTGTTGGTCTCTGACACGTCATTTTCCTAAGTCTACACATCAGAGAAGAGCTTTAAAACGAAGTTTTTTGGAACTCAATAATTAACTTGATTTTTAATAAATTTTTTCTTAGTAAATATACATGTTTTTTTCTATTTTATACCTACATAGCTGAAACTCAGAAACTAGAGCTGATAAAAAATTCTACTCATATATTTGAAATTAGCATATCATATGTAGTCAAGAACAGCTAAAATTTTTTCGGCAACAGATGTACTGTAAACTAGTGTTATTATACCTTTGAAAGTTTAGAACGAAAATTTTATATGTAAGGAACTTACGAAGCATATATATTTTTATGTTTTTTCTATGCTAAAAAAAAGTATGTGAAATAAAATGTATGTGAAATCTACTAGACAATTTATCCATAGAGTTTCTTTAATTTTTATGAAATAAGTTCGTTCTTACATACCTTCAGGAAAAAATAATAATAATAGCTTGTTAAAAAAATCCGATGAATGAATGAATTTTACCCAGTCCCCGTTCTATTGTATTCTTCTCACGCTCTTTTCAAATTGCTATTAGTTTTTCTGCTTGGTATCTGAAAGCATAAGGAAACATAAAAATTATAGTCTTGAAAAGCCACTTAGCTTTATGCTGGTAATTCAGTTCATTTATTTTTGGAATATCGCCAAGACTTAGTGGTGTATTCTGTTGATTTCCTGCTTTTGAATACCCAATTTAATATTTGCAGGTATTTTTAATAAACAGGATAATAGGTTTGATCGTAAATATAACCCTAATGTTATTTAAATTTTTTTAAAATATTCTAAAAAATAAGTCTATATAGGCTGTGCCAAATTCGATTTTATAAATAAAGATATCAGAAATAAACTTCTAATACTTTTGGATAAGCTTGAAAAAAATGTTGATTTTACTTTTAATTTTTTTTAACTTTCAGAAAACGATATTTAGAATAAATGGTACTCTTGCTTTTAACAAGTTCCTCAGACTTGACATTTGTTTTGTCTCCGCATAGGAACTGTACAATTTTTTGTTAAGAGTGTCCAGTTTTCGCATCTTTTACTATGTTACGTTCATTATTACAAATAATAGAATGATGGATTTTGCGGTCTACTTTCCTATTTATTTGTGAACTTTTTTTGCAGGAAACCAAATTTAGTTTCTATAGGGCGAAATTAAAAAAATCTATCGAAAAGTGAACGCCAGTATTTAATTTATGTTTTCTCATTTGATATTTACAAAGTATTTAGTCTTAAGGGAAAACTTTTTAAAATCTTTTAAACTACCTAGTATGATTAACGCAGCACAGAAAAAACCTTTGATTGATTCACTGATTAAATATTTCAACAGGCTCGATTTGAGAAGTCCTTGTACTGCTGCCTATAGATTTATTGTGTCACCTGTTTTATCCATTTTATGTGAACAAGTTGATTGCCTTAATCGTGAACAGATGTTTCCTTAAGTTCCAGGGGCCGATAATTAGTCTTTTCACCAGCCTAACCTCTTGTCTGCTTAAACGAAGGATTTTATAGCCTATTTTGCTGGATGGTATATTGCTGTCTATGGCTTGTAATGTAATTCCAGTGGGTCTAGCGTTGACGGTTAATTTACCAGGATATCCGCCCACGAATAGAGGCTTTAGTGATACCAAATACAGGTTCTACTCCAGGTCCTTGTCTTCAGGCACGCACGCAAGAATAACCTTATTGTATTTTGTCAGGGTGATAAGGTAATCCCAGACGTATTAAGATCTTATCTGATGACACAAGTGTTTTAGCGCTGCCTGATTGTCAGGGAATATGAAAACGATCCTGCCCATCTAACTCATCGTCAGATTCTTTCGATGATATACATCAAGTGTATGTATTTCTGCTTAGATTACGACGATGTGCTGCCCCAATACCTCACTTATATTTTGTCTGGGGGAAGCCCTATATATTCTCGCACCTGTACCATAGTCACTTTTGGACCGGTGTGTAAATCAGAAAAAGTTCTGTGGCTGATGATGAGATCCTGCCTACCAGTCATTATGGATGGTGTTAAGGTATAGTATTACTGCTCGTCTTCAACGATAAGTTCATCGACATGCCTGTAATTTTAATCTGTCCGAAGAAAGGTATAATTCATCAGACCTTGTTTAACTCCAGAATGTATGTCTGTACTCTCGCCTCAGCCTTGATTATCAAGGGAGAAGGGAAATTTAGGAGAGTTACCATGGTTGCTGTTGGGGTGCTTTTCACGGCTCCCCTAATGTATAAGCAGACCAGTCCTTAAAGTTTAAAGGGCTGCAAAGTCGCCCGCCTCCGAATAGCTTTTGTCTACCAAACAACTGAGTTGTAGATTATCATGGGTCTTACCACTGCTGTGTTTAGCCAGTGTACAATGTGTGGTTTTAATCCCCATGTTTTGGGTATAATTTTCTGCCAGTGTTAGTTCCAGGTAAGCTTAACCTCTTGACTTATATGCAGTTGTGTCCTTCTTTTATTAGATGTGGTGTTTCCAGAATTTACTGAGCTCACTGGAGTGAGATCCGATAGTATTGTGCCGTGCCTTCCCATGATGAACATAATTAGATAGTTACTATATCTTAATAACAGCTAGATTGTTGCGGTTTACTGGAAGTTCCTCGACAATCAGATTCCACTGGAAAGGGAAGAGAATTGTTCCCTGTGAGCAGCTTTGAGCTACATATAGCTCCATGGTTTGCTTTAATAGATTTGATTATGCTCATCTGTTTAGAAACAAATTGGTATACACTTCATAGATTGTTTTCTGTCATGTCTTTTGGCGAATGCTACCATGGAAATGAAGAAAGTATGTCAAATGCTTCTTCAAAATCAAAGAAGGCTGTTAGCATTATTTACTATTATTTATGACAGACTTTATTTTCTTTACTAGATAACGTAGAACGGACGCACATGATTTTCGTGATTGATAAGCATCTTGGTTTGGTGTAGTGGCATTTTTTTTGAGAGACTTTCAGTATGTGCCCTTTAACTAGTTTTTTTTACCAGCTTTAACAGAAAAGCTGAGAGGTAAAACTTTGATATTAAAAAAAAAAAGAAACACTATCGTATATAACAAATCAATCAAATAATGATTGCACGTTGGTTCCGAATAACAAAATTAAAAAGAAGGCTTTAAAAACTAATGCTTTAATTGGAATTTCAGAATGGTCTTCATTGGTGTTTTTACGAAATAATGAACACTGGATTGCTTGTCAATTCCTTGTGAATGCGTATAATCCAAATCAGCAGCAGCGCAGAAATGTACAGCGTTCACGCTGAGTAAACGGATAGTCCAATGTATATCGCTTTATTCCACGGAAACAACAAAATATTTTATTATGGAAGGTGCCGGTATCGATGTAAAAATACCTCAACTTGTTATCTAGACTATCAAAAAGTATTAAACATTCCGTTTTCAAGATAAAACACATATTACTTTTTCAAGGTTAAAACACTAAATTTTCAAAAATCTAACTATCTTTTAAAAAAGTTAGGACAAAAAAAACATCGAACATCTCCATTCCAAAATTTTCTTTAAATTAATGTTAGTTTTGCAAATACAAGTTGAACAATTAATACATTTTAATACATTTGTGATAATTTATCAAAACTGAGAACATGCATTAACACAACTTCTTCCTATTAATATATTCTTGTACGGAAAATAATTTAAAACTCTTTAAACAATTCAAGTCAACGAAGCTCTCCTGCATAAGTAAGCAAATAACTTTCCGGCTTCCCATCTAACTTGAATATTGGAATATCGGTCTTTTGAACTTTCAAAGGACTCCGAGAAACTCGCTGTTCAACTTTTTAACAAATATCTCTACATTAGTTCTGCAGAAACTTCGGATTTACAATATTTATTGTGCCCTTTGATTTCGAAGATTTATAACGTTCTAATTGCATAAGTTGCTGGTCTACTTTTCACACAAAGTCTTTGGAAAGCAGCAGGTTTGAAATGTTATAACACAGATTAAAACTTGTAATTTTTAGAAGTTCTCAGATGGAAAAAATTTCTTTAATTCTGAAAGATACTTTTCTTCAAGTATTTCTTATTAAAAGTCCTTTATAAATGATGAAATTATTGTTAGAAGCTTAACTTTTTTAAAGAACAGACAACGATGCGCTTTTCAATAATGACTTGTTTTCAAAGAGAATTACGTTTAATACAAAACAAAAGAGATCTTTGCATGAGTGGCTGGTATCTTTAAATATTGTAGATAGTTGTACCAATTATATAACAATTAAAACATTTCAGTAATTGACACAAAAAAAAATTTACTAATGAAAATATATATATATATATATATATATATATATATATATATATATATATATATATATATATATATATATAAATTTTCATTAGTAAATTAAAATATACTAAAATATTTACCTCTCACTGAAGGTTTTAGTTATTTTGAAGGCAATGTGATTCTGGTCCAGAATGGCCGACAAAACTGCATAAATGGTCGCAAAAAGAGGATTAATATACCCTAGTTTCCACTGAAGTAGGCCCAAATCCAACCATACCAAACTACATACAACCCTACAGACCACTAGGGAGTATTACAGGGCCAAACGATTCATTTGATTTCTTTTTCAGGTGAAGTAAAATCTCTAAAAGTGTCTTGATAGTTCATAAGACGATGCTTTTCCAACGGTTTCTTTAGAAAAAGAAACCTAGACTAAATATCCTACATGTCCACTACAATATCGGTTTAAAGACGGCTAATATAGAGACCAATAGTATGCATCCAATCATACACGAATCCGTGAATCAACAACTGACTAATTGGTACGTTTCCTGAACCGATAAATTACAATAGTTCAGTAATAATTAAAACTACGTGCTTTGACAATTGCGTGTTATATATATATATATATATATATATATATATATATATATATATATATATATATATATATATATATATATATATATATATATATATATATGTTGTTAAAGGCTGTAAAGAGATCAAACGTTAAAACATTGCCTTGAATCATGAAATATACAATACAGGAACCCCACAATACGATCACTCTCTCCTGGTATGCAGAAAAAGATGCTATAAAATTTCCTAGGAGCGGTCTCAACGCAAGCAACAGTCTTTGTAAGTCGTACCATGCTTTCATAAAATATTGTTTAAGTTGCTTTTATAAAATATTGTTTAAGTTGATAAAATTATTAATAATCAGAAAAAGTTGGCTCGTGGTCTACGGGACAAAGAGTTTGAGCAACTCCGATCTAAATCCATAAATCTCTTAATCTATAATTTATTTTATAGTTTCCAATATTGAAGGCCTCTAACAAAACATATTTTATATTACCCAGAAAGATCAAAGAACGTCTGCACAAAGACGTCTAATAAAATACCCGTGAACCCTTTACCTTTTGCCTTTAAATTTTATGAATTTCAACTTTTAATATTATCCGCCTTTACCAATCACCTTGGCTTAAAAGGTAAACTATCAAACTAACCTTTCAGTTACCAACGAAAAATTGAAAGAAAGTAGGCTTAATAAGTTTTAAAGAGTTTTTAATAATTTGTCGATGGATTTTTGATTAAGCGCTTGCTTAAAAATAGCTGCAATTTTAAATACAAAGCAGATTAAAACGAGGTGTAGTTAATAATTCACAAGTTTATATTTTTGTGCCTTCTATATCGACGAAAACATTATAGATATAAATCAACATGAAAAAAACATTATTTACCTGAAAGGTCTTATATTTAATTCTCAATACAAAATGTCTCCTTTTCGATATGCGGACGGAATAGAAACTGCTTTATTTCTTTGTTTGATCATTTCAAATCTGGCCCTTTTTTTACATACATGAATTTGAAGGATAAGAACAACTGTTGAATAAAAAGTTATTGGATA
Source organism: Diaprepes abbreviatus (assembly GCA_034092305.1). Taxonomy (NCBI): domain Eukaryota; kingdom Metazoa; phylum Arthropoda; class Insecta; order Coleoptera; family Curculionidae; genus Diaprepes; species Diaprepes abbreviatus. Next base: position 1,626,731 of record JASJET010000259.1, on the reverse strand, counting down.
GTTTTATGTGAACGGATATATAAAATATATAGCCTTCATAAATTAACAGTAAATAGAATGGGAATCCATCCCTTACTTCAAAAGTTGCAGAAAACACAAGGTCAAAAATATATTTAAACAATCAAAATTTTCAGTAAGAAATAAAGAAATCTTTCTGCCGTATTTAAATAGTTTGTTATATATGTAATTCTCCTTTCAGGCAGAGAATATGAAAAATATATGTACAAACAGTTTATTTCCTGCAAATATCGCTCTGGTCCTCTCTCCATACGCGTTTCGATCACCTCATGATTTCGTCAGTGGAGCTGTATCGGACTGAGAGTAACATTAGCAGGAAATAACTGATATATGAACCATAAATTTCAAGGTATGTCGGCAAGATATTACACCTGCCGTCTACCAACTTCGATGTCAGACTGAAAGGAGAATTACATATATAACAAATTATTTAAATACGGCAGAAAGATTTCTTTATTTCTTACTGAAAATTTTGATTGTTTAAAAATTTCACTTTACTGCGTTGATTCATATATGTCGTTCGACTGGCGATATTTTTCAGTCTGACATCGAAGTTGGTAGACGGCAGATGTAATATCCTGCCGATATACCTTGAAATTTATGGTTCATTTATCACTTATTTCCTCCTAATGTTGCTCTCGGTCCGATTCAGCTCCACTGACGAGATCATGAGGTGATCGAAACGCGTATGGAGAGAGGACCAGAGCGATATTTGCAGGAAATAAACTGTTTGTACATACATTTTTCATATTCTCTGCCTGAAAGGAGAATTACATATATAACAACATACTACTTGTCAAAAATATATGTTGTTGGGGCATTATCCAGTGTCATTTTTGTACTTCCTTTAAAAAAAAAACAGCTTGTCAGTTTTAAAGAATACTTCTAATTTTTATTACTTGTTCTTCTTAGTGTGCCTTATCCTCTGAGAATATTAGCGATCAAACTTGTCAATCTGATTTTATCTAGTGCCGCTCTAAATCAAGTGTCTCTTAGAATATTTTTGATGCTTAAAAAAAGCCCATATGATACGGACTTCACTGGTATATATATATATATATATATATATATATATATATATATATATATATATATATATATATATATATAATAATTATGTCTTTATTTCTGGCTCCAAAGAGTTAACAAAACATTATAATTAATCAATATTCAGGAAAATATAGAAACAGAAAGGGCAAAGTCCAGATGTGGATAACACCTAAATGATATCCACCCTGATCAACTCAACCTAGACTTTAGATAAATAAGACCTAAATAATAATTAAACACAGAAGAGAAAACAAACAATACTTATACACCCAAGTCAGATTCACTGATATAAATTCTTGATTTTTTTCATCAAAATTCAAAAGAAAAAGAGGAAACTAGAATTTTCTTATTTGTTTGTCAAACGCATGTTGGAAGACAACATATCTAAATTTTATAGGCGTGAGAGTTTTGAAGTAATCCGGAAGAGAATTCTATAGTTTAGCGATTTTGTAGGTAAAAGAAAGAGAAACAGAGGAGATTTATGCTGGAGCGGAGTTACTGTTCCTCGAAAACGAATATTGACGTTATGCACGTGGAATCTAAAAATGATTTGTCTGTAAAGATATTGTGGGACTTTATAATATATAATTTTATGGTAAAAACAAGCTTCATGTAATCACCTCCTGCTCTCCATATTCAGCCAATTTAAATCGCGAAGCTTATGAGATATTCTCTCATATTTACGAACTCCATAAATTAGTTGCACACAAGACTTTTGCAGTTTCTGTATTCTTCATTTTTGAATGGCTGTTAGGAAGTATCCATATATTACATCTCCATGGTTAAAAATGGAGAGCACCAGCGAGTCAGAGAGCAAGGTCTTAAATTTTATGGACAAATCATGGCGGTAACCGTAAAGAAGTTTTAGTCTAGCATAAGCTTTCTGAACACAATGGGAAACATGCTTATCAAATGGCAATGCACAGTCAAAGAAAACACCCAGATTTTTAACACTATCCTCAATAGGCAGAACTCAATCGCCAGTCTTTATATTTACATAATTTTTAACAATCTCTTTATCAGTTTTTTTCCCAAATATCATTATTCAGCATTTTTTTGGATTGAGATATAAGGAATGCTGCAAAGAAACCGAATGAATAAATTGTGTTAAGGTCTTGATCGATAGCGTTGCAAGCTTCGAGAACATCCTCTCTTCTAAAAGACAATATACCTGGGTATCATCTGCGTAGCAATGCGACTTGTACGTTCTCAAGACATTTGCCAGAGCACTAGAACAATCGGGATTCTTTCTCAACACAAATTGAGTCTCAGGCAGTATTCGGTTAACCTCCACGTGCTCTGTAAGTTATTTATTAATTATTTTTGTCTAATAGTTTTAACATACAGGGCAAAACACTAATGGGACAAAGATTCCGAAGTTTACGGGGACCACTAACTTTTGGCAATGGCACTACCAGAGCTCTCTTCCAGCATTCTGGATAAACAAAATTTAATAGACATACATTCAATACATGCGTCAGGTAGGACAGAACAAAAGGACAGCATAGTTCCACCAAATCAATGCTCAATCCATCGTTACCCTTCGCTTTAGACTTTATTTTAGATTTTATCCTCGCCACCCTCAACTCTGTTACTCCTTTAAGTTTAAAATTAAGAGTTACATCATCTTTTACACTATTTTTATAAAATTCAAAAATTCATTATTATGTCCCTCTGAAACGGGTATAGAAGATATAAAAAATCTGTTTATTAAATTAGGATCCTTCAGATTTTCGGGGATATCAACTTAGTTTTTACTAACTGTTATTCTGTATTTTTTTTAATCCCACCATATGTCTTTTGATAGTTGTAACCTCGCATCCAAATAAGTTTTTTTTTTTCGTAACGAACAGTTAGGGTTGTGAAGTTTCGAAGAGATTTATAATATTCCCAGTGCCCACCATTCTTTGTTCTTTTAAATTTACTTAAGGCATTATTTCATCAAATTTTTAAAATTCTGAGTTAACCAAGGAAAATTATTCTTGGCAAACCTAGCTTTTTTGATGGAAGCACGAAGATCTAGGAAGGCAACTACGTTGGAGTTAATAAATTAAATTCTACTCTATTATTTATATTTTCAATGTCAAATATATTTATCCAGAGAATTGACTTCAAATCAGCCGTAAATTGTGATATATTTATATTTTTTAGATCTTTCTATTTTTTTAAAGATAATTTGTTTTTTATTGTTTGGTAATTTAAACTCGAAAAATGTAAATTCATGGTCCGATATTAATGGGGCACCACAATGTGTTACTAAATCGGGATTGGAAATCAAAAAAGGTCAATAAGTGAGACAGAATTGCGTGATATTAAAGTGGGATTATTAGTTAATTGATTAAGTCTTACAGAGTATATTAGGGAATTGAATTGTGTCACATCACATGTATATATATATATATATATATATATATATATATATATATATATATATATATATATATATATATATATATATATATATATATATATAAATGACTAGTAGACCTGTCAATATTTCAGAATTCTTAAAATTGCTGGTCCTATGGAACCTTTTTAGAACCTATTCTTCTGTCACTGTATAATTTCTGAACTGAAGGAAAAGGCAGCGGTAACATATACTTTATCGATTCAACTATTAAAATAGATTATCAGCACTAATCTATGAAATAATTTTCTTTATGGAACAAAATCTACATTGCGTAGGACACACTCATTCGTATTTAAAATATTTTGGTCACTTTTTTTTAGAAATTTGGGAGGATCATATATCGCCAAGTTGTGATAAAAACAATGGAAGTTGAAAAACTTTTTTCAATAAAATTTTCCCCTTATTTTATTGAAAAGAAGAAAGTAATGCATTTTTATGTGAGTCGTTATATTTTCACGTTAAAACTATTTGTGTATTCTCCTCGTTACTTTAAATTTTAACAATTTGTTTAAAAACTTTTTACTAAATCTCAAGGTAATTTTATATCTAAGTACCTTTTAATGTATTTGGAAAGTATATAAAACCTTAAAGAGCTTTTACGATTTTTAATAATAAATGCATCTCTAAGTAATGAGCAAGATAATAGAAAGTTAAAAACGTTTTTTTATCTAACTTATTAAATCTTTATGTTAAAACTATTTTAATATTATTATTCCATTTTTCCTCCAATGCTTTTTCATTTTACTTAAGATGTACTTAAAATATAATTTAAATATTTATGTAAGTTGAAAAAAATGTATTTCCAGAAGTCATTTCATTTTAATAATTTGTTTAAAAACTTTTTATTTCTTAAGAGTAATTTGATTTCTAAACACTTTTTTACGTAAAATTTTAAAAGTATATAAAATCAAATTCCAAAGAGCTTTTATATTTTTTAATATTTACTGAAAAACAACTGTATTTACTTCATTTTAAAAATCCATCGCGACAATTTATTAAGTGCTTTTTTAATTATTAAACCTGATTTTTTCCCCCATTTTTCCATTTCAATTAAACGTAGAATTCTCCCTGAGTTTTACAAAACCGCGTTTCTAAATTTTCAACTGCGATGCTTTTAACTCACATCCATTTATGTTATGTGTTCTAGCAAGGAAACACTGTTCTTCTGTGTTGTTTTAAGTATTTTGTGTGAAGTGTGTTTTTGTTTGCTTCTCAGATTAAAACAAACGGCAACATATTTTATGTTTTGAACAATTCGTTTTACTACAGCTAAAAGTATTCAATTCAAATTTAGAAATCTTGTTATTTTCTAATTTACTGTTTTAAAATCAGTAAAAATGCATCGCCACTTCTATTATTTTCTTTAAAAATATTTTAATCTTTTATGAGAGTTAGATGTTCTAGTTCAAAAGTATTGTTTTGTTTGTTTTAATTAATTTATTCAAAAACTGGCTCTGAATCATCCACTGGGTATCAACAAAATCATTTTACATACATTGCTACACCACGTATGGTTGCTTTTTATGCTTATGTGACAGATATTTCATCCTTAATTTCATAACTTATTCTTCTTCTTCTTTTTCGTCTTCTTTTTTACCTTTTTCTACTTCTTCTTTTTGATGGTCAACTTGTTACCTCTCATAATAATTTGGATAACATATTTATTATTATTAATTCAAACTTTATCCCAAACATAATAAATATTCTATGATGGACATTAGCAATAAATATATATTATGATTTGGAAAAAATGCTAAATACCGCGAGGCTAGTAGAACTTAAAAACTCATAAAACAACCTGTACATTAAAACTCAAGGTTCAAATTCTTTTTTAAGTTATTAATAAAACAATAATTATTTTCCACTAACCTTGTAGTTATTAAAAGTCTTCGACTATTCAACATTTAAAAATTTCGCGGAAAAATCAGATACTAAAAGTTTACAATAGTAATAAAATAAGAAAGTTGGGTAGGCGTTAGCCGAATACAAATCAATATCAATATCAATAGATGTCTGCCCGTTTGGTAGTTATATCAAATATCTAGCTTAAGAAAAAAGAGGTAAATGAGATGCTCATCTAATTAAGATAGTGCTTGTTGCTGAAACAATAATTAAAGACAAGCCAAGAAGATATGAAACAATAATTGATGACACTGAAAACGAGCCAAAAAGATGTTAAGAAAAATCGAGAAAGTATAAAACAAGAAATAAGAACAAGCCTGGAGGACATGATACAGGAACTGAAGACAAGTCAAGAACTAAAAGAAGACATCAAAAAAATTAAGAAGATATGAAGCGCGTAAAACAAGAAATATAACAGAAAATTAGCAAAATTAAAGAAGACCTACATGGAGAAGTACAATATGAGGTAACTGGAATCCAGAAGCAGATACAACAATTACATTTGCAAATCGAGAAGGTAACCAGTGCAGGTATAATAAAGGTAGATAATGTTCCTGCAACTAGTGTAATGAAGCCACCTACTTTCGCCGGCAAAGTGCACTGGCTTACTTATATCCGTCAATTCTAAGCCACCTCCGCCGGCAATAATTAGAATCCACTGAAGAAGGCACGTGCTCTTTTTCTAGTACTTCTCTTTCTAGAGATGAAGCTTTGGAGGTTCTATGTAACGTTCCCGAAGAAAAACAGGATGCTTATGAGTTTATTGTTACTTTTCTGGAGATACTCTATGGGGAGGCCCACCTACAAGAAGTTAATAAGACCCAACTCCAAAGAAGAAGACAAAAACACAACGGAAGTCTTCAAGAATATGAGGAGGGTGTAATGAGATTAATAAATTTGACTTACCCAACATATCCAGAACAAGAATAGCCGGACTGAAGAAAATTTCTGAGGCTCCTGCTTATGCTCTTCAGTTTGAAACAGCCAAACAGACCTCCCGGAACCAAGGAAGAATCACAAGAAGAGTCAATATTTCCCAGGATTACTGCAGGACCAGTGAAGAAATCTTTATGAGGCTAATGAGGGAGTTGCAAGAATTTTTAAAGAAACGAAAAATACATGACAACAAAAACACAACCTTCCATAGTAAAAATGGAATTCGTTGTTGGAAATGTGGCCAAGAGAGGCATGTACAAAGCTGCTCTACTAGCAGTAGTGCTCATGACTGTGATCTTAATGTTGAAAAGAGCGACTTGGAGAAAGTCCTTGCTTCTTATGGCGAACTTAAAGAAGTTTGCTTAAGTATTAGTATCCCTTGTTTTGGATTTGCTGTTTACAAAAATAAAAAAGTTGCTGCAGTTGTTGTCAAAGCTTGTAATAGAGTTGAAGTATGCCTTTGTTGCATTAGAGTGACTTATGCCAGATCAAAAAGAAGGGGTCAAGGTCGCCGATACTATCCAAAGAACATGCGTTGTTACTATTGCAGGTACAACGGTCACTTTCAACTAGATTATCCAGAAATTAATGCTAGTGGAGGCGATAGAAAGAACAATCGCGGCGGCCTTGAAGAACGAGACAAGAGGGGTCGTGACCGCGAAAGGGGCTACGGAAGAAGAACATTCTACAGATCATCGTCGAGAAGATACGTCGAGAGGGACCGTGTGCCAATACTGATGGATTAATGGTTGGTGAAAAAGTGTTACAGTGTACAATCGGAAAGGAACAAAGGGCGTGCACCAAAGCTTCAGGAGTGATGGGAAGGTCCGTACAACGTAATGACCCGACTAAACGATCTGGTGTACCGGATTCAGAAAAGCCTTCATACGAAGATGAAAGTCGTGGATCTGGACATGTTGACCCATTATCAAGACCAAGAAGGTTGATCGGGACGATCAGTACTTGGAAGGGGGCAATGTAATGGATTTTATAGCATCATAAACTTCATAGTATTAGTTTGTGTTTTTAGTTTGTAGGGTTATAGGTATATTTTCTACGAGTTCATAATTTATTTAACTAATTTTTTGTTTTTGTTAATTTCTTCAGGAGACGACTATGAACGAAGGCATGGAACTTGTTAGAGAATTCGATTTCTTTATTTTTAACATGGAACGCCTATGATAGAAGGTCTAGAAATCGCCACATTACTCCTTTTTCTTATTTTTATTATACCATGTAGTATAAAAATTATTCTCGAAAGATGCGGAATCTTCTAGTATCCGAAAAAAGGGTATATAAGGGTCCAGATTGGCTTCCAGGGACAGTTTATTTATCGTTAAAGTAATTTGAATTGTTTGACAAGTTGTCAGAATTGTCACAATAAAAAGTTACAAAATACCGACAGCACAAAACAACAAACCATTTGGAAGAGTACAAAACGGTGAGAAACAGAATCAATAGTCAAATAGCTCAACTAAAGAAAGAATACTGGGAAAAGTATTCAAAAGACATGGAACACGACCTATATGGAGGACAAAAGAAAATATGGAACATGCTGAGAAACAGAAAAAAAAACAATCAATGAATACGTTCAACTAAGTCCAATCGACAGCCAACAATGGGTCAGCCATTTTAAGGACTTACTCCAGGCACCAGCTACAGAAAACAATGTAAACGAAAACCAACAAGAAATCACAGAACTAACATATGTTAACATCAGTGAAGCAGAGATGCACCTGACAATTAAGAAATTAAAAAACAGAAAATCACCTGGTACCGACCAAATTACGAATGAGATGCTAAAGTACGGAGGCCCCAGCGTTGTCACAGAGCTCACTGTTCGATTTCAGAAAATACTCCGCACAACGTCAGTACCCAACGAATGGCGGAAAAGCATCACAATTCCGATCCACAAAAGAGGATCAAAGAAACAACCTGAAAACTACAGGGGAATCAGCCTACTGAATAGTTCAGCCAAATTGTTTACCAAAATACTGTCACAACGGATCGTAGAAAAGTTAGGGGCGTGCGAAGAACAGCAGGGCTTCCGGAATAACCGCTCTACTATCGACGGTATATTTATTACCAGACAGCTGGTTGAAAAATCTATCGAATACGATAAACCGCTGTTCATTTGTTTTGTGGACTTTATACAAGCGTTCGACCGAGTCAAACTGGAACACATAACAGAATTACTGCGAAGAAAATAAGTAGACGAAGCAATCATACGCACAATATACGAACTGAATTCCAAAAACACCATGGTAATTAAAACAAATAACACTCTAACAGAGGAAATCCCTCTATCCATAGGAATAAGACAGGGTGATAGCCTAAGTCCAACACTTTTCAATGTAATCATGGACGAAATCATTGATGAGGTAAAAAGCACAAATATTGGGTACCCAGTAGGACACAACACAGATTATATGCTTTGCAGACGTTGTTGCCTTGACAGCAAATAGCGAGGACAACTTACAAAGAATGCTTTTCCATCTCAATCGAACAGCCAAACAGTATAATATGAAGATATTTGTGGAGAAAACCAAAGCAATGGTAATAGCAAAAGAACCGATAAGATGCAAACTAATGGTTGATGACAAACAAATCGAACAGGTTGGGAAGTTTAAATACCTAGGAGCACATATAACAAGTAACAGGGCAGTAAGGGAAGAAGTACGCACACAGGCCAATAAAGCGGCTATGATATCAGGTCAACTAAGAGACATAATCTGGAACAATAAACATATGACGGTTGAGAGCAAAGCAAGAATTTACAAGGTCTGTGTAAGACCGACACTGACCTACGGCGCAGAAACAAGAAATGAAACTACAAAGACAAAACAAATTATGAGAACCACAGAATTGAAAACGCTGAGAATGATCACGGGAACAAGTTTAAGAGATAGAATAAGAAACGCAAAAATACGCGAGGATAGCGGAGTGGGGGATATTGTGAAGTGGGTTCGAAACCGTCGTAGGCAGTGGAGAGATCACGTAGAACGAATGGACGATGACAGACTAGCAAAAACCGTGATGAGAGAGAAACCAAACACCAAACGGCCGCCTGGACGGCCCTCCAAAAGATGGAGAGACAGCTGGATTTCGACCTCAAACGAGGATCGATGAGGCATTGTATAGATAACAGAACTTAGTTCTATCTAGAAGAAGAAGAAAAAGTTATTAAATAATACAATGTGTTTAAAGACCGGCTGTCTGGAACAATATATTATAGGTACGACAACAGGTTTACGAAAATACTGAGAATCTTTAAAAATCTCGCAACAATAACAGGAAAAAAAATTCAACCTCCGGTTTTTTTTATTTTACCATGAACTCAAAATCATTAAAACAAAGAGAGAAAAAAAAACGGTTAACTTTTAATTAAATTTATCACCCCACTTTTTAAGAGTTGGCAATCTAAATCGATTTAATACGTAAAATCCATTAAGGCCGTATAAAAACCGTGTATAATAATTTTTTTAATTAAACACAAAACAAATTTTAGAATAATGCCTGTTCTATGTTGTTTAAATATTACGGAGCAACATGGGGTTTGAATCTCACGTTTTATGAAGCGGCATTAATAAAGGCATTATTAATAATTTTCGCTGGCGAAAATTGAAAAATATTAGCAAGATGGGATTAAGGCTCTAAACACGGTCACAAGCGTTTATTAAAAAATATACGCCCGAACGTATTTTCATTAGAAAAGGTAATTCGGGCTTGTGAGTTAATTAACAAGTTTTCGTTCGTAGAAAGGAATAACAAATTTTAAAGGGTGAATATTGCTTTTTTAAGTCTCTAAAATTAGAATTGTCGTAGGACTAACGGTTCAACATTATTCAAAGTATTTCCGAAAATATGAGCATACAGTGTGTCGCAAATTGGTGATGTATATAGTTGCCTACACAGGATGTCTCACCCGAAAACAAATCAATAGGTATAGAATAGAATTGCGTATTATTCTAAGTACATTTTGTGTACCATATGTCTAAGTCTAAGAATTTTTGACATATCTAAGGGGAGGAGCATGGTGCTGGGCATTCTGGATCTGATTGGGAGGATCACACGGTTGTTTGAATCAAGGGAATATAATGCCATCTTATTCTGCGACTTAAGTAAGGCGTTTGACTGTGTTGCTCATGATCTCCTCATACAGAAGTTGCACTTCTATAGCTTAAGAGCAGCTGCAACCTTATAACATCTTACTTCGAAAATAGGGTTCAGATTTTGAGAGTTGGAGGGGAGTCCTCGGCCAAGGGTGGGATATCAATAGGGGTGCCTCAGGGTTCGGTATTGGGGCCAATTTTCTTTTTAGTCTACATAAATAATGTACCTATGGGCAGAGATGCTGCAGATTTTACACTCTTTGCCGATGATACCACTCTCTCGGTTTCAGATATATCTCTAGAAGAGGCTTTGGGCAGGTTGGAAGCGGCACGGTCTGGTGTCAGGGAGTGGTTTGACGCAAATGGACTACTTCTGAATGAAAATAAAACCAAGCAAATGGTATTTTCTCTACGTGACGTGAGAGATATAAATGGGGATTTTCAGAGTGCTAAATTCTTGGGAGTCCAGATTGATCCTGGCCTTACTTGGGAAGCTCATATAGAGCAGGTTTCAGGGAGGCTCCGTAGCACCTTGTTTGCTTTGAGACGTCTGGCGCTGTGTGTTGGCATGTCGGTTCTGAGAGCTTCGTACTTTGCCCTTTTCTATTCGGTAATGTCATATACACTGCTTGTCTGGAGCCATGCATCGCGTGTTTGGGGTTCAGCGAAGGGCTGTGAGAGTGGTGCGGGGTATGAACTTTAGGAAGGACTCAAGAGCAGCATTCTCCGAACTAAAAATATTAACATTGCTTTCGCAATACATTTTGGATAACTTACTGTATGTTAAAAAATACAAAGAAAGTTTCAAAACGCATAGTGGGGTCCACAGCTGGGACATGACGCACAGGGATAATTTGGTGCCCGTATATTTTCGTTTGGAAAGGTGTCGGAATGGGCCTGGTTGCCTGGCGATAAAATTATTTAATTTTTTGCCTCTGTCATTAAGAGAGCTTCCAGATAATATTTTTAAATATAGAATAAAACAAATTTTAATCCAGAATGCATTTTATAGTTTTGATGAATTTTTTCATTACAAATTTTAATCATAATTTTTAAACTAGACGTAGCCTAAGTTTCCTGGGTAATGTATATAATTAAGATTTTAAATGTAAATGTATTTGTAGTGTTTTTTATTTTATATACTGCCGAATGTAAGTGTTGTAAAACATGATACTTATGAATAAATTGAAATTGAAATTGAAATTGAAATTTTATGTCAATAATGACGTTTGCAGATCACAAAATAAGTATCAAGTTTTCCTATAAGGTAACCTTTTTTATTTAATTTATGTTAGATTTTTTGTTTAAAATTACTTACATTATTCGATATTTATAATATTTTGATAACCATTAATACAGGGTGTTCAAAAAATTAGATTAAAAATTACATTAAAAGAATCGTCAAAAGTAATTTTTTTCATACGGAAACCCAGAAATTTTTTAATTTCATCTAATTAAGCATTGAAAATAAATTCGTGTAACGTCGTTTCTGCCGAAAATTTTAAGTTTCCGAAATATTGCCAATTAAATATTTTGATATGGCGATTTTGTTACCGATTTTTAGTTTGGTTATAATCTTAGTGGACTATGACGTTTTACTCATGCTGACTATGATGGCACTAAAAAACAATCAAATGCTAAAGAAATGTATGAAACTGTCACCATTTGAAAGTTATTAATAATAATGCTGGGGTGCTTAAATTATACAAACGAAGATTATTTAAACTTATATATATATATATATATATATATATATATATATATATATATATATATATATATATATATATATAGTTATATCAAGAACATGTGACACATTTGCCATCGATATCCACAGGAACAGAAGCCATTCACATGTGCTGTTAAAGAAATATCGAAAATTTTAAAAATTTTTGATCCATCAAGGCAATAGTGCAAAGAAATAAACCTCTTGTTAATAATAAAAGTATTTCTATTGCTATGGCTATTTTGGGATATTTCGCTGCATGCATTACAATGTCTGTAAAACAACCTGTTTTAGAGACATTTAGAGACAAATTTTATCCATACACGTGTTCCATGGTTCAACATCTGATTTTCCAGGACGAGTGGCAGTAGGTTATGGGTCCCTACATCGTAGGAAAAAATTGAAGATCATGGAAAAATGTCGGCATCCTTTGATCTATCAGAGGCGTCCTTTGATGTGTGGGTAGTTTTCATGGGTAGTCTCGTAGTTGGTTGGTAGATTGGTTGGTTAGGTTGGTTGGGTAGGTAGGTTGGTAGGTAGGTAGGTTGGCAACCCACCTACCCGATCAACCTACCTACCCTACCAACCGACCAACCTACCTACCTACCAACTTACTACCTAATCACCCACACATCAAGGGATGCCGTCGATAGATCAAAGGAGGCCGATATTTTTCCATGACCTTCACTTTTTCCCACTGTGTAGTGTATAACCTACTAGTTGCGTTGTGTGAATTTATCATAACTTGGATCCAAGGAAACAATTTTTTCTAGACAATATCATTTGAACAGACAAAGGTAGAGTTACAAAAAATGCTGTCTTTAATCAACACAATTCCATTATTAGAGTGATTCAAATTTAAATGTGGTTAGAGAGCAAAATTTTCAAGAACTCTTGCAGTTTGTGCAATACAAAATGAGCGTCGTGGACTTAAATTTTTATCAGAAAGTTTAAATGGTATTAGACGTTCTTGAATTATTCTAGATATTATATGTGCTTTTTAACTTTTAAATGAAGGCTATTTCAATATTTTACAGAATTCTAGAAACGACTATTTAGATAATTTGCCACTAGCTGTTCATGAATTCTGTTTTATGAGCATGATAGTGCACTTCTACAAATACCTTTGATGATCGATGGCTAGCCATCAATGGTTCTTTCCTTTGGTCACTCTAGTTCCCCGATCTTTCAGTGCCGAATTTTTTTATTTGAGGTACAAATAAAAATCGAATTTATAGCATTACTATAACAACTCTTTAAGGGTGCATAAAGCGAGTGAGGAATGAATTTGCAAGTTTAAGTCCCGAGTCAACAAGAAAAGCGACCCATGAACAAGTGCGGCTCAGATGCGAAATATGTCTGCAATTTCAAGGACGTCAGTACGAACATCTACTGAATTTTTTTTAAATCTAGAATTATATAATTTAAGTTTTTTTTCAGTCAAAATTCAGTGTGCACTGTTATTTTGACGTAACCAAAGTTATTAAAATTTTCGATACTTTGTTTAACAGTACAGTAGTAGTGGCTTTTGTATTTTTTTTTCATATATCGAATGGTAAATATATCACATCTTCTAGATGTACATTTATCACATTGAGAATGTTACTCTCGGTTCGATACAGCTTTACTGATGAGATCATGAGGTGGTCGAAACGCTTGTGGAGAAAGGAATAGAGTTGTGTTTGCAAAAAAAAAACTGTTCCTTCATATTATTTTCTTTTTGTCTGCTTAATAGGAGAATACATACAGACAACCATTTAAACCCAGCTGATAGATTTATTTTAATTCTTACTGAAATTTGTCTTTAAATTTCGCATTATTCCAATGAATGTATTGATGTTATTTGACTGGCGATGTTTTTCAGTCTGACATCAAAGCCTCCAAGGTTTACTGGGGTATAAATCAGCTTCCGATATAATGTGAATAATATCAATCTTCGGCTAAAAGAAGGCTTACCATTCCTCCCCTCCGTTCACTGGCTATAATATTGCTAAATATTTGAATTAATATTTAATTGATATTGTGGTGAATCGAAGTCGAAATGGAGATTTAAGACTATGATTTTGAAGAGCACTTGAGTGTTCATTGTAATCATTTCATAAAATACAAAATAATAAACGAACTGATCTAAAATTTGACATACAGGTAGTTAGTTTTTCTAATATCTCTCAAATTTTGTTAATATATGCACCAATGAAACAATTTTAATCAACACAAACTACATATTATCATATAAAACATAAAATCCATATGTAAACATAAAGCGTTAAAAACATGGCAAAGGATCATAATTTTTGAGTTGCCATTGTTATAAACGTGTCGCTAAGTGCTTTTTACAATTTTGAGAGTAATATTTTTTCACTTTTGATGAAACTCTCAATGTGTCTGCTTGGTTTGAACATTTTAGTAATCGACGCGTCAAACGAGTATTTGCTTTAAGCGATGCTTTTAACTAATGTACATTTCAGACACGGAAAGTGGCAGATTACACACAGTTTTTGTAGGATATCAATGTTTCCCAAGTTTAAACAAAGCAAGTGGAGATTTATTCTCTTCCATTACGACAATGTCACCAAGAATAATCGTCTCTTTAGTGGTAAAATCAGGAACTAAAGTAAACAAGCCTGTGTACATTTTTTTAAACGTTTACATATTTTAAAAATAAATCTTTTCGCTTAACTTCTACAATTTAAAAAATATTAAAAAGTAAAATTTACTATTATATCGTTAGCTCTATCTAACATTTTGTTGAGACTGATCGTCTCAATATTCTAATATTAAATACTTTTGAAGAGGATAAATTAAATTTTTCAAAAAAAAATCCAGTGGCAATATATTGTAAACATTTATTTGAATAATAAGTACCAACAAAATTAAGAAAATTATTTAACACTAAAAATAAAATACAATACAAAAAATTTAACAAAATCTCAGTTTCAGCTGCTCTAACTTGAAAATCAATATTTCGTAGCTCCATCAATTGCTGTCAGAACTACCTGCATTCTCTTTCGCGTACTCAAAATCAGCAATCTAATACAATGTTGATCCATAGGGTACCATTTTTTCTTAAAACATCAGCACGCTCTTTGAGAGTCTGGGATTAAGGATCACAAATATATCTCACTTGTACTTAATTAGACTATAATCTAGTAAATGATCCCAGAGATACCAGGTCATTGCAATATTAACTCTATTGCATCTGCGGAATGTAGTCGTGCACCATCATCTACAAAACAAAAATTATAAGGTAAAGGGAATGTTAATGGGTTAAATAATCAAGTCATGATTTCGTTCGGCATTCCTCATTTTGAATGAATATAAGGAAGTGACTCCCCATAAAGTTACAGATTCGTCTCCAAAAGCAATCTGCAGACAGATGGTTACACCAATTTTGATTCTCCTTTGCCCATGCTCTATGTGCATGTTTAGCAGTAGTAGGGAAACCCAGTGTGTTTTCGTAGCCTATAAAGGAGCATGGCGCTACCAAAGTTTTTTTATAAGTATTTTGGATATTCAAGGAATCAAAATCCATCAAGCTATGATTCTTTATCAGCTACAAAAATCCACTGGTCTCCCGGATTACAAGGAATGTTAAGTACATCTTATTGTTCTAAAATATCTTTTTGCAATCTTTTTCAGTACTGTCCCGTGAAAATGATACCAAGACTGACTAATCGTCATGTGCGATACATTTCAGCCAATTGTTCTTGCATAATAACGCGTTAAGGAACGCCTCCTTTTTTTAAATTGGGTGTGGTTGTTTTCCAGACTCGTGTCGAATCGAGCTTGCCGGTTTTCAGTCAGTCGTCGAAAGCGCTAGACTTGTGTGATGTTTCCGAAACCGCTACAGTATACGATATCTTCATAAAGCAATGACCATAACAATCTCGCGCGAAGCGTGTCCAAGTACAAATTAATCTTACTAAATCGTATCGTGATGCGTGTTTAGTCTTGTAACGAGCATAATCGTGGTTCGTTTTCACCAGGTCGCTTTTTGTCGTTAAAAAAAGGTAGATTTAGAAGGTAAAAACCGTATCTAAGTTTCTTCTACCTTATTGAACCGCCGCCTCATCTTTCTTCTCGCTCATCGAGGCAAAAGGGGAGAGGATGATAATAGGGCTTTTGCTTTCCTTCTGTTTACTTCTGAAATTGAAGTAAAGTTTGCTTTTAAAAATAAGCATTTGTCGGCTATGCATAAAGCATGATAAAGTTTGAGCTTGGAATTCTCCAAGGGTAAGGTTGTAAAACAAGATTAAAGTAATGGGTACGCTAGGCATTACGGTGAATAACACTTAGCCAAGGGAAACTTGCAAGTGTTTGAGTTTATAGGCTGTTTGGTGTTTGTTATTTTTCGCAACGAAAATGATTTGAAAATTTATGGTAAAATTTCCACAAAAGAAATCGTACAACTTGTCGCATGAAAATCGTATGCAAATTTGAATGTAAAATCCGCTACAGGGATATAACGTAATGCGCAAAATGAAAACTAGGAATAGAACTTATTTCGCAATAAAATGTATTAGCGTTATTTTTACCCATTTATGAATTAGCGCGTAATGTGTGTAATTATAACTATCTGTACATACTTTCCTTGTAACATCGTAAAAATAGTCCATTTAACTCACGCAAGGGATACATCTTATCACTTAAAACCATGTCATAAGTTGCTCTCAATTCTCGCAGTTAAATTCGCTGAGGAGGATGAAAAAATATCCAGGATAATATTTCAAAACCGACCTCTTTTTCCGGGTATTCCCCGCTAAGAATCCCGAAAACAAGGTGTTTTCATGTTCAGAAATATATCGGAGAAATAAGAGATGCTTTTCGCATAAAGTAACTAAAACATGTAAGGGTACCAGGGAACAGATTAAAAGAAGTTCGCAAAACAAGTATGGGTAACTGTTTTGGGTTTATATTTTGAAAACCACAAAATTTTGAAAAACAACCATATACAAAGTTTTCCTTATTTTTAATGCTTAATATGATAAAATTATAAAAAATAGGTGCTTTCTATTTGAAAAACTTGACTTTTGACGATTTTTTAAACATAATTTTTATTGTTCTTTTTTGACCACTCTCTACTAATTATTTTTAAAATATCATAAAAGGACTACTAAAGACGATCTTCGTCTACAAGAAAACTAACCAAAATAAAATTATAAAGCCTTCCTTATAGGAAAAATTTATAATTAAGTTTTGGTCCGCAAACGTAATTTTTGACATAAAAATTTAAATATGTCCAAAACGGTGAGACCTAAATATAGAATATTATACATAAAATGTCTAGAATTTTACGTCAAAATTAAAAATGCAATAATATGTAGTGTGTTCTGTTTAAAATAAGCAAGTTGGCATCTACTTCCTGTATAACTAGAAGTGCCGCTATCTTGAAAATATTTTAGCCGGCTGTCCCCCATGCACGCTAGCACACTGTTAAATTTTCAGATTCTTCCTAATTATAGTTTTTCCACAATCGATCGATAAAATTCCCGGAGGACCATCCATTCTTCTTCTTCAAATGCATATCCACCAATGGATGTTTGCGGTTACATTTTCCATTTCTTCCCTACTTTTCGCGGTGTGTATCAGTGTCTGAATATCGTGTAACCCCGTCCACTGTCTGATATCACGAAGCCAGGACATCTTTCTTCCAATTCCTCTTTTACCCTCGATCTTGCCTTCAATCATCAACTGTAGGAATTGGTATCTCTCATTTCGTATGATGTGCTCTAGATATGCTGTCTTTCTTTTCTTGATTATGCTAAATAGTTCACGTTCTTTCCCAATACGTGAGACAAATTCTTCATTGACCATTCTCGCTTTCCATGATATCTTAAGGATTCTTCTGTATATCCACATCTCGAAAGTCTCTAATTTATTAATAGCGCTCACCCTGTATTACCTTGTTAAAAAAATAAAATAGCTCAAAAAGGATTTCAATTTGGAAAACCTGCAATACCCATTTTAAGAGATGCACTGTTTGTTTGCGTCTAATTTAATTTTGCACATACTTTTTCACACTCGATTGCACTTAGGTAATCAGAAATTGCTTTAATACTTTTAAAGTATGGTAAAACTTCTGAACCACAAGAAATTTAATTCAAAAAACGCCTCTCCGTTTTTTTCTCATTTAATTTAAATAGTTAAAAAATAAGATAACTAATGAGTTTCATTATTGAATTAACAGAGACCGAACACCCACAGGCAAACCCCAAAAAAGTCAAATGTGGGAAGCAACCATTTTGTAACTTAAGATTGATTTATGTTTACAAAATTTATCTCTCTTTTAGGTAATTTTATTATGTATAAAATGCTTCGTATAAAAAAAAGTATTATGTAAATTAACCCGTATTTAGGAGTCATTTACTATGAATCTGATTTTATTTTTGATTAGTCGCAAATAGGTTTTCCAAAAAATTTTACTTTCCCTATTACACTTCACAGGGTATCTTATATAACATTTTTTTAAAATATCGCTGAAAATATTAAAAGTCCAATACTAACAATGCTGTCATAATACGTCAAAATAAAGAAAATTCTTTAACGACAAAAATAAAATACAATACCAAGAAACTTTCAAAATCTTAAGTTATAAAAATTATGCAAATCACAATTTCAGCTGCTCCAACTTCAAAATCAGTACATCGCAGATCCCTCCTACCCACGAACTTGACATATAAAACTGGACTAATCATGCATAATACCTCCCTTATAATAAAAATGACGTCATTATGCTCCGTGCTATTACTGTGCTTTGGCAACAATGAATTCCCTAAGTTTTTATATTGGTGAAAGTGTATTTTTGACATTGACTGAATACTTTTCATTTTGACAACAATTTATTTTTGATTTTGCTGTTTTATGCATTTTATCACATTTTATGTAACGTTTTACTGAAAATTTCAAACAGGAACGTGACCTTTAAGGTTGTTTTTGGTATTTTAAAAAATGTGATTCTTCATCGTAAGACGTGCAAATACCTCATCTGGTAAATTGGAATTTATTTAATTGGTAAGTTATGAAGCATTCAATAATAATTATATAAAATTTTACCTTAGAATCAAATTGTAAATCTAAGGGTAACAAGTTTAATCTTATGGATATGATGTATGATCATTTTTAAATGCTATCAATATTTTAATTTTCTAAGAGAAAAGAATCTTCAAATTCAAGGGCTAAGCAAATTGGTCATGATCATAATTCTTTTATATACCAGATAAGTAAGTCTATTCAAATCTTTTTTCTGAAAATAGTTTTATACAAGAAAATGAGCAAAAAGTTTGTGCTGTGCTTCTTACAAATAAACTGCCTGAAAAAAACTATGAAGCACTGTTTGATGTAAACATCTTGAAGCAAATAAACTTGAACTTAATAACATACACTGGCTCTACAAAAAAAAGTCCTGAGTATTATGTGCATTAACCAACAACAATATCGTTTTATCATAAAGTTAATGTTCCACTGACATATAAAGCTGAACATCGAGACTGGTATGGTGTTAAAATTTAAAATGATTATAAGTTTAAAAACCAATATGCCATATTAAAATAGAAATATATGATTGCATATAATATGAAATTTTTCAATATTATTAAGCATGTGGAAATTACATAAATTTTACTTTTATGTATTTGTTTTGTCTAAAAATAAAATAATAACCTTTTGTTTGACTACGTTATTAATTAATAAAACAAAAATTCTTGATTCTAACTCAGATAGGAAATTTGTGTCATGAAAATCCTTTGTCAAAGTAGTGAGAAGCTGCGATTACCATTTCAATAATTCAACTTTAGGAAAGATCAATTCCAGATCCTCAAACAGTTAAGTAAATGAAAAGTTTCAGCCAATGTAAACATTAAAAGTTGCTAGTATAATTTTATGTATATATTTAGATAAAAAATGATTGTATTAATGTAAAAATTCTCTTGAATTTACTAGCTTTTTTATTACTAAATTGTCTTAATAAATATTGTTTTGTTTACAATTAAATATAAACTGCTTTAAGACTATTCCCTTTAGAGTTTAATTTTTTTTATAAAAATAGTATAGTGCATAATGTTACTTTACTTCCTTTAAATTAAAGCTCTGTTATTATGAAGGAAAAGTCAACATTTTTATGAATGTTATTAAATACCTAACATATCAGTTCCCTAAAAGCATCGAGGAAAAATAATTTTAACAATGTCCTAATCGACGCTCTTTTTCTTTCTCTTTTACTTTGCAATAGATTATGTGAACATTTCGATACCATACATTAAACAATATACTATATTAATTCATAATATAAAATTTTTAAAAATAAATGCGTCAATACTTTTTTTCGTTAACTTGTTATACTCTACGTCCGGATAAGGATGTAAATTATACTAGTTATTTATAAAAATACCCACTGATTTCTACAATATTTTCTAAAACAGATATTAAAAAAAAATAGTCTCGATTTGTTTTTGGCGCATATTTCACATTTTAGCTATTTTGCTAAATAACAGTTTTATTGTAAAAAATAAAATATGTTAACATTCATAGAAAAAGCATTTTAATTTATTTATAAGAACCGACATTTCATGCTTGTTATTTAAAAATAATAAAATTGTTACATATTTACGCTGTTCCAAAGAAGTTTAAAAAATTAGCTTTATTGGAGTTGCTTTAAACAGAAAAATTATAATTTTGAGGAAACTAAAAGTAGAAATTGAAGTTAAATATTGTTTTACAGAAACAATTATCCTAGTCTTTTTTATTGAATATACTCAATTAACCTGTCAAGTAAAACAAGGAAGAGCGATTTATTGTTTTAGATATAGTATAGAAAGAGACAGTTATTGTCTAAACCTGTTAGTTAGAATAATGGAATTGACATTCATACACGACATATTCACGCCAATGTAAGAAACTCGCAGGGAATTCAATGTTGTCATACAAATCACTGCACCTATTGTCAACCAATAAGAGGGAGTCAAAAATTATTTTCATTAGCAGTCCAGTTTTAAATGTCATGTTCATGCTCCTACCTCTGAAACTGCTGGCGAAAGCAACAAGACGTTGGTAGAGGGCGTTTAAAATCTTGTGACCATTCCTTCATGACACGTGCGTGACCCAAGGCATGGAACTTAAAAATTAGAAAAAAAATATCTTAAAATTTATACAACGCAAAATTAAAATTAAAAATATAATTACACAATGTTTATTTAGTACTTTATTATAACTTGCGAAGATACACTAATTAAAAGCTCATTAAAATACATTATATTAATGAGCTTCATTATTTAACCTATCGTAATTATTACATTCTGTATTTTAACAATTTTCCCAATTATATTACTCCAATATTAGTCGATCAATTTACCTATTAACACTAACGGTTTATATATCATATTAGTATTATAATTTTTGTTTACCTTAGCACCATAAATACTCTTTTATTGCCGTAATAATTTCCCATAGACGGAAATTGGAACTTTTATCTAAACCAGTGGTTCCAAACCCTTTTTTTATTTATTAGAAATATTCATCACCCACGTATAAAGTGGGTATAAAATAGAGGAGAACGTGAATTAAATTTAAAACAAAGTAAAAAAAAATATATTTTTAAATAAGCCTACAACCAGTTGTACATTTTTTTTTCGAGCCCGAATCCGAGTATTTGAATATTAAGTCTCTCAGTCTTGTGTCGGGCTACGTCCACTGCTGCGGTGTAAGCGAGCTATAGTTGAATACAAAGTGCAACTTAACGGGCAAAACCTGCAACCTCTCATTCTGTTCTTCCCTACACTCGCAAAGGGTGTAATTTTCAGCGATTATATACCATTTAGCCTGGTTAGACTTGACAGGAATAACAGCAATGTCATTGGCGAAGTCCTCCATTCTAACTCCATTCCATAGGGCGGTCTTTAGCACAGCGGAAGTTACACCTTGACAAATCTCATAGATCGTTTCTTTGATCTGATCTAACCAGTTCCCTTTGATTCTTCAAGATGGTATAGAAGGTATCTATCGTCAAATTATTGTTTAAATCTTTCTACTTTTTACACAGAGCCTATACGATCCTCCGGAGGAGTAGATCCAGCTACCTGGTATATTAGATATCAGAGTAGATGTGATACAGCCCATAATTATCCTGCATGTGTCGTTCAGTGCAGTAGTATCTTGTTTTGTATGCTTAAATCGATTCCACATATTCTGGAGTTGTGAAACACATAGCGTCAGCTGTTGTTTATAAGACCTTGGGCTTTGTACTTCATTTGATCCCTAAGTGTCCTAAGATGGTTATTTCTATGATGACTCTGTATGGTATTTATGAAAGAGCGCGATCGAGAACAACTCCCCGATCATTGGCTTTATCTATGTGTTCTTAGTTGTATCCCTCCTGGATCATATTAAGTTTTTTGTTCGCCAAGTATATATTTTGGTAGAATGCACACACCCAAGTCTTAGCGAGATTTGGTTTTAAAAAATGTTGCCTGTACTAGGCTGACGTTATTCTATAGGCTTCCTAGAGTTTAGATTCTATTTCTTTAGGCGTTCATGAAATGTGAACGTTTTAGGTGGTTATTCGTGTATGTAAGGGCTCATTTTAAAGCTTAAAGCATTTAAAGGGTGTTTTTTATAGAGGTATAGAACTTTTAAATGGAATAAAACAAAGATGAATTTTTTAAATTGACATGAAAATTACTTTATTCGAAAGATAACCTTCTGGCATTATAATTTAAATATGACTTCTGGCATATGACCGCCACGGCTGGCTCGGACGTAGTCTAATCTGGAAGTCCAATTTTCGATGACTTTTTCCAACATTTGTGGCCGTATATCGACAATAACGTGGCGAATGTTATCCTCCAAGTGATCAATCGTTTCGGGCTTATCGGCGTAGACTAGCGACTTCACATATCCCCACAGAAAATAGTCTAGCGGCGTTAAGTCGCACGATCTTGGAGGCCAATTCACTGGTCCGAAACGTGAAACTATGCGGTTACCAAACTTTTCCTTCAATAAATCAATTATGGCACGAGCTGTGTGACATGTTGCGCGGTCTTGTTGAAACCACAGCTCCTGCACATCATGGTTGTTCAACTGACGAACGAAAAAGTCAGTAATCATGGCTCTATAGCGGTCACCATTGACTGTAACGTTCTGACCAGCATCGTTTTTAAAGAAGTACGGACCAATGATTCCACCAGCCCATAAAGCACACCAAACAGTCAGTTTTTCTGGATGTAACGGTGTCTCAACATACACTTAAGGATTATCATCACTCCAAATACGGCAGTTTTGCTTATTGACGTATCCATTCAAACAAAAGTGAGCTTCATCACTAAATAATATTCGCTTATGAAAATCGGGATCAACGGCAATCTTGTTTTGGGCCCATTCACCGAATCTACGTCTTGCTAGTTGATCGTGTGGCTTCAATTCTTGCACGAGTTGGATTGTGTAAGCACGCAAACCAAGATCTTTCCGCAAAATCTTCCATAAAGTGAATGGACACATATCCAATTCCTGTGCACGATGGCGGATAGACTGATTCGGGTCTTCCTCTACGCTACGCACTACAGCAGCAATGACTTCTTCTGTACGCACTGTACGACGTCTCTGTGGATCCGTATTATTATTTAGAGTAAACGTGGTGCGAAAACGTTCCATAGTTAATCGAATTAATTGCTCTGATGGACGATTATGTTGACCGTAAAATGGACGTAGTGCGCGATACGTATTTCAAACAGAACCATGATTTTCAAAATAAATATGCACAATTTGGAAGCGTTGTTCAGGCGTCAGTCTATTCAAGTTGAAATGCCAAACTAAACTAAACATAAATCACTTGACAGATGACAAAATGGCCGCCAGTTAAAAAAGTATTGCCAACTTAAAGTTCTATACCTCTATAAAAAACACCCTTTACTTTCAAATGTCAAGTGCGCCTTTGAAAAATTCATTATGGCGGCTCAAATATGGCGGCCAGAAGCCGTAGAAAAATTGAATGTCTAGCAAAAAAAGCTTGTAATAATAAAAATTTGCAAACCGATCGGGCCTTTTTGGGTTCAAATTTTTGCTCATAGACGTTGATGATATTTCGTTGTTCTGATTTCACAAAACAAATTGAAATTAAATTTGACACATGAACCGAAAAAGATTGTTACTATTGAGCGTTACTAGGCAACTTAAAGTCAGTTATTTCAGTCGTGGCTAGGGGTGAATATTATTTCTCGTTACCCTCATATATTTACCATATTTTACAAGAAGATTTAAAACATCACATTTTCCATCAATATTATTTTCCTTTACTTAAATATAAACATAAAACATATGTTGTAAAAGGCGTTTTCCAAGAAACCGTATATATATATGGCAACGGCTTTAGTTAGATGAATAGCAGCTCCATTCACCTATCAGCAAGAAAAATAGACAGGCTCAAAGCCTTGAACGGTATTTATTTGATATTTTATTAGATTAAGTGCCGTTGGCAAATCCGAAGGGTTTTTCCTTTAAAATCTAAGGATTCTGATCGGTTTATGGGTTTAAGTTTTTCCCGGTAAATGAAGTGTTATCGAAAGTGTGTTTGATCGTTCCATTCGAAACAACGCAACGGGAACGTTTCGATTTTATTTTTTGTGAATGAAAAATGAGTTAGTAGAAATGTTGGATATTTTTTATATAAGAAACGGAAAGAAACAGAAAGAGAAAACAAATTTAAGGGTGTATGTTTTATTGTCAGTTTTTAGTGATCAATAGTGTGCTTTTTATATCAGACTTCTTACAAAGTCCATCTTGATATTAAAGAATGCTCACGGAAACAATAGACTACTTCATTAGTTTTCAGTTCCATCAAAATTGCCTAACAAATTGTGGAAATTTGTATAAATTTTCAGGTATATAATAATAATAATAATAATTTTCAGGTATATAATAACAATAATAATAATAATAGCCACCACTAGACTGCAAAGGCGAATTGAAGAAATCATGAATCGTGTCCGATATCATTCGCAACAAGACCCAGCGAATGTTACTGCTCAGCAATGCCTTGATACGCTAAAACAGAAGATCTCTGTTATTACAGGATGGCTAAAGAGATATAAGAATAGCAATAACCGAAAACGCGACAATGGGCTCTTTCAACGATCAGAAAAGACTTTCTACCGTAAGCTAAACTCTTCACCTAATATGGCAGATAATAGATATCCCAATAAAGAGCAGGTAGAAGAGTTCTGGGGAAACCAACTTTCCACACGAGCCAATTGTAACATCGCAGCTGGTTGGATCAATGAAGAACACCAAATCTGCCAAGACTACAGCCAGATGAAGTTTGAGCCATTTACCTCCGAGGAAATTTCAAAAATAATCAAGGAATCCCATAACTGGAAAGCTCCAGGTCTCGACGGGATCCAGAACTACGAGCTCAAAAAGTTCTGGTGTATGCACCGTCAGCTGGCAAATCTTATTAATGATGTTTTTCTTAACCCAGTACAAATGCCATTGTTCTTGACCGAAGATATTACCTACCTCCTACCAAAGGACCAACACAACACACATGACCCAGCTAAGTATAGGCCAATCACCTGCCTTCCCACACTATATAAGGTGATCACCTCCTGCTTAACCCAATGCATCTATGCACATTGTGAGCAAAATAACATCATTGCAACTCAACAGAAAGGATGCACGAGGGGAGCAATGGGATGCAAGGAACAATTGATTGTTGACTCTGTCATATGTAACCAAGCGTGTACCAATCGAAGAAACCTTTTTGCTGCCTATATGGATTATAAAAAGGCCTTCGACTCCGTGCCACATGAGTGGCTCAAAACTATATTGAGAATGTATAGAGTCGATAATAATTTTGTTTGGTTTTTAGAACGCATCATGTCAACCTAGATAACTAGGATCCAATTGTAAGTGCCATCCAGCGACACCATCGAAACTAACACCATTCCGATACGAAGAGGGATATTTCAAGGCGATTCACTTAGCCCATTGTGGTTCTGTCTTGCAATGAACCCACTATCACGCCGTTTGAACTCCACCAGATATGACTTTGTTGTTAGAAATAACAACGAAGAGGTAGTCAGAGTGAATAATCTTCTATACATGGATGATCTTAAACTGATGGCTGCTACCAGAAACCAGCTGGAACAAATGCTTAAAATTGTAGAGGAATGCAATTTGGACTTGACAAGTGCCGTATTTTAAAGATCGTTAAAGGGGAGATACAACCGGGGGTTTTTGAAATGCAGAACGGTGAAACTATAGCTGCAATGGAAGCAAACTAAACATACAAATATCTAGGTATGAAACAGGCTAAAAGAATTGACCATGGCACTATGAAAGCCGAATTGACAACCGAATTTGTCAGGAGGGTAAGGCAGGTATTACGAACTAACTTAAACAGTAGACATTTGTTTAATGCTCTCAATACGCATGCTTGCTCTACGCTAAGCTACTCTTTTGGCATTGTAAAATAGAGCAGGACGGATATCCAAAACCTGTAAAGAAAAATAAGGACACTCCTAACAAAAGCACAAAAACATCACCCTCGGAGTGCTATTGAACGTACAATGCTTACAAGACACCAAGGAGGAAGAGGATTGGTGGAAATTGGTAAGCAGCTCGACCAACAAATAATAAACTTACGTTCATATTTCCACAGGTTAGCGGACTCTTCCACACTACATCGAGTAATATGAGAGGCAGACGATTCAACGCCGCTACAGTTGAGGGAACAAGATATTACTTCTCATCACCAAACAGACCAAGAGAAGTTACAAATCTGGCTACAGAAGCCACTTCATGGACGGCATCCAAATGAGGTCAATCAGGACAATATCGACAACTCAGCGTCGAACTACTGGTTGATTTCAGGACCGATATTACCGGAAACGGAAGGCTTCTTGTTAGCTATCCAAGATCAGATTATTCCGACGAAGAACTATCGGAAATTCATCATTAGAGATCCCTCAATAGAAAATAACCAATGTAGATATGGCTGTCGAACATCGGAGACAATTCAGCACATAACTGGAGGATGCTAAGCGCTTGCCGCAACCGAGTATAAGGAAAGACACGACTCAGCCGCTAAGATACTCCACGAAGAGTTAGCAGAAAAGTTAAACCTATTACAGGTAGGGAAAGTGCCTTATTACAAGTACAATCCGGAGCCTATTTTTGAGAACAAACAGTTCAAGTTATATTGGGACCGAACGGTTCTGACGGATCAGACAGTAGCTCGTAATAGACCAGACATTATACTAATAGATAAAATTTCTAGGCAAACTACACTAATCGACATTGCTGTACCTAATAACAACAACCTAAGGCCAAAATACAACGAGAAAATCGCCTAATATAGAGATCTGGAGGTTCAAATCCGAAGACAATTGGCAATGAACAGCGTCCAAACGATTCCCATTATACTGTCAACAACTAGAGTGATACCAAAGAATCTCCTGCATAACATCAAGGGATTGGGCCTTAGTGAGCATCTGTATAAACCTATGCAGAAAGCAGTTCTCCTAGCAACCGCGAGAATCGTCCGAAAGTTCGTAGGAAATACAGCAGACAACGTCACCTAGGACCCGATGACATGGAAAAGGTTCCCACAAAGCTTCATACTTCATACTTGAGTCTTGAATGTTTCCCAATATTTCATTAATCGTCGTACTATTTTCATAATTTAAAGTAGAGGCAATACATTCCTTATAAGAATCTGTGTTTTCAGGAGTTACCCATTTCTTGCCATTTTTCTTGAGTAACATGTTGACTCTTTCTTACTTTATATTTGTGCTCTTAGACCAACTATGTGATCCCATGGTCAAGCAAATAATTAAAGAACTGCGTAAAAGCATTATAGGAAGATTTTAAAAATTTTCTTATTTTTTTGGTGCATGATAAGTTTTAGTTTAGTGTGTATGTACCTTAAATATAATTTTATTACGAGCAAAACATATAACTGTACTATGATTGTACATAATTAATTTAGTAAAACGGATGTCATTCACTTTAAAATATTTTTGTGACAGTTTTTGAAGATTTATACGACATACGATAAAATATTGCGATCCATTACGACTATCAGAAATAATATGAGTATTAGTTTTGGAAACGTAAAAATCGAAATAAAAATTTGATAAATTTACAAACCTCATTGGATTTGGCGGTCTACAATCCAACAAAATCCATTTTCTCCTTTTTCAATGGAAAACAATAGTCATTGCCAACTTGTCAAGCTCAGACTTTAAATTAATTGAAAAGAAATATGCCTCATTAAACACTGAGTTCATTTTTCAGTTGAAATATATATACTTTTCAGATGTAGATGTATTTTCCAATTTGCTGGAGAAAAATGACAAACGGAGGGAAAATCTTCTGAAAGTATTCCCATTTTTTATCCGAAACCCCTTGCGTAAAAGAGAGGGCCGAAAGGGTTTTAGATTGAATAAACAAAGAGAAGTTAATGAAAAGATTAAAAAGGGTATTGTTTGTTTTTTTCACAAAGGATTCTCTTATAATTAGCCGCCTGATTAGGTTTACAAAATAACAATTTTAATTTTTATAGTTTTGTTTTTTGCAGCATAACGAATGGCTAGACGGTTGTTGAGTGGTATTTCAGGAAGTGGCAACACTGGTATTGCTAGGTACCTTCGGACATATCTCTTGTAAAGTTTGACATTTTAGACGCTATATATACGCAGAATATTTTGATATACGAGGGTGGTTCGATAAGTTCTCGGCCTGATAAAGAAAAGAAATGATGTTTAAAAAGGAACTACTATGTTTTATACCACTAAATTTATTTAGAAACAGTGACTGCAGTTTCAACTCACAGAGTCATTTTCAAACTGAATTATAAAGGTAGACTAAGTATTCAATACAAAAATATGAGAAAATTTAACAATAAATAAAAACTACCTGGGAAATTACATTATTATAAAGGAGAGGTACTAAATTTTGGGAACTAATTATTATTTGGCAACAAAAAATAACGGGGAAAACCCAAGTTCTGTCAGGTCATTAAGCAAATTTACATTTTTATTTTTACTATATTTATATATTTCTAAAGATGAAAGAATATTTAACTTTTGGCCCTTTGTTGAATAATGTAATATGTCAACATTACTTAAATTAGGAAAACTGTGGTTGTGTTCTAAACAATGGTTGGCAAAGCTCGAGTCTGTTTTTTGTAGTCTATATGATCGGTGGTGTTTTGAAAAGCGAGTTTTAAAGCTTCTACCACTTTGTCCAATATACAAGCTATCAGACTCTGAACATTTTAACTTACAAACTAAAGAAAATCTTCAAGAGGAACTAAATATCATTGAAAGAATTGCAATATCAAACAATTTCTCCCAACAAATCATAAAGAAATTAATAACTAAAAAACAAAAACAACTAGCTTTTAATTCAATGTATCCCAAAATAAAAAATGATAAAGATAGTTCATCTTATATATCTTTGTCATACTGTGGTATCCTATCAGAAAACATAATATACTCTTTCCAAACATAACATTAAAGTAGCCTTTAAATCTCAACAAAATCTGTCCACTATCCTTTACAATGCTAAAGCTAAAATTAGTAAATTTGATAAATCAGGAGTTTATAAGTTAAAATGTTCAGAGTGTGATAGTTTATATATTGGACAAAGTGGTAGAAGCTTTAAAACTCGCTTTTCAGAACACTACCGATCATATAGATTACAAAAAACAGACTCAAGCTTTGCCAACCATTGCTTAGAACACAACCACAGTTTTCCTAATTTAAGCAATGCTGACATATTACATTATTCAACAAAGGGCCAAAAGTTAAATATTCTTGAATCTTTAGAAATATATAAATATAGTAAAAATAAAAAAGTAAATTTGCTTAATGACCAGACTGAACTTGGGTTTTCCCCGTTATTTGTTGTTGCCAAATAATAATTAGTTCCCAAAATTTAGTACCTCCCCTTTGTAATAATGTAATTTCTCAGGTAGTCTTTATTTATTGTTAAATTTTCTCATATTTCTGTATTGAATACTTAGTCAACCTTTGTAATTCAGTTTGCAAATGACTCTGTGAGTTAAAACTGCAGTCACTGTTTTCTTAATAAATTTAGTGGTATAAAACATAGTAGTTCCTTTCTAAACATTTCCCGAAGATGATTAAC
This sequence comes from Diaprepes abbreviatus, assembly GCA_034092305.1. Classification (NCBI taxonomy): domain Eukaryota; kingdom Metazoa; phylum Arthropoda; class Insecta; order Coleoptera; family Curculionidae; genus Diaprepes; species Diaprepes abbreviatus. The sequence continues at coordinate 1,596,439 of JASJET010000259.1, read as the reverse complement.
TACCACGTAGTAATGGTTTCCAGCTTCAACTTTTTAAAAGAAATGATTTTTGAAAATGTTTTTATTTATTTTTCAACATAGTTCCCTTGTACTTCAATACATTTAGATCAACGATGTTTTAACATTTTAATACCCGTAGTATAATGCGATTTGTCCAACTCCGCAAAATAAGCGGTTTTCGCTGCTCTAACCTCGTTAGTTGAAGGGAATTTTCGCCCAGCGAGCCATTTTTTAAAGTTTGGGAAGATAAAGTAATTGCTGGGAGCCAGATTCGGCGAATATGGTGCATGTGGAAGCACTTCGAAACGTAAGTGATGGAGTTTAGCAGCAACAACCATAGATTTGAGTGCAGGCGCGTTATCCTGATGAAAGAGCACTATTTTTTGGCAAGATGTGGATGGTTAGCCTTATTCACATGCTGCAAACGGTCCAGTAGTGAAGCGTAATACTCCCCGGTGATGGTCTTGCCTTGTTCTAAACACTCTATAAGCGCCACTCCATGTGAATCCCAAAAAAACTGTTGCCATGATTTTTCCTGCAGACGGAACCATTTTTGCTTTTGCTTTTTTTTTGGCGCACTTTCACCTCCCCCCACCCACTGTTTGGACTGCTGCTTTGTCTCTGGTGTATAATGATGAATCCATGTTTCATCTTCAGTTATAAAAAGTGGAAGAATCTCAGCATAAGATTGCGTCTAAATAAGTCTAAACACTCTTGCGAACTGTTCATTCCAGAGCATAAGTCAGTTTTTCTGTTTCTGTTTAGTGATTACTCATCACATATTGAAAGTACTCTATATACCAAAGAGTTTATGACGGATTGTTTTTTAAAAGGATGATGGTATGGCCTTGCCTTAAGATATGGATCTGTATGTCTTGGTTTTCTATACACAGGATGTCTTAATTTGTCATTCTCTTCTCTTTGTACTGGTTCATCAAGAAACGGAAGGGCATCATTTGATGCAGTTTCCACCATGAATTTTATGCTAGGGTGTTGTTGATTTAGATGGTCCAGGAAATTACGGAGGTTATCTGCACCACGCAGTCAAACTACGAACGTATATCTGTACAGAGGAGCAGAAGACAAGGCGATTTCTTCGAAACCTTCCATGAAGATGTTAGCTACCAGAGGTGATAGCGGAGATCCCATGGCCGCTCCCGAAGTCCACTCGTAGAAAGTTTCTTGAAAAGTAAACACAATCCGTCATTAACTCTTTGATACATATAGCACTTTTAGTATATGACGAGCAATTATTGAAATTAGAAACAGAAAAACTCACTAATGCTCTGAGAGGCAACGGATATTGCGCTGAAGATATAAAACGTTCTATTAATCAATATAAAAACCCAACTCCTCAACAAAATATCATAAATGTACCTCATATGGACAGTGTTGTGTTACCTTACATACACCGAACCACCGACAAGTTTGCCAGAATTTTCAACACATGTAAAAAAGTTGGACAATATTCGAAGTCTCCAAAAGACACAATTCCATTTCAAACAGAAGGCGTTTACAAGATACCTTGCTCTTGTGGTAAAGTGTATGTAGGTGAAATAAGACGTTCTATATTCACTAGGCTTAAGCAACATGAAAGATGTATAAAAAAGAAACAAATTGTAAAATCTACAGTAGCTGAACACCAGCATTACTCAGGTCACACTTTTAATCTAAGATGCTAGCATCAGTGTCTGGATTCTTTAAACGTAAAATTAAAGAATCGATCGAAATTTGTAGATATCCAAATAATATTAATGGAGATGCAGGTTACAGTCTGCAACATACGTGAAAATCGATTGTAACGCTGGATCACGGCTCGCTGAGCACCAGTCGGGTATAAATACCAAGCTATTATTCCTCGATAGTCATTCGTAGCTGAAACATCGAATAATAATTCCAATTTGACATTATCTAAACCCAAAAACCAGGATTTTCAACTTGACCAAATCCGTGAAAGCTTTCGTTCTTTATTGCTTTACAAGTAACTTCGATATTTCATATCGGCCAAAAAATTAAATTAACTCGTGAACATGTCCGTGCGATTATTTTTCTCAACTTTTGACGTGGTTTATCTCTACAAGAGTGCATCGATGAACTTTATTTGTTAGCGATAAAGTACCTACAAAAACCACTGTATATCGCTGATTTACTACTGAATCGTAGTCGTCGTTCGCCCACGGACGAGTCTCCGAAAATCATCCAAAATCGAAGCAACTGTTCGCATGTTCTTTTAATAGACAAAAATTTAATCCGTTAGTATAATCATGTGGTTCTAACATCTGTATCTCTTAGATATTATAAGGATACAAGCCTTCAGCATTTTATTTTTATAAAAAGTTAGTAATAAAATCCTTGGGAGTGAAAATGCAATAGTTTAACATCATGTTAATTAGAACTGGAGATATTATAAAAATCGTATTTGAGGGTGGCTCACCCTCTTTTACTACTTTATTTTCGAAAACCCCGAAATACGTCAACTTATTGTATTCGTCAAACTCTCATAAAAAGTAAGGGATGAAATATATGGGGTTAAAACAACATGGTATAACTTCACTTCAACTAACAAGTAATTTTCACTTTGTTTTGTAAAAACATCTCAATTAGAATTTGAGATTTGAAAAAATGTATTTGAGGATGACTCACCCTCTTTTACTACTTCATTTTTTTAAACCCCAAAATATGTCAACTTGAGAAACAATTTCATTTTATTTCGTAGTTTTTAGAACTAAATTGGGTGTGATAACAGCTGGTTTACCCTTATTAGGAATAAGGCATGATATATTTGGTGGTGAAAATTCCATACTTGAATGTCATTTCAAATCGAAATCCATCAACATAAGTTCCTTATGGTATTAGGGAAAAAAATGTTTTCAAACGATTCCGTTAAATTTCGTAATATTTTGAATTAAATTAACTACGTAAATATATGGCTAACCCTAATAAAAAATAAGGGGTAATATATTTGGGGGTGAAAATACCATAGTTTAATATCATTTTGAATAACAAGTAACTTTCATAGTAGGAACAAATAACTATAATATTTTGTAAGCATTAACATTGAGATGACGCCCTGCAAACTTTCAGATGTTTGCGTCAGTTGCGGATACATAAGGTTCAATCTTTTGTGAAAGATGGATAAAACTGAAGTTCGAGCGGTTATAAAGTACTTTGTTTTAAAGGGCTTAACTCCTGCGGACATTAAAAATGAGTTAGATTCTACTTTAAAGGATTCTTCTCCTTCGTTGTCGACAGTAGAAAAATGGTCTGCTGAATTTAATCGTGGTCACACATCAATTTAAGATGATGAACACTCGGGATGCCCAAAAACCGCTACAACTGACGAAATTGTCACAAAAATTTACAATATCATACTTCATGATCGCCGACTGAAAGTACGAGAGCTTGCTAGTATAGCAAACATCTCGATAGATCGTGTCTACTACATTTTACACGATGTTCTTGGCATAAAAAAGCTTCCTGCGCGATAGGTGTCGCGTTTGTTAACAGTCGGTTAAAAATGCCTTCGAATGAACACTTCGCAAGACTTATTCAGACGCAATTCTGTTGAGTTTCTTTGACATTTTATAACTGTATATGAAACATAGATTCACCATTATACGCCAGAGACAAAGCAGCAGTCTAAAGAGTGGGTGAGGGTAGGTGAAAGTGCGACAAAAATAGCAAAAACGGTTCCATTTGCAGGAAAAGTCAACATTTTTTTGGGATTCACATAGCATGGTGCTTATAGACTATTTAGAACAAGGCAAGACCATCATCGGGGAGTATTACGCTTCACTACTGGACCGTTTGTAGCATGTGATAAAAGCTAAACGTCCACATCTTGCCAAAAAAGTGCACTTTCATCAGGATAACGTTGTTGCTGCAAAACTCCATGACCTACGTTTCGAAGTGCTTTCACATGCGCCATAGTGAGGTCAGAGCAGCGACAACCGCGTATTTTGTAGAGTTGGACAAATCGCATTATACTACGGGTATTAAAATATTAGAACATCGTTGGTCTACATGTATTGAAGTACAGGGGGACTATGAACTTATCGAACCATCCTCGTATGTTGAAAAACTGAAACTATTTTCTGTGCAATCAAATTTTGAAAACGACTTTACTTCAAGTCATTTGTAAATATCCAATTGTTAACCAATACCAGCTTATATCAACAGGGACATGATATTAAACTAAAAGTATTTGCACAGACCAAAACAAACAGACCTGGATCCTTCAATAAGATCTCCTTTCAAAGGAACTGTGTTTATTTGATTTTTTGTATTTTCCAAGACTTCTCCATTAACTTTATTATTTATGATGTGCTCTTCAGAAATCTTAAGTAATATCTAATAAAGTTATATTTGTATTTAACAAATATATTTGATATATAATAATAAATATCTTTTTTAAAAAAAATAAATTAAATACAAGAATAAGATGCAACCGATTTCCAAAAAAAAAAACAATTTCTAAATTCTTTATGTATGTCATATTCATCCGAAGGTAGTTCTTTTATGCGTGACAGCTATGGTATTATGTGTTCGGTGTCCACAAAAAAATAATTTACATGTATTAGGCCTTCTGATTGGAAGCAATAGCTCTCATTTTTAACTTGATCCATACTTGTATACGAGTACGTATACTATCTCAGGATCAAATAAACACTTCATTCCATTTGATATGCGTTTGCCTTAGTTTTTATAAAATGTTCCAAACAACCCTCGTACAACCGACAATTCCTGTCTTCTTTTCGAGTACTTTTACATCGATCATTAGAAAATATCCATTATATTTATCTGTAATGGCGCCAAAATGACATGACATAGATTATGCTTTATCTGAGACAAAAAATGAGTGAAACAAAATACGAGGCGCGCTTTCAGAAGCTCTGATACTTGAAACCCATTCATCTTGGCTTACCACTGATGGATCGGCTTTACATTGTAGTGTTGATTTTCCTATTAACGTCACTGCACCTTTTCGAAATGGCTTAAGGCGTAAATTGGGTGTTACAGAAGAAAAATCCTTCAAGAGATAAATAAATATTTGGGAAAATGTCACACGAGTATAAAGAATGTAAAAAATAAAGTAAAAATCTAAAAATATATTTTATTGTATGATATAACACGTAAGAGCTGATGTTAATGGATATTTTTATCAACAAGAGACTTTTCTTTTAAAATATATTGTAATGAAAAAATATTAGGCTGCGAAACGCATACAAGTCGCACCCAAATCGTGCCTATATCGTGTTTTTTAAAAGAGCTTGTACTCAACCTTCCAATTTAGGCGCGCAGAGGATTTCGTAGCAAACTGGAGGTCCGATTAAGAAAGAAGATGTTTTTGTTATATTTAAAGCTTGTTTGAAGGTTCTAAACAATGTTGAAGAATGACTAAAATATGGTTGGACTTACATTGTCTTTATTTTTATTTTTACGACGTTTTGATTAGGTTGTATCTCTAATCGTTATCAAGTATAAACTGAATGTTTTGTCCTATGACTACGAGCTTATATAGGGACTGTGCCCATTGAAGCGCAACGTTTTGATGTTACAAAGTAGTCGTTGCCAAAGATTAGGTATCTCAACACTCGGTTTACTGAAGATTCCATTATTGTTTTTAATGTATGCTGCTTCTATAAATTTTCTTTTTTTCATATTGGGTTCCATATGTATTGCCGCAGCCTCAGACCATTTTATATGGTGTTGTTTATCCCAGGAGTGTTCTGCAATACCTGATCTCGACGTTTCCCCTTTTTGTGTTCCTTAGTTTTAACTTCTAGCGGTCGTTTGGTTTCTCCAATATATATTTCACCACACTCACATGGAATTTTGTAAACACATTCTTTCTTATTGGTAGTTTAAGGTTTTGTTTTTGTTAAATGAGCTCTAAGGGTATTTCTTGATTTAAAGGCTGTTTTTATATTATAACTACCGGCAATTCGTCTTATTTTCTCCGAGGTCCCCTTAATGTACGGAATTGTGAAGAAGAAATGTGTTTCTTGCTGTCCAGTGTTCGTTGTTCTAAAGTTATTTATAACATCGTCAATTAGTTTTAAAGGATAACCATTCTGTTGTAAATCGGGTTTAATATATGCTACCTCTTTTTCAATGATTCGGCATTATTACATATAGATATAGCGCGATTATAGGGATTGCGTATAATTCCTCGTTTTGTTACAACAGAATGATTAGAACTAGGATTAAGATATTATCCAGTATGTGTTGGCTTTCTGTATACTGAAGTTTTAATAGTTTCGTTTGAACGGTTCACCATGACATCTAGGAAAGGCAATTGATCATTTACCTCTTTTTCCATGATAAACTTAATTGTAGGTCGAATGGTATTTAGATGTTTCAGGAAATCATTAAGTTCTTGATCATTGCCCTTCCATATCTCAACCAGACTTTCAGTTTTACTGTTGCCGTTTCTATGGCATGAGTTTCGAACCATTCCATATATATATATATATATATATATATATATATATATATATATATATATATATATTGGCGATGACTGGAGAGAGTCAAGAACCCATGGGAAGCCCGTCGTCCTGAGTATAGAACTTGTCCTTTACTTGAAAATAAGCACTACGCAGGCAACACTCCAAAAGATCCATCACCCCGTCCAGTGGTAACGTGGTTCGATCTGATCGATCATTGTCTTCTGCTGGATATGCTTTGGGGGCTGGGTGTTTCTGATCTATAGTTTGGTTGGATTGAGACCTATCTAAGTAATCATCGTCAGGTGGTGCGGGTGAATGATTTTGTATCTTCTGATATATCAGTATCTTCAGGGATCCCTCATCAGTCCATTATTGTTCAACTTATTCATTAATGATGTATCTATCTGCTTTAAGTCAAACAAATTCTTACTCTTTGCGGATGACATGAAGCTGTATAAGGTCATCGACAGTTACAGTGACTGCTTGGAGCTTCAGGGGGACCTTGAAGGATTTATTTCCTGGTGCGGAGGAGGAGTTTGAATATTCCTAAGTATAAATTTATTAGGTTTTCTAGATTGCGTTATCCATTAGACTTTCGCTATCGCCTGGATAGTATCACGCTAACCTCCGTTGATTCTGTGCGGGATCTGGGAGTCCTTTTTGATTCCACCCTTTTATTCATTCCTCACATCGCTGATATTATTACTAAGTTCTTCAGCTTCCCACTGTGAAATCTATTAAAATAATCTATTACTCATTGGTTTGAATACACCTTAAGTACTCTTCTTGTGTTTGGACCTTCCACTACGAATCACTTGTGTACCGGCTCTCAGATATATTAAATTGAAGTTCAACGAGGGTGCTGATCTTGATTATGCTGCTTGGTGCTCCAATTGCTAAAGAAAGGTAAGTATAATAATGAGGACATCCAAATAGATTTAAATAAGGTAAAACCGATGATGGAAGACGAGAACATAAAAATAGAAAACGTACACGAAATGCTGACCAAACTGAAAAATAGAAAAGCTCCGGGAACCGACGATTTTTTCAATGAAATGCTTAAATATGGGGGCCTTGAACTAGAAAAAGCACTAACAATACTAATAGCAAAATTCTATCAACCTGCAGTATTCCAGAACAGTGGAGGAACAGCCTGACTATACCCATCTTCAAAAAGGGAAATAAGAATGACCCCAACAATTATAGAACAATAACACTGCTTAACAGTACAAGCAAATTATTAACAAAAACTAACTAGTAAAATTGCAATAAGTGAAGAACAACACGGGTTTAGACAGAACAGGTCGACAGTTAATGCGATTTTCATTATCCGATAGACTATTGAAAAATCGATAACCTCTTTTCATCTGCCTAGTGGATTGAAGACGTCTTGCAAATACTTCAGGAAAATGGCGTTAACCACAACTATATTACGGTAATTGAAGAGCTAAATAATAACAATAAGACACGCATAAAGACACAACAAGGAGTAACAGAGGAAATACCTATCATGACGGGAATACGACAAGGCGACAGTATGAGTCCATTTCTTTTTAATTTAATTATGAACAAGATAATTCAAAATGTAAAAGAAGTCAGTGGAGAATACAAAATGGGACGAAAATCTTTAAAAATCTCATGTTTTGCCGACCGATTCCAGACCATATCAAAAAATTTAAATATGGAAATATCTACAGAAAAGACCGAAACGATGGTAATTCCAAAAAATCCTGTCAGATGCAAATTGGTGGTGAAAAACCATGCTATCAGACAAAGCATGTCTTGCAGATACTTGGGAGTTGATGTATCAAGCAATAAAAATCTATACCAGGAAGTCAGTGCACAGACTAACAAGGCCTAAAGGATATCAGGATGCCTCAGGGACATAATCTGGAAAAATAAGTATATGTCCACAGAGAGCAAAGTACGCATCTACAGAACTGTGATAAGAACAGTACTAACTTATGCATCGGAAACTCGAGCCAAAACATCTAAAACAAAAAGTATGCTACAAACGGCTGAAATGAAAACGTTAAGAACAATCAAAGAAGTAACCCTAAGAGATCAAATAAGAAGTTCCGAAATAAAGAAAGAGCTCAAGGTGCCTGATGTGGTACGGTTCATAAGGTCGAGGCGCAGATATTGGAGGGACCATGTGGACAGAACGGGTGACGATCGATGGGCAAAATGGGCTAAGAACGAGATACCAAACACTAGAAGACCCACTGGTCGACATCCAAAACGATGGCACGAATGTTGGACATCAACATCACAGGAGGCTTAATATAGCAGAAAAACAAGACGTAGTCTTAAATAAAAGAGGAAGAAGAAGAAGAAGGTAGAGAATTACAACTTCTCTTTAAAATTATAAACGGAATCACCGATTGCCCGCACCTACTGTCGAGTGTTGGTCAATGGGTCCCTCCCAGGAGTACTCGTACTTCTCATATAAGAAATTATGCAAGCCATTCTTTTATACCAAGGATGGCTGGATATGCTAATAGGCTAGGTGACTTGAATTTCTTTGACATGTCCTTGAATTATTTTAAACGGAGGCTGTTGGAACTGATTGTCGATTGATGTTTTGTGTTTTTGCTGTTACTGATTGACAGGTGTACACTTTTTCTTTCTCTTTTGTAAACACCTTTTTGTTATACATTGTTATGTTTCACTCTAGCTCTGGAATTAATTATTGTAAAATAGACACAGTTGTCCGTCGATAAATAAATAAATAAATATTAAAAAGAAGTCATCTCACATTCTCCTAAATGGAATTGCTTTAACAGAAGGGAGACACAATGAATATTTCAGATCGCAGTGCACATATCTCCATCTCCATAGATACATATTATAACAGAGAGATTTAAATTTAGACAATGAAACATATAGCATAACTGTCCCACTTTTATTACTTCACGGCCATAGTTTAAGCATTACGATTATGAAATTTTAGAAACATTTCTAAAATGTCCGCTGTAAAATCGTTTTGCCCTTATAGCTCCCATTTTCTGCATTTAATCTAAAGAGAATGCCGTCATAATCGTAAAAAGGCGACACATAAAACTAAAAACATTATGTCTGATCTGACCGTTACAGTACAACATAAAGTTTACTTGCGAAGCTTTCGTTTATAAATAAGTATAGCTCAGATCTTAAAATTTTTATTTTTATTGGACACTTTATAACTAGCCAGAGGCGCGGAGAAAATTTCATATACCTGATTAAGGAAAAAATATAAAAGCCGGTAAAACTAACATAAATCGTGATAATAGCGATAAAAAGCTAACAAGCCTCCATGTTGCTTTTTGAAAGACTTCTAAAAAAAGGAGATTCTAAATTTGACTGCTATGTATTTTTTTACGGATGTTCGGCGATTACTCCTGAACGGAGAAATCCATTTTATTCAAATCTTCTGCATTATGTTAAGTAAGTTGCTGCGGTAGTTCTATATTATTTTAGCCTAGTTATTTCAGTAAAACTTTGGATGGCGCGATGGTGGAGAAAAAAATTAATTTTGGCAATTTTCTCCGAAATTAGTGTGGTGCAATTTTCGAGATTGCATATAATGGATCCAAAATCATTTTTTAAAAATTCAATATAGGGATTATATATATATATATATATATATATATATATATATATATATATATATATATATATATATATATATATATATGCTTCTTATTTTTCCCTTTTTTAAAATTGTTAGACGCCAGACACAAATAATTATACCTGAGTATAATTGATTTGTACCAAAAAAAAAATACACAGAGACACATGTGCTGTATTTCTGAATATACCGCGTTTTTCGTGATCAGATGTTTAAAAACATCGATGTCAATTTTCTCTTTTTCCGGTTCAGATTCAATTATTATTATTATTATTAGAAAAGTCAAACCAATGATTCCTAAACGCAAGTATAAACTTTATTAAAATAATACAAATATGTCGGTTGATGCAGCTTTATGGAATATTTATAAGTCATCTTATCTATTCCTAATTAAAATTTTCAATATTATTTAATGGGCACTGTTTCTCTTTTGTTAGATTTAGGATTATTAAATTTGGCAATATTGTCTATAATGGCTGAAAGTTAAAAATGACTAATGTCTTATTACATGTAATTTTACTTTAAACAATTTAAAAATATTTGCGTGTGCCGTTAATATTAAGAGTGATATTGTTACAGTACAAATTAAAAAATTTATTTTATTACCAACTACAAATATTCATTATAAGATTAGTATATATCCATTTTATCAAACTATTTTCAGGCAAGTCTAAAACTCCTACTTCTTACACGCTAGATAAATACCTTTTAATCTCCAGAATTTTTTTTATCCACGTTCTCGGTTTCTTCCTTTTTTTAAAATTTAAAAATCCTTTCTCTTTTTCCCAATTATTGTAACTTTTCTTCTATATATATAACTAATTTATTAAATATTTTTCAGAGCTTCTTGCTTAGTAATATTATTTATTTATAAATTTAGTAAAATTCTTATCTTTATTTTTTAAATTGTCTTTTAATATCCAGAATTTTTTTATCCACGTTTTATGTTTCTTCCCTTTTAAAACTCAAAAATCTTTTTTTTTAAATAACAAATGAACATTTTGAGGTTATGTTACTTTTAATGAATAGGACTAGAGATGCTTACTATACAACGGATCGATCTACACTATCTTCTTTTATTTTTTTAATAATAACAAATGAAAATTTTGGGGTTATGTTACTGTTAATAAATAAGACTAGCAACTCTACAACCGATTAATATGCACTCCGTTTTTGTTTTTTAAAACTAACATATGAACATTTTGAGGTTATGTTACTTTGATTAATCTGCACTCCTCTTAAAAAAAAAGAATTTTCGCTTTTATAGTTAGCCATGACGTAGTGTAAATTTTTGTTTTAATTTTTTTCTGATTGGTCGGCTATCTGACGTGAACTGGCAACTAGATGGAATTTTAAGCTTTGAAATACAACACCAAAATGGATTCCTAATTGTCAATATATCATAAAATTTTGATATTTTATTGATATAACGAACTAAATATTATATTTCATGAAAATAAATTATGATTTATGTAAATTTTGGACTTTTCCTGATATTTTGATATATCTACACTTTACTTTTGGTTATTATTTGTCACATAAAATTGATAAATAAAATTTGATTATATCTAAAAAAAATACACATATACATTAAAATTTTAATTGTAACTTGCTGAAATTGATAATTCTTGTTTTATTAATATTATAATCATATTTAACAATGTTTCACCCACAATTAGGTACTATTTTATTCTAGTTTATTTTCAAAATGAATTTATAATCTATATTTTTTTATACTAGTCTTACTGATTTACGATATTTTTAACAAAGTTTTTATAAATATTGTTGTTTAAATACGTTTTAACTAAAATATTATAAATAATTATTGATAAATAGTGTCTATATTTCACTAAATGATTATTATTTGACCTTTATTCTCACTAATATTATCTTTACTTGCACTATTTATAAAATGGGTGACCAAGATTCTCTTCTTTGTGGATTTCACTATATTGTTTTAAAATTTCTTTTTAGTCACTGTCTTTGATCAATAACACTTCACACATTATTAAAAACATCTATTGTTTATTAGTTTATTTGATTCACGTGTTTTAGAATGAAATATGTTTATTATTCTTACTTGAAATGCATTAATGTCCAACCTTTCACTCTAATTTTTATATATTTTATCATGTGATTACAGAATTATAGGCATTTAATGTCCTTTTAAAACATGATTCATATATAAATTCTTACATACTATTAACTAATATCTATTCTACCATCTACACTTACCATATAAATGCATTAGTTAATTATTTATGTCCTTTTTTGTTTGACTTTCTCATTTTTCATTTCATTCATTCATAATCAAAACTTATCACACCTGAGATGAAGTGACCACTTATACATTATATATATATATATATATATATATATATATATATATATATATATATATGTATATATATATATATATATATATATATATATATATAAGAAAATTCTAAGTCTTGGGATAGCGGTCCTAGGGCTGAATGAAACTCTGTTTTTTTACAGACGCCAGATGCCAATTTGTTGTTAAAATTTGCCCATTTTTTTAATTGTGTAACAAGTTCTGCTCCATATTGTTGCAAAATTGTATGGTAAAATCCTATTTCTAAAATAATAAGGGGAAGAGTAGTTCTTGATCGATTAGTTAGAAAAGAAAATTCTAAGTCCTAGGACCGCTTTCCCAAGACTTAGTTTTTCTAAATGCAATTTTTAGCCCACATGCAAAATTTCAGTTGTATAAGATAATCTAGATTTTTTGCTCATTTTTTGTACCACTGTTGCAAAATAAGACTCAACACAACCTACATAAAATTCTTAGTTTTGACAATGCTTTCTTCCAGGCATATTTTGTTGAAAATAGCGCCGTATTAAATACGTGTTTTGCTACAAAATCCAAAATTCTAACTGTGAAATTCCATATGTTGATTTAAGAATTTAATTGCTACAGCCACATTTGATCTCTCCACTCTTCATAACGAATTTTGCAGCAATATTCCACATTCGTATGTTTCAGATAAAAGTAAATCTCCATTATAAAAATTTATTGAGCAATTCTGTACCCATAAAAATAACAACAAAAGTTATTGTACGACTATGTAAATTTCATCTGAAACTATTCATAACGAATAATGGCCAACTTAAAAATCCTGGTACAGAGTAAAATTTTAGAGTCTATAAAGTTTTATATGAAAATACATGCTCAAAATATTCGAGAAGACAATCCTTCGATAACATTTACGAGACAACCAATTCGGTTAATGATCTGGAAAGTTTTTTAAGCGCCTCCGTAGTTTTATCGACGAAAAATGTTTTGTTGTTAAGTAGATCTCCACTTTTCCACTTTGTTGCGGGGGGTTGTTTTTGGTCGTGTTTATAGACCATGACGAAATCTGCTTTTGTTTTCCTAAAGAAATATCTCCTTTTCCGGTTGTAACTTTGAGTTGCGGAAACTTAAAGAACAAATTACCTCTTGGTTTTTTGTTGATGCCTGGAGGAAGTTGTAGGTATTCGACAGCTTGCGGTAACTTAGGAGAAAGGTTATTTCCGATTTTTTTATTACAAATATACAGTGTCACCAGTAAAGTCCGCATCTTATGAGATATTTTTTATAATAGCTTTATTCGCAACTTGACTTTGGTATCAGTTTCTGCTTCAATCGAGATGAAAATTAATTAAAAAAACTAGTAGTCACGTAATTAGCATTATCTGTCAGATTTTATTTTTTTTTCAAAAAAAATTCAAAAGTGAGGTTATAACTCAAAATATCGAAAAAAGTTATAAAGAAAAGTTTTTCTAAATGCAATATTTAGCTGTATAAAATACCTTAGATTTTTTGTCCATTTTTTGTAAATTGCACCACTGTTAAAAAATAAGACTCAACGCAACCTACATAAAACTTCTTAGTTTTGACAATGCTTCATTCCAGACATATATTTTTATAGTAGCGCCATATTAAATGTATGTTTTTCTACAAAATCCAAATAGGGACTTAGATATACCATTCGATAAGTATATTTTCTGGTAAGTTAAGAAGTATGGCGATCTATTTAAATTAATCAAGTTATAGCCACTTAAAGTTCTTATTTGATTAGTTTTTATTATATACACCCTGTATAATATTGCAAATTTATTATAATTGGGATATGAAATATGATTTATTGTTACACTTCACTGTAAATTTGGAGTACATAACTGAAATACTTCTTAAGTATTTAAAACATGAAAATTAGGTTAGATTTTGTCAAAATTCAAATTATATAAAAACATTTTCAGCCAGATTCAATGGGAAGATTTACGATTTAAACCCAATCTAGTTCCCATGACCATTTATATCTTATATTAGGCCAGTTTTGTTTTGCTTATAATATTGTCATAGTTTATATTACATATGTCAACAAATAAACGCTTATATAAGAATATTAAGGATAAGAACCTTACGATAAAGCTTTGCAATATGTAAAAGAAATAGTTGTATTCCGAAAATAAATAAAGTTCTCCATTTTTTGCAGGTTCAGTAGTAAAACAAAATGATTTTTGTTCTTTATTTTAGAGTTTAAAACTTGTTTGACTTATTATTATTCTTCTCAGTTTAAGCCCTCTGACGTCAATTTAGGGCGATGTTAAATTTAAATCACTTTAGTGAATCTGGGCTGTTAAGGTTTAGGTATTATAAACCTTATTAAAAATAGGCAATTGTTTTGATTGGAGAATCCAAAAAACACAATAATATACAGGGGTTCCATTTAAAAAAACTAAACTTTGGTACTTTAAGAGCTGTATAATACAAAAATAATTTTAAAAAGTTAATACATTAGACCCCCATACATTCCAAAAGTAAAACTTTTTGAAAGTCACATATTTTGGCAGCAATATTCCGAGCCGAGGTGGTGATATCACGGGGGGGGGGGGGCAGAAACATTCCCATTTTTAGTGTAAAAGGCAGGGTCGGGTCTATTTTTCTGAATTTCAAGCCCTTGGAGAAGGGAGGGGCAATCACAAGAAAAAACAAGTTGCCAACAGGTGAGGAGGATACGAGCAGTATACATATTCCTAGTAAAAGGGGCAGAATCGGATCTATTTCTCTGAACTCAAAGCTCTTGGGAAGAGGAGGGGCGATCGTAAACATACACATTCCTATACTATATTCAGTAACTAGAGAGAGAAACATTCCCATTTTTAGTGTAAAAGGCAGGGTCGGGTCTATTTTTCTGAATTTCAAGCCCTTGGAGAAGGGAGGGGCAATCACAAGAAAAAACAAGTTGCCAACAGGTGAGGAGGATACGAGCAGTATACATATTCCTAGTAAAAGGGGCAGAATCGGATCTATTTCTCTGAACTCAAAGCTCTTGGGAAGAGGAGGGGCGATCGTAAACATACACATTCCTATACTATATTCAGTAACTAGAGAGAGAAACATTCCCATTTTTAGTGTAAAAGGCAGGGTCGGGTCTATTTTTCTGAATTTCAAGCCCTTGGAGAAAGGAGGGGCAATCACAAGAAAAAACAAGTTGCCAACAGGTGAGGAGGATGTGAGCAGTATACATATTCCTAGTAAAAGGGGCAGGATCGGATCTATTTCTCTGAACTCAAAGCTCTTGGGAAGGGGAGGGGCGATCGTAAACATACACATTCCTATACTATATTCAGTAACTAGAGAGAGAAACATTCCCATTTTTAGTGTAAAAGGCAGGGTCGGGTCTATTTTTCTGAATTTCAAGCCCTTGGAGAAGGGAGGGGCAATCACAAGAAAAAACAAGTTGCCAACAGGTGAGGAGGATACGAGCAGTATACATATTCCTAGTAAAAGGGGCAGGATCGGATCTATTTCTCTGAACTCAAAGCTCTTGGGAAGAGGAGGGGCGATCGTAAACATACACATTCCTATACTATATTCAGTAACTAGAGAGAGAAACATTCCCATTTTTAGTGTAAAAGGCAGGGTCGGGTCTATTTTTCTGAATTTCAAGCCCTTGGAGAAAGGAGGGGCAATCACAAGAAAAAACAAGTTGCCAACAGGTGAGGAGGATGCGAGCAGTTTACATATTCCTAGTAAAAGGGGCAGGATCGGATCTATTTCTCTGAACTCAAAGCTCTTGGGAAGGGGAGGGGCGATCGTAAACATACACATTCCTATACTATATTCAGTAACTAGAGAGAGAAACATTCCCATTTTTAGTGTAAAAGGCAGGGTCGGGTCTATTTTTCTGAATTTCAAGCCCTTGGAGAAGGGAGGGGCAATCACAAGAAAAAACAAGTTGCCAACAGGTGAGGAGGATGCGAGCAGTATACATATTCCTAGTAAAAGGGGCAGAATCGGATCTATTTCTCTGAACTCAAAGCTCTTGGGAAGAGGAGGGGCGATCGTAAACATACACATTCCTATAATATATTCAGTAACTAGAGAGAGTAATAATACTGTTACCGAAACTTCCAACGTACAACGACTACCGTAAATCTAATTATATTTAATTATATTTAATATTATATGCTTTTATAAATTTACTGCAACAATAAAATTTCTGATAGGTCAATTTAATTTCGGTAAGTGAGCAAAGTACACCTTACAGTGTGTCCTTAGTAATTTATCTTGTTTGTGTTTGTTTTTATATCTTATTTGAGATTAGTAAGATACCCAAATGATATGGCTTCCACATCTATGTTTATTCCAAAATCGTTAAACCAGGGCATTTTTTCCTCAACGAAAATCTTACGATGAATGTTTATGATGCCTTAAGATATCAATATCTAGATAATAATATTAAAAGTTCTATTGAGATGTGGTCCAACATGACAGGAGTTGGAAAAAATGCTATGTACATAATACTGAAGGAGGAAAAAAGACTGGAATTGTTAGTACTCCCAAGCTACATTCGATAACAGGCAGATGAAAAACCTCGTTGGAAGAAAAGATGTAAACTGCAGTAAAAGGAGTCGTACATACATTTTATTATGAGAAGCAGATCCCAACCGTCGACAAATTTCTAACTAAAATCAATGAAGATCGAGATTTACCTGAAATTAAAAGAACTGAGCTCTGAAAGTTGCTCAGAGAACTTAATTTTTGCTGGAAAAACCAGATAGGAAATTCGTTCTTATAGATCGTCCGGAAAATGTCCGTTGGAGAAGGAAATCTCTCTCTCAAGTGAAAGGTAGAGTTGCTAGAAATAACACAATTTACAAAATTAGTAATTTAACTGAACTTTTGAAAGATTCTTTTGAATAAAGTTGGGAAAAATCCACATAATAAAAGAATAAAAGAAAATGTGGAAACTCGATCTCTCATGATCGGTGAGATAGAGGAATCAATTAAAATTAATTTGAGCGAAGATAGCTCCACTGACTTTAATTACGAAGTAGATACGTAATGTTTACCAGCGTAAACACAAATTATTATTTAAATTTTCTGTACCATATAAAAATTAATTACATTTGAATCCCTTTTTAGTGTTTAATTTTAATTCTGCAGATGGTTTAAGAACTAAATCAACTGAAACGTCAAAAATCCTATAAATGTTTTTAATTAATAATAAAATAACCGATAGCCCCAAAAGAATTTTAACATTATATGGACGAATCTATTTTTTTAAATGTATTTACCTTCTTGTATTTTTGACAATGGGTATTTTGTAAGTATTTAAACTATAATTTAGAATTTTTTGAAAGAAAACATAGCCATGTTTCAGTCTGAATGTTCCTAAAACGGTTCCTATGCCAAAATTAAAAATAATAATAATACAGTTGTGACTTTTCTTAAATATGTCAAAATTATCTATATTTTCTAAAGTATGTGAATTATTAAGAAATCATAAGAAATAAAATAATATTATACAAACTTTTTATTTTAAGTTAATTACCGAAATAATATTCTATGCCATAAATACTTAGTGATAAAATAAACCTCCTTCCGACGCCTATGACAAAGATTAAAATCCTTTTTAACACTTCACACACCCAAATATTCAACCCAAATAGTCCATTATTATAGACCGGTATTTTTGATTATAAAATTTCTAACCCATTCCTATGAAAAATATATGTATCTAACAGATTTTGCCAAAGACATCGGACTAAAGAACCCACGTATTTTGCGGAGAAAAAAAAGGTAAAAAATGATTTATTACTCTCTCTAGTTCTTGAATAAACTATAGTAAAAGAGGCAATATATATATATATATATATATATATATATATATATATATATATATATATATATATATTCAAATTACTATGTATAAATAGATTCAAGTTTAAAATATTGAAAAGACAATTCTCTAATATTTACGAGATAGTCCCGATTCTTTCAATGACCTGGAAAGTTTTTTAGAAGTTTTGTGGTTTCATCGACAAAGAATGTTACGAGCTTTATTTTTGACCTCCTTTATAGAGCATGGCGAAATGTGCCTTTTGTTTTTCTTAAGGAAATACCTTCTTTCCGGGTTGTAAGTTTGAGTTACGGAAAGTTAAGGAAATTATCTTTTGGTTTTACTGCATACACGGTAGGCTAAAAAAGTTTCTCGATAGGTTTCGTATTAATGGAAAATATTTTATTTGTAACGATATATATATATATATATATATATATATATATATATATATATATATATATATATATATATATATATATATATATATATATATATATACAGAACGGCTTTGAATCAATTACTGAACAAATTTGTAACAATTAAACTTCTTTTTCTCAGTTATTATGAAAACGAAAGTTTTTGCTCTCTCTAATGAAATCTCAAAATTTTACCATGAAATATAATATATTATTACCAACTATAAACGCCTTACCAAATCCTGGCAACACCCTGTAAGGTACCTCAGTTCAGACTTACCTAATGATTGTCCTAATGCTGACTGGAGTTTACCTATACGCTAGCTCATCTCAGGGTAGATTCGTTGTTTTTATATTTTTCCACTATTTTTAATATATTGCCTGTGTAAGTTTTATAAATGTCTAAATCGGGAAAAAGGCGCCACCAAATTTTACTTTAGAATGAGCCCTAATGATTATACTACGAGCAAATGTAGTAAAGAAAACTTGGAAAAGAATTAAAATTTAATATGTCACGTCCAGGTAAATAAACCGCAGAGTCTAAGTACTTAAAAGTATCCTAATTTAAAATTATAGGAAATAAAACCAATTAAATAGAGGCCAATACATTTATTCCTCACGTTATACCCCTTCCCAGATAATAAGTACAACCCCTGGAAAAAGTTATCACCAGTGTGAATTATTGCAAGCTCCTCTAATGGGGCTATCTAATAGAAGTGCGATTACAAATGTTAAATTGCAATAAAAGACCTTGTTGACTTAGTCGAAAGTTATTGTCTTTCTATGACGTAGCAAAATGTGAATATTTAAACAAAAGAATAGTATATTAAACTTGACAGTGTCCTGCACAGTGAACGGCAAACCGATCCAAAAAGTAAACAAATCAACTACTACCTTTGGAAGGTTTACATCGACATAGCCCAGTTATAGAAGAAAAGAACACACTCTATTTTAAACTGGACTATGAAGTTCCATAAGCCCAACAATGCAGGAGACTATCAACTTTGCAGTAATAAAAAAATAAGCAATATCAAAAACTACAAAATATCTGCAAAGAGAAAGAATTAGAAAATTGATAAGGAGAGAGATAATGAGTGTTTAAATGACAGTTAACAAAAATATGAGCAATAGAAAATTACAAAAAAAAGTAATAGATAATTACAAAAATTAGATCATAGAAATCAACTTATAACTGTCGCTCAAGTGGTTAAAATCTTAATAAAATTTTACTGAAAAGTATGTTACAAATTTGTACAAAATAACTAGTTTCCAAAATATTCAATTGTTAAGCAATTGAAATTTTCAATAAATGTGTCACTATAATATTCATTATTTTAAACAATAATTAAATGGGTACTTGGCCACTCTGGGACTCTAAAACAGAACCATAAAAAAAAACCTCAATTACAGTAAAATATCGCAAAAATAAAACATTTAAATTTGAGGCTGTAGCGCAACGAAGTCGACTGCGTTTCACCTTACATAGTTTACTGGTTCGCCGCAAATATATGATATGGTAAATTACCAAAAGATAAATATCATTAAAAAAAACATTTAAGTCCAGATATTTAAAATCTTAATTTGAAAGGTTCAAAAACATATACACAAGAATCCCCCACCTGTTAGCCCTCTAGGTAATCGAACAGAAAACTGTGTTTAGATAACTAAACGATTCAAAATACAGGTTTAATACCCATTAGGCTTAACAGTCAAAAACTCTTGTGTACATATTTTGGCTAAAATTAGGCACTTAGCTGAATCACTTTAAAACTGGTGGTTGAACAAGGTCTGTGACATAGACGGCTTCCCCAGAAAGACGTTGACCTGGCTCAATATGGAGATTGTCCCTTTCAGAGGCTCACAATCCCAGAAGTGCAGCACGAAACCCCAAACTGTACATTATAACTATTTATAGTTTTCCCAAAAACGTAATTATTCCAAAGACATATTGTACTTATCCCAAAGACAATACTGTAGTTATTCCTAAGACATATTCATTCCAAAGACCCTAAAATAAAGAAATAAAAATTCCTACTCAATCAGTCGTACAAAAGGCCTACGCAAAGCCTAGCTAAATTTTGCTTAAACACAAAAACTGATTGTGTCAAAAGAAATATGTACATACCTCGAACTCAAGAAGATGTTGGCATCTGCTAACTGATAAGCAGTTGTTTCTGGCTGGCTGAAGAAAATAATCGCCAAACTGGCTGTAGAGTGAAACGACCAAAATCACCAAAAATTGTTTGCACCCCGACTCGGTTTAGTTACATTAATCGGCCAATTATGACCAAATCCCTTAACTTGGGACAGTAATAAGACTAAAACCACATCTTCACGCTCTGGCGTCAGATAGCCAAAAGAGAACGATTTCTCTCAAATCACTCGCACATTTCTTCCAACGGAAGTTACCAAAAAAACTTTATAAAAAGTCTATCAAAAATCTATCCAAAAAAAATAACCTTAATCTCGTAGCCATAATCTCGAACCCTTGACATTTATCATACAATTTGAACTACTTCCGGAAAATATATGCAAAAATTCTTCTATCTCAACTTTAAACTGGCCAGTACTAAAATCAGACCGAGACAACCAATATCTTAATAATCTAACCTGCCTCGTACTACAAAATGAATATCCAATAACAAACTACTTAATGGGTTCGAAATATTTAAAAATGAAATCCAATTAGTTCGAAATAGTTCGAGGGTCTAATTTCAAATATTTTAATTACCAAAAATTCTAATTAGTAAAGAAAAGAAAAATATTCAACTAATAAACTAAAAACAACATAATGAAAAAAAAAATCGATACTATTTTATTTCGAATTTAGCATTTCGATAATATTCAACTGATGGGCCATCTTATAGGCAACCCTAAAAACTTTCTGAAATTTATAAATTACAGAAATATGTTAAGTTTCGATGTCAATCAAAATTTCAAAATGTAAACAAAAGGAATGATCTGAATATAGATGAAACCAATATTAATGAATGAAAAACAAAAGGTAATCATTAGTTTTATAGTAGAAAACATTGTTTACTGTAAATTTACGTACAAAACAAAAATCTATTTATGACTTTAGTAATCTGAACCTGTAATTTAATCTTGAAAAATGCAAACAAAAATATTTATTATTTAAGATCAATTTTTAACCGTAACAATTATACTTTAAGATTTTTTTGCAACTGCAAGAATTGATTCTAGAAAAATAGGAAATATACGTAATAAATACCATGATTAATGAGGAAAAATAAAAAAAATAATTTTACTCAAAGAAAAATTTATATTGCATAAATACATTTTTAAATTGAAATAAAATAATACGTCTACTATTAACGTGATACAAAATAGTTGTATTACAAAAAAAGTTTTGTAGATTTTTAATATTACTTATAAAAAATCTTTTTAAGGGAAATATACAGAAACGCCTTCTCACAATGCCCTATTATTTTTGAGATAAATTGTTAACGAAGAAAAATATGGACTTTCGGTTTTCAGATTTATCTTTCCTAAACAGTGGGCTATAAAATGAAGTTAAAGTAGCTCTAAGGTTCCATTAATAATTTTAAAGAAATCGAAACAAAAAGGCTATTTTTTGAAAAGCGTCTTCTTTCATTTATTGTTATATGTTAACTTTCTCAATGTCAATTCTGTGTACCATAATTGCTGTAGAATTAATAGATAATAAAAGACCATGTTTATTTTTTTTTTAATTTGGTGAATTATTTAAAAAGTTGGCAACGTCGCAATAAAATGTAAAACCAAATATGCTATCATATCTGGGGAGAATCCAAAAATATAAAGATATATACAGGCCCCCCCCCCCCCAAGAGCTTTGAGTTTAGAAAAATGGACCCGATTTTTCCTCTTATACTATAGTTTATTCAAGAACTAGAGAGAGTAATAAATAATTTTTTACCCTTTTTCTCTTCGCAAACTACCTGTGTTCTTTAGTCCGGTGTTTTTAGCAAAATTTGTTAGATACATATATTTTCCATAGGAATGGGTTAGAAATTTTATAATCAAAAATACCGGTCCATAATAATAGACTAAAACGTAGGATTATTCTCTCAAAAAATTCTAAGTTATAATTTAAATACTTACAAAATATCCGTTGTCAAAAATACAAAAAGTTAAACATATATAAAAAAATAAATTCGTCCATATAATAATAAAATATTTTTGAGGCTATCGGTCATTTTATTATTAATTAAAAACATTTTTAGGGTATTTGACGTTTCAGTTTATTTATTTCTTAAACCATCTGCAGAATTACAATTAAACACTAAAAAGGGATTCAAATGTAATTACTTTTTTTATGTTGTAATTAAAATTAGACCTACTTATTTTTATTTCTGTTGTACTGATATCTTAATTTAATTTACTTTTATATTTGGAAATACGATAGCCCCAAAAAAATAAGATAAACGTGTTAATTCTACACGCTTAAGAAAAAGACACAAACACAATAATAAAGTAATAAAAAACTTACGGCTAATTAGAATTAAATATATATAAAATTAAAGAGTGGAACACACTAAAATAAAAATATATAAAAAAATAAAAAAACATATAAACAACATTAAACAATAAAATACAACAAAAACAAAAATTTAAATAATAAATTGTGTTTACACTAGTGTTGTATATATCTATTTGCAATATTTCAAAAACGGATATTTATCAGATCACCATGGATCACATTACACGTGAAAAACACCATTTCACCAATTTTCAAATATGATTTCCTTATCAAATTCACAGTTCAAAAAAGCATTAGTGCTTATGGAACAAAATCCAGCATGCTCATTCGTTTATTTTAACTTTAAAGGCGTGGCCTAAAAGTTACTATAAAACCCGTCGATCACAAGCATCGCTCTTCTCGATTCAACATCTATCAGAAGCACAACAAGCAACGGCTGTAGCGCTTACCAGTTCCAGTACCTCCATACACCAACCACGACGATCTTTCTGAAGGCATCGAAGTCTTCAAAGAACGTCCAGTCTTCGCTTCAGTAAACTTAAAATCATATTCTCGGAGTCTTTGGGCGTTTAGTAGCTATCACGTGCACTTAGATAGTGAAAAACCATTCAAGAAGATTTTAAAGCGAAATGCAAACAACTAGGATTAAATACGGTGTCTGAGAATTCCCCTTGTATAAAACATAGTTTTGGAATTTAGGTAGTATCTGCATACGAACGCCTAGGTAAGTTTTCACAACTACAGGGCCCTCAGACACTATAACTCGAAAGTCGGGTGTTATTTGTAATTGTATACACGAACTTGTGTTGCAATTACGGATCACCGACACAAACTTCGCGATTTAATTCGAATTAAACATGAGTTCCCAATACTCAAACAACATAACCTCAAATTCACAAATATGGTATAATTTCCTGTATCATATTTTTTCCAGAAAAAATTCATTCAAATTTTTCTAAAACAAATTCACTTTCATTCATTATAACACTCCTATAATATTATTTTATAATGTTATATTCAATTTTCGCTTAGATAAAATTTTCATAATTTTTCTAAGTCCACAGTTACTAGTACTGTTTTTAGCACACACAAATATAAAAAGGAGGCGTTCCTTTATGCGATACTAGTAAACATTACGTATCTAATTCCTAATCAAAGTCAGTGAAACTATCTTCGTTAAAATTAATTATAATTGGTTCCTCTATTTCACCGATTATGAGATCGAGTTCTCACATTTTGTTTTATTCTTTTATTATATGGATTTTTCCCAATATTCCGCAGTAACTTTATTCAAAAAAAATCTTTCAAAGGTTTAGTTAAATTACTAATTTTATTAATTGTGTTATTTCCAGTAACTTGAGAGAGATATTTACGTCTCCAACGGACAGTTTCCGGACGATTTATAAGAACAGATTTTCTATCTGGTTTTTTCCAGCAAAAATTAAGTTCTCTGAGCAATTTCCAGAGATCAGTTCTTTTAATTTCAGGTAAATCGCGATCTTCAATGATTTTAGTTAGAATTTTGTAGATGGTTGGGATCTGCTTCTCATAATAAAATGTATATACAACCCCTTTAATTGCAGTTTTCATCTCTTCTTCCAACGAGGTCTTTCATTTGCCTGTTATCGAATGTGGCTTGGGAGTACTAACAATTCCAGTCGTTTTTTCTCCTTCAGTATTCGGTACATAGTAAATTTTACAACTCCTGTCATGTTGGAACGTATCTCAACAGAGCTTTTAACATTATTATCTATATATTGATATCTTAAGGCATCATAAACATTCATCGTAATAAGTTTTTCATTGAGGAAAAAACGCCCTGGTTTAACGATTATATAGAGGTGAAAGCCATATCTTTTGGGTATCTCACTAATCTCAAATAATATATAAAAAACGCGCAAACAAGATAAATCACTAAGAAAAAACTGTAAGTTGTACTTTGCTCACTGACAGAAATTAAATTAAACTATCAGAAATTCTATGTTGCAGTAAATTTATAAAATATATTTAAATATAATGAAATATAATTAGATTTACGGCAGTTCTTAGTTACCTGCGGCACTGGAGCAGGTACGTTAGAGGTTTCGGTAACAGTTTTATTACTCTCTCTAGTTCTTGAATAGAGTATAGGAGTCTGTATGCTTGCGATCGCCCCCCCCCTCCTCCCAAAAGCTTTGAGTTCAGGAAAATAGAACACATTTTGCCTTTTATATTAGGAATGAGTATGCTTCCCCCCCCCCCCCCCCGTTAACAACTTATTTTTCTTGCCATACTGTACTTTTGTGATATCACCCCCCCCCCAAAGAAAGAGGCTGGATCCGCCCCTGTATATATATATATATATATATATATATATATATATATATATATATATATATATATAGGGTATTCGAAGATCTAAAAGTTAAAAAAAAAAAGAATTTAGGTTTGTAGTCCTATTCTAGGAAGGCCATTTTCTGGAAAACACAAAATTGAATATTCTGTTTAAAATGCAAAAAAAAAGATTAATTCTTTTTTCTAAATTACAAAATGTTCTATAAAAATAAGTGCATGAAAGTTAGAAAATAGAAAATTTGGAGTAACATATATTGCTATATTTATTCCTAGGTGAAGAGCTTTTTGTATACATACACGAAAGTAATTTATATAGCACCTCCGCATTCCTAAAACTCTATTACAAAGAAAATGTTGCTTCCGACATAGTAAAAACTATTATTATTCTCAATAAATCTAGAAAATTACCCCTAAGCGAGCATATAATCATTAAACTACACCTTGAGCAAAATTCCTGTCCTAAAATAAATTTCCCGCCGACCTTCATTCCCTTAGAATGTTACAGCATTGCTAAGCTTGCAATAAAAATTATAATAATACAAATGAAGTTGAGATGGTTTAATTACTTCTCAGGGGGACAATTTTAGTTCACTTAGTAAGAGATAAATTACTAAGAAGTGGCATTTTTGGCGTTGTAAGTTACTTGGAGGGATTAAAATTTTTGTGCATGCGGATTAAGAAGACTTAATTTAGTTCGGTCGATTATATTA
Source organism: Diaprepes abbreviatus (assembly GCA_034092305.1). NCBI lineage: Eukaryota > Metazoa > Arthropoda > Insecta > Coleoptera > Curculionidae > Diaprepes > Diaprepes abbreviatus. Next base: position 1,570,296 of record JASJET010000259.1, on the reverse strand, counting down.
TTTTAAAATATAGTAGTTTTAGGAGTTTTAAAAATTTAAAGAAACGCTTCCTTGAAAACGCTTTTTTTGACTTAATAGTTAAGCGAAACAAGAGCATAATTTCTGTACAGGGTGTCAAATTTTCGAAGGTTTTACGGGCACTGTGCTACTTTTTTAAGAAACGAACGAAAAGAATTTTAATAAACTTCTTCTAGACCAGAGCTTATCTGTAAAATATCGGGGTTTCGTGGATGTAAAATAGAACATGGAGATTTTTGTACGAGAGCCTTCAGAATAACCTGAATAACGATAAATTTGATATGTGTCAATTCAAAAAGTTGGGCAACATTGTTTTTATTAATAAAAATATAAAATTAATCAAAAAAACTGTTTTTTTGTCAACTTTTCTCTCATGTAATTTTGAAGGTATTCATTTTAGAGGAAAGTTGAGAAGGAAAAAAAGTTTTGTAATTAAATTTGCCATAAGATAGAGTTGGTCGTAAATCTTCAAATATATTTCTATTATTGCAAAATAGCAATAATTAAAAAAAAGGGAAAAAAACAGTTTTTTAATCTATTTTTTCGACCATTTAAATTTCTCTGAGGACCTTCATATTAGAACAAAGAAAACTCTATGCCATGATAAAATAACGCTCTAAAATTTGTTAGGATCGAATCGAGAGTTTTTGGATAATAAGTTTGCAATCCGATTTCGTTTACAAAAACTGACCATATTGCAAGTTTGTCAGAGTCCAAAATATCACGTTAACGCATTCAAATTTATTTTGGACATATAGTAGGGATCTTAAGTTTTCCAACACTCTTTTTAGAATCAAAATCGGATCATTTGGACGCTCTCAGGAATTGTTTAAAAACATTGTTGATATTTTTGCTTATAAACAAATAGATTATCTCGGCGGATTTCCATAGTATTTTTTTGCAATACATGGTTTGAAAGCACTTGGAATGACGCGAATAATGGAGCTCAAATATCATAATGTCATTTACCCATCATGCATTCATGTTGTTCTCAACAAATGACGTTATTTATGCATCATACTTACAGCATACCGCACCCTATAAATAATCATTGTTTAAACAAATTGAAAAAAATTTTGGTTTTAAATTATTATATTGGTAAAATAGAGATAAAAATTTTAAAAAAGCCATTTTGAGCAAATGTTTCTTACTCGCGCCCCACTATTTACATGTTAACGGTTATATTTTAAAGCATCATGCTCTCATCTCCGAAAATATTATATCCCCAAATATTTGTAGAAATATTATATTAGTTATAACTTAAAAACTATTAGGTTTTCATATATCTTCTTTTTCTTCTTCTTCCTCTTTTATTTAAGACGACGTCTTGTTTTTCTGCTATATTAAGCCTCCTGTGATATTGATGCCCAACATTCGTGCCATCGTTTTGGAGGTCGAGCAGTGGGTCTTCTAGTGTTCGGTATCTCGTTCTTAGCCCATTTTGCCCATCGATCGTCGCCCATTCTGCCCACATGGTTTCTCCAATATCTGCGCCTTGATCTTATGAACCGTACCACATCAGATGCCTTGAGCTCTTCCCTTATTTCGGAACTTCTTATTTGATCTCTTAGGGTTACTCCTTTGATTGTTCTTAACGTTTTCATTTCAGCCGTTCGTTGCATACTTTTTGTTTTAGATGTTTCGGCTCGAGTTTCTGATGCATAAGTTAGTACTGGTCTTATCACAGTTCTGTAGATGCGTACTTTGCTCTCTGTGGACATATACTTATTTCTCCAGATTATGTCCCGCAGGCATCCTGATATCCTTGAGGCCTTGTTAGTCTGTGCTCTGACTTTCTGGTGTAGATTTTTATTGCTTGATACATCAACTCCCAAGTATCTGCAAGATATGCTTTGTCTGATTGGATGGTTCTTCACCACCAATTTGCATTTGACAGGATCAACTGACATGTTCAATACATAAAATATTAATTAAATTTTGAAACTCACGGTCATCGTAACTCTATAAAAAAATATAACTAAGTTGAGAAAATGAAAAAAAAATATATTGGCTTTTTGCTTAAAAATAAATATTATTACTGCCCTGATATACTCATGAATGATGCTTCTGAATTAATAATCTTTAAAAGCACCAAAAAAGCTACCTTCATTTCGTTTTAATGTTTTTACGTTAAATTACGGCACTTTAAAACGTCACAGGTAATTTATGTACAAAACAAAGTAAATTTTAAAGCGTCTAAAAGCTTCATTTTAATTGTTATAATTTTGAGTGTAAGTTTAGCTATTCTGCAACATCTTAAAGGAATAAAACTGAGTTGAAGGCTTTGTTTGAGGTGAAGGGTAAGTTTGACTTTTATTTCTGCCTTTAAAGTAATTATAACTTTAAGAATAAAAAGAGTTTTAAGGGTAATAAAAATTTATTATCTAAAAAAAGAATACAGGTTATAATTAATTAAGATAAACATGAAATGGCAATAAGCAGATTTAAATAATCAAAATAAAAGGGAATATATTTGTAACTTACTCATGACTTTCAGTTCTAGGCAAACCTTGAATGTCTAGAATATTAGATAATATAGTAATGTCATCTGTAAATAGTCCCATCAGGTTCTATTGACAGGATCTGTTATATTTTTTTTAAAAATCGTTAATATAAAACTCAATACTAATAATAAATATTGAGTGTTATATATTTTTTAAAAGCATGTAACAAACTAAATAACATTATTCCAAAATATATAAGATGTCCCATTTAAAAAAGTCCACTTTAATTTATTTCTCCAAAACAGGTGAAAAAATCATTTATTTTTTAGCTTTGCGAAAAGCAACATAATCTAGACACAAGGGGTGACAAAAAATACATAATTATAAAACCGTTGTGTATCTCTAAAACGAATAGATGGCTTATCTGTTTTTAGGTGGATGTGAAATGGAACAAAGAGATTTCTGCATGAGAGTCTTCAGAATAACCTGAATAAATTTGATATACGTCAATTCAAAAAGTTGGGCAACTTTGTTTTTATTAATAAAAATATAAAATTAACCAAAAAAAAACGGGTTTTTTCAAATTTTCACTCGCGTAACTTTGAAGGTATTGATTTTAGACGAAAGTTGAAAAGGAAAAAAAGTTTTGCAATTAAATTTGCCATAAGATAGGTTTTGTCGAAAATCTAAAAATATATTTTCCTCATTGCAAAATAGCAATAATTAAAAAAAGGTTAAAAAAAACAGTTTCTTAATCAATTTTTTTTTGACCATTTAAATTTCTCTGAGGACCTTCATATTAGAGCAAAGAAAACTTCATGCCATGATAAAATAACAAGCTAAAATTCGTTAGAATCGAATCGATAGTTTTTGCACAATAATTTTGCAATCCGATATCGTTTACAAAAATTGACCATTTTTTAAGTTTGTCTAAGTCCAAAACGAATTTAATTTTATGTTCGAAATATAGTAGGGAACTCAAGGATCTTTTGAAATTACCATCGTTTCGGTCTTTTCTGTAGATATTTCCATATTTAAATTTTTTGATGTGGTCTGGAATCGGTATAGTAGTCGTTGCAAATCGTTTTCATTTTCGGCTAACAGTACGGCGTCGTCGGCAAAACATGAGATTTTTAAAGATTTTCGTCCCATTTTGTATCCTCCATTGACGTCTTTTACATTTTGAATTATCTTGTCCATAATTAAATTAAAAAGAAATGGACTCATACTGTTGCCTTGTCGTATTCCCGTCATGATAGGTATTTCTTCTATTACTCCTTGTTGTGTCTTTATGCGTGTCTTACTGTTTTTATTTAGCTCTTCAATTACCGTAATATAGTTGTGGTTAACGCCATTTTCCTGAAGTATTTGCAAGACGTCTTTAAGTCGAACTCTATCAAAGGCAGATGAAAAGAGGTTTATTGAATTCTATCGATTTTTCAATAGTTTTCATATATGATTTACATAAAATAATTATTTTATTTTTATCTGTATTTTACGAATAAAATAATATAAAACTAAAATTTTATTCAGTTGGTTTAAACAATAATTATTTAAACAATTTTGAAACTAAAGTAAATATATATCGTTATAGTATGCTTAATTATAATAATAAACAATGATTCGCTTGAAAATTCCAATACTATAGGGTGCAGTATCCTGCAAGTTGATCCATAAATAACGTCATTTGTTTATAGCAAAATGAATGCATGATGGCACATGTCATTATGATATTTAAGCTCCATTATTCGCGGTACACTGGTTTAAAAAAAATGATCAAAATCGCTCCATTAGAAGCCGAGAAAATAATTTTTTTTTTCAGATATTTATTTTGAATCTTCGAATTCAATTTTAAAATGAGAGCTCCCCATCCCTCTTTTTTTCATTTTTCAGGTGTGTGGGCGATATTCTTTTCATTTTCTATTAAAGTTTCCAATAACATAGACATTTAAACATTTGTATCAAAAAAGAACTCGCAAGACAAAGTTTTTGGTACAAGAATCAGGTCTGTATTGTTTATAAATTCACCGTAACAGACTGTCAACTTGGACAGTTTTTATCTCGGAAACCAATTGACGGATTTGAAATTTCTTTCAGGAAAAGAAGCATTTTGAGGGTTAAGAAGACATAATTTAGTTCGGTCGGTTATATTATTTTTTTCCAAGTACTTTCAGACCATATATTGCAAAAAAAGCCAATGAAAATCCAACGAGATAATCTATTTGTTTATAAGCAAAAATATCAACAATGTTTTTAAACAATTCCTGAGGGCGTTCAAATCATCCGATTTTGATTCTGAAAAAAGCGTTGAAAAACTTGAGTTCCCTACTATATTTCGAACATAAAATTAAATTCGTTTTGGACTTAGACAAACTTAAAAAATGGTCAATTTTTGTAAACGATATCGGATTGCAAAATTATTGTGCAAAAACTATCGATTCGATTCTAACGAATTTTAGCTTGTTATTTTATCATGGCATGAAGTTTTCTTTGCTCTAATATGAAGGTCCTCAGAGAAATTTAAATGGTCAAAAAAAAATTGATTAAGAAACTGTTTTTTTAACCTTTTTTTTAATTATTGCTATTTTGCAATGAGGAAAATATATTTTTAGATTTCCGACAAAACCTATCTTATGGCAAATTTAATTGCAAAACTTTTTTTCCTTTTCAACTTTCGTCTAAAATGAATACCTTCAAAGTTACGCGAGTGAAAATTTGAAAAAACCCGTTTTTTTTTGGTTAATTTTATATTTTTATTAATAAAAACAAAGTTGCCCAACTTTTTGAATTGACGTATATCAAATTTATTCAGGTTATTCTGAAGACTCTCATGCAGAAATCTCTTTGTTCCATTTCACATCCACCTAAAAACAGATAAGCCATCTATTCGTTTTAGAGATACACAACGGTTTTATAATTATGTATTTTTTGTCACCCCTTGTGTCTAGATTATGTTGCTTTTCGCAAAGCTAAAAAATAAATGATTTTTTCACCTGTTTTGGAGAAATAAATTAAAGTGGACTTTTTTAAATGGGACATCTTATATATTTTGGAATAATGTTATTTAGTTTGTTACATGCTTTTAAAAAATATATAACACTCAATATTTATTATTAGTATTGAGTTTTATATTAACGATTTTTAAAAAAAATATAACAGATCCTGTCAATAGAACCTGATGGGACTATTTACAGATGACATTACTATATTATCTAATATTCTAGACATTCAAGGTTTGCCTAGAACTGAAAGTCATGAGTAAGTTACAAATATATTCCCTTTTATTTTGATTATTTAAATCTGCTTATAGCCATTTCATGTTTATCTTAATTAATTATAACCTGTATTCTTTTTTTAGATAATAAATTTTTATTACCCTTAAAACTCTTTTTATTCTTAAAGTTATAATTACTTTAAAGGCAGAAATAAAAGTCAAACTCACCCTTCACCTCAAACAAAGCCTTCAACTCAGTTTTATTCCTTTAAGATGTTTCAGAATAGCTAAACTTACACTCAAAATTATAACAATTAAAATGAAGCTTTTAGACGCTTTAAAATTTACTTTGTTTTGTACATAAATTACCTGTGACGTTTTAAAGTGCCGTAATTTAACGTAAAAACATTAAAACGAAATGAAGGTAGCTTTTTTGGTGCTTTTAAAGATTATTAATTCAGAAGCATCATTCATGAGTATATCAGGGCAGTAATAATATTTATTTTTAAGCAAAATCCAATTTATTAATTTTTTTTTTCATTTTGTCAACTTTGTTATATTAATATGATATAACCTACTATATTAGAGATATATTCTTGACTATGTTAGCTATATCTTAACGGTTGAGTCTAGAAAATAACAAGTTTCCGATTGGTCAGACCTGACAATGACGTGGTCATACGTTCTCTTCAATTTATTAAATGAATAATTAGGCCGTAGACTGTGACGAAGTCATACGTTCTCATCAATTTGGCAAATTAATACTTGGGCCATAGATCTCTATTCAATTTTTAGCGATAGCACTGACTAAATAAACACAAGACTGTTACTCCAATGCTATAATTTTGACGCTCATAAAATGGATAGGACACAAGTCATTCATAATTACAGTGTTGCGAATGATTGAATATCAGTAATGAAATGTTATATACATGCCTTTGTAACAAGTATAAAAGAATTTAAATTGTTGAATTTCCGTTCAAAACGTGGCAATATTGCATATTCCTTCTTGCCGATTAAAGAGGATAAACTCCTCCTTGTTACCGCACGGTTGCCACTTCCTAGCTATCAAGGAAAACTTTTTGTTTCATTTCAAAAAAATTACTGCAAGTTGGATATGTTTCGGAAAAACGTGGGAAATATCATAAGAGAAATATAATCCCTAATTATCTTCAAGTTTTATTAGGAATGAGTATGGGATAATCACATCAAGATCCAGAAAATTTCCAAAAAACACAAATATCATGATGACAAATTTAAAACTAACCAAGTTTTGCGACTGATACAAACTTATATTTGTTAAACGCGAACCAATTATTTCAATACACTCTCTTATTGACAGATGAAACAATACATACAAAAAATGATATTGTTAGTAGAAAAAAACAAACATTTTCATGCAACAAATAATACAATAGGTATAGAGGGCATTTCATTTGAATTCCTCAAGGCAAGTATCCCGTAAACTAAATACTCGTGAATCGTTACTAAAGAAGCGTTCAAAAGAAAGCTTTCTTGTTACGTAGGAGATGCCAAAAATGGGTATAATCTTGTTAAATAAAACTATTCTAACTTTTACTACAGCCATGTCGTTTAAGAAAATATGGCCATCGCATTTACATACGGATATATATATATATATATATATATATATATATATATATATATATATATATATATATAGTACTGTTTCATATCCATAAAAACTCTTCAATATAAATATAAAATGGTCGTCTGATTCATGGCAATATTTGCTTTGTAAATTTAAATTAATTATAAACGGAGGGATTAAAAACTTATACCACTTTTCTAGATTTACTATCCAACACGGCAACACCGCATTGTCTCATGTCTTGCTTTTTTTGCTACTATTTACTATAACAAAATTTATTGAATGAGTTGGATTTAATAACTATAGGTTGTAATTACTGTAATTACAACCTATAGTTATAATGAATTTCCACCAAGTAAAAGCCGAATCTATAGTTTTGGATTTAATACTTGGAAAGTTCTCAACTTGCGGTCTCGCCAAAAACAGCTAGTTGCCAAGGTGCTTTTTAAATTTAAATGAATTGTAAGCTTCGAACATACCCCTGTAGAAGTAGCATAACGTCAGAACTAGGGCCCGGTTGTTTGAACGCTGAATAATGTAATAATATTTTTATTTATATTTCAAAAAGTGTTGATAAACAGTAGATATTTAATTTATTAGTACAGACATACCGATTTTATGCTATCTTTTTCTAATTGCATTATTTAAACGAGTATCATCGGTACGTCCTTCGAACATACCCCTGGGTACGTCAATTCTGAAAACAAAGTATGAATATATGGTTGCCTAAATTTTTATTGTTATTTTCAATATGTAAACAATATCTAACAATATTTACCGATAAAAATAAGTTTTTAAATCCTCTTTATGTTAATATTAATTGTTAACCTCGCATTTATAGTAATTTCTAACACTTAAAAACATCGAAAAAAGTCACGGCAAGCAATTAAACTGAAAGGCAAGATAAGTAAATATGTTTATGTCTGTCAAACATCAAAAAAGAGTCTCCCCCACCGACCATAAACAGCCTTCAAACAAATCTATTGTTGTTTAAATCTAGGGTATGATCGAAGATTATAAGCAAAGAGATTAAAAACTTATGCCCATATTTTAGATTCATTATCCAACACGGCAACACTGTACCGGCTCGTGTCTTGCTTTTTCACTACTATTTACTATAACAAAATTTATTGAATGAGTTGGATTTATTACTTGGAAATTCTGATCTTGCGCTTTCGCCAAAAATATCAGAAATAGTTGCCAAGGCGTCCATAGGTGGTGAAAGTATTGTGTTTATTTCGCCAATGACGATAGGGATATCTGCAGGCTATTTAGGCCTGATTCTGTAAGCATATTTTTTGACATTCCCTTTCCTTATCTCTTTTAGGACAGTGACATATTTATGTGCTACTACAGACTGAATAAAGATTGAAGATCCTTATTATGACATTCTCTTTCCCTTTACTTTTATAGAATAGCAGCCTGGTTTCAAAACAGACATAGTAGCTGGATTGTGCGTCTATCTTTGTTTGCCCAGAATATTAAGGAGGGATCTAATAACAATTTTTATCAAATAACTTAGATCTCAATCTAAATTTCGGTGATTTATCACATTTTGACTATTGTTCTGAGTTATTAATCTGTCCGAAAACAAACAGAACTGTGTGAATATAATAAATGTTTAAAATAGCGTTCATTTTTTTCTCGGGTAGAATATATAACCGTTTCAACTTCTGATAGAGAAATTGGCTGTATCGGATTTTCAGTCGAGGTTAACAAAATCTCTTTTGTATTTTCCGACTGGTAAAAATCTAAAACTACTAAATCCGGTGACCAAGCTATATATTATACCATCTCTTCATATCCACCTCTTTCTATCCATCCAACTAGTTTTTTAAATGCTCCCGAACGTTTTGAGTATAAAATAGTGGACACCCAACTTATTAAAACTTGCGTATCTCCAATCCCACATAAACGTTTGTCAAATATAGGCATCATAATCTTTCTTCTTATAATACAGCACTATACATTAACAGTAAATTTATTTTGATCCATAATTTAATTTCTAAAAACAATTGGTCTTTTTAAATGTTATAAAGCATATTATTTGGAATGACGCCTTTTCATTTAAAATGTTTGAAAAAATTTGACAAATAACGCCATCTGACGATTGATTGATAAAATACTATTTAAACATAACTAAAGTTCTTTTATTATATAAGAATTACCTCTTTAATAAGATTAAGTTCATTAAAATCGGACAAAGTCCAGAGTTAGAGTAATTTTTAAACAACAATATTTCCTACTTCCCCACTCCTTATTTCCATAGCCAAAATCATTCTCATCCATATTATTAATTTCCTGTGAATTGCATTATCGTTTTTTAAATCGCAGGAAATAAAATTTTCAGAGCAATTATCGCACTGTCCATCACAGTGCTCACACAAATCTGTACATTTCTGAAATTTTCGTAAAAATTTTGTTAATAAAATATTAGGTAATAATAATATAAAGGAAAAAACAGTATAATATGTAATATATAATTGAATATTTGTATGAATTTCTCTATAATTTTTTGTAAAAATTTTGTTAATAAACAAATTAATATGACTAAACAAATTGTGACTATCATATAAATTAATACGATAACATCAATATTATATATATATATATATATATATATATATATATATATATATATATATATATATATATGTATATATATATATATATATATATATATATATATATATATATATATATATATATGTATATATATATATATATATATATATATATATATATATATATATATATATATATTACTTGTGATGCATAAGTTTCCTTCAAGCGCCAATGAATAATGCGCCTGAACTATAGCAACTCGCCGATAGCGGCCTGCAGAAGCTATTTTCGATTAGATTCGGCCCAATTTTCGAAGGTTCACAGATCGTATGGAAGTGTATTTCTTGGATCCAAAAAATTCACATGTAAAGTACAAGTATTAAAAAGCATCTTCTGCAAATTTGAGTCCTTAATATTCATTTGCCACACCATTATGAATTAAAAAAAAAACTTTTTTTTCATCCAAAATTAATTTTTGTTTGAGATTAGAAATGATACATCTAAATCCAATGCACGCATTAAAAAATTTTTATCTCCATCCGGTGAAAAGTTATCGCAGTTTTTTTGGTGCAAAAATTGTTTTTTGCAAAATTTCTCTGCCCACGATTGGAAAAAAATTTTTTTTTAATAGATCTTCAAAATATAAAACAATACAAATAATTTCCATTACAATTGAGCATTGTATCTTAATTAGGAAAGAGGAAATTTGAGGTTGAATTTTCAACTTTGACATCGAATTGCTCGGAAAATAAAAAACTCACAGATTCCATGTTTGACATACTTTTTCAGAATGATAATACCGATATTTACATTAAATTTAAATCGGTAATTTGTTAGTAAATGTCTAAAAAAAAAACTGTAAATTTTTTGAAAAAAAAAATATATATCGATAACTATATATCGCCACTTATAATCTATATGAATCGATAGGTTTTTTAATTCTCTATAACTTTTGTTTGAAACATATTTCGATACAACTTTTACTTTTCCAGACAAACTCAAAAATCCTAAAATCGTGACCACTTTTGGTGCGCCATTTTTTTTGCACAGGTCATTGAGAGTTACCATCGAGATATGTTTTATAGGATGCCAAAATGTACAGGGTGAGTCAACGATTGGATGAAGTAGGTTTGTGCCTTTTCGGTGAAATTAACAAAGAAACTATATTTATTGTTTGATACAGTTTATTTTTACGCAGATTTTAAAAATATTTAGGACTCTACAGGGTGAGCCAAAAAACTAGGACAGCATAAAGTTGTATTTTTTTTAAATAGAACACCTTATATACGAATCGTATTTTCGATTTAGCTTATAATTTTAAATCTTTTTTATTAAGGGTTTACTATAACAAAACTTTATAGTTTCTGAGAAAAAAAGTCACATTTTCAAGCATCAATTCAATCCTAAATAACGTTTTCAATTTTGTGACAAATATATTCAAATTTGGAATTTAGCAAGGCCAAGGACAAGTTAACATAATTTTTACCTAATATTTGCAATAAAAGCTACAGGGTGTTGAACACATCGGCTCAAATTTGAACAAGTTTAAATGAATAAATATCTTTTTTTTTAAATGGTACACCCTGTATATTTTCATGATATTTAATAGAGTAATAAAAACCCTAAAAGTTTTGTTCAATATATCCTATACCTATTTATAATAGTTTTTGAGATATTTCAGTTTATCTTATTTTCCATACTTTTTTACAGAAATAGTCTTCATTATCATAGTGGCCATGTAAAATAATAAAAAGAAACTACAGAAACAAACAGAATGTGGTTAAATATGATGAAATACATTATTCGTTATATTACAACAGCAATAGTTTAATTAAACATAATGTGACAAAATTAACACAACAATAACGACAAGGCAAATACATATTTACTTTTATACTAAATTGAAACAAAAAAATTACCTATTAAATACTGAGATTAATTATTTCTTTTTAATAAGTGTTCGAATAAACGACGCTCTTATGCAATGCACAAATTTAGTCTTTTTTGCAGATTTTCTCGGACCCTGGACAAAATTAGTGGAGTTATTGTTCTACAGGTATCCCTAATCTTGTTTCGCATATCTTCCACTGTTGTTGGTGGATTAACATACACCTTATTTTTAATATAACCCCATAGGAAGAAATCTAATCAGGTGATGTCGCAAGACCTTGGTGGCCACTCAATGAAACCCCCACGTCCAATCCATTTTTGCGGATATCGTTGGTCCAAAAACGCACGAACTTCACGATGGTAATGCGGAGGCGCACCATCGTGCTGGAACCACATACTGTCGAGCTCATCCCTATCAAGACCTTGAAGCAGTTGGGGTAGTTCTTCTTGTAGAAAGTTCAGGTAACTATGGCCATTTAGTGGTTCATTAAAAAAGTGGGGTCCAATAATTCGATTATGATGAATACCACACCAGACATTTAATGACCAGTGGTTTTGATGTTGCACCTCTCTAATCCAAAATGGGTTTTCTGTGGCATAATAATGCATGTTGTGTCTATTTACGGCACCGTTACTTCTAAAAGTAGCTTCATCACTAAACATTACCTTGCATAATAAATTTGGATTTAATTGAATCTCCGCATTTATTGTACGACAAAAGTTTACACGACTTTCTAAATCCTGTCCATGCAATTCTTGGTGTAATTCCATGTGATATGGATGATACCTATATTTCTTGGTAGTACGATTAGCGGTGGATTGTGATGTTTCACATAATGCTGCTAACTGACGGCTATCAATATAAGGATTTTCCTGAACATTTAACAATACTTGTAGTTTTTTTTCTTCATTAGTTACTGGTTTGTTGACCACTTTACCTTTTGGATAATCAACAGTACCAGAAGAATCAAATCTTTGCACTAAGTTTTGAAAAGTATGGGTATTAGGCTGGCGTCGATCAGGATACTTCATTTTGTAAATTCTTTGAGCAAGAAGGCAATTTTTTTGAGCCTCTCCTATTGTATAAATCATATCTATTAACTCATTCTTTGGAAAATTCATTTTACAATATAACATGAATGCAAAAAAAACCAAACTACACTACATAAAAACCAAAAGAAGCGATTGCGGTTATAAATTTGACACACAGAAAAATCTTCTTTTAATTGTTTTTGCCATGGCTACTATGATAATGAAGACTATTTCTGTAAAAAAGTATGGAAAATAAGATAAACTGAAATATCTCAAAAACTATTATAAATAGGTATAGGATATATTGAACAAAACTTTTAGGGTCTTTATTACTCTATTAAATAACATGAAAATATACAGGGTGTACCATTTAAAAAAAAAGATACTTATTCATTTAAACTTGTTCAAATTTGAGCCGATCTGTTCAACACTATGTAGCTTTTATTGCAAATATTAGGTAAAAATTATGTTAACTTGTCCTTGTCCTTGCTAAATTCCAAATTTGAATATATTTGTCACAAAATTGAAAACGTTACTTAGGATTGAATTGATGCTTGAAAATGTGACTTTTTTTCTTTAAACTTAATTATCTCAGAAACTATAAAGTTTTGTTATAGTAAACCCTTAATAAAAAAGATTTAAAATTATAAGCTAAATCGAAAATACGATTCGTATATAGGGTGTTCTATTTAAAAAAATACAACTTTATGCTGTCCTAGTTTTTTGGCTCACCCTGTAGAGACCTAAATATTTTTAAAATCTGCATAAAAATAAACTGTATCAAACGATAAATATAGTTTCTTTGTTAATTTCACCGAAAAGGCACAAACTTACTTCATCCAATCGTTGACTCACCCTGTACACATTCCAGCAAAAAAAACAATGTTACATTTTTGTTAACAAAACAGCTCTTTTTTGATCTAATTTCCATGGAGTAATATCACAATGTTTAATACATTTAAGACACATACTTTAAAAGCAGTTTGGTAATGACAAGCGTTACAAGAGGTGAAAAAGCGTAAACGAAAGTGTATCCAAATTTACCTACGGAACTACAAAAAATGTATAAATACACTCCAGAAAAAATTTACCTCTTTTTCTGATTGATTATGACTAGCACGTAACGCATAAATTTCAGGTTGAAACATAAAAAAAACCAAGCCTTATAATAAAGTTGTTAGTAGATTATGCCGGAACAAATTCGTGATGATCTTATCAAATCCCATAAAACAGCGAGGAATACGTATAAGGCGGCTCTAAAGAAATAAAAACCTTTTCCAAATCGTTGACATAGAATGCTAATAATTACATAAATGTAAAAGGGTGAATAAAATTAGATAAACTGTGTTCGGCGCTTTGATGTTGGTATAATTCAATTGCTTTTACATGTCTAAGATTTTATAAGTAGTTGTTTAGTTTCTCTTGTTTATATTAAAGCAGGAAAAGCGATCGTTAATAGGCAGGGTGTTTAGAAAAGTTTAATAGGCGAAATTATATTGAAAAAGTTAAAATTTTTAGGATTGGTTAAATTACCCGAATATTCAAAGTCTAGGGGGAGGGCCATCTTATTTTCATTGTTATTTTTGTTCAGTTAAAACGTCCTGTTGTATCAGAGTAGCTATTCTGGTTCAGGGGCGGATCCAGCCTCTCTCTTTGGGGGGGGGGGCGGTGATATCATAAAAGTGCGAAAGCCGGTTGTCGACGGGGGGGGGGGGGAGACACCAGCAACATTCCCATTTCTAATATAAAAGACAGGATGGGTCGGGTCTATTTTTCTGAATTTCAAGCTCTTGAAGAGTGGAGGGGGGGGGGGCGATCACAAGAAAAAACAAGTTGCCGACCGGGGGAGGATGCGAGCAGCATACACATTCCTAGTATAAGAGGCAGAATCGGGTCTATTTTCCTGAATTCAAAGCACTTGGTGTGGGGGGGGGGGGCTATTGCCAGAAAAACAAGGTTGTCAACGGGGGACGGGGGGGAGTATCAGCAGCATACATATTCCTAATATAAAACGCAGAATTGGTTCTATATTCTTGAACTCAAAGCTCTTGGGAAGGGGAGGGGCGATCGCAAGCATACACATTCCTATACTCTATTCAAGAACTAGAGAGAGTAAGAAAACTGTTACCGAAACCTTCAACGTACCTTCTCCAGTGCGCAAGTAACTGAGGACTGCCGTAAATCTAATTATATTTAATTATATTTAAATAATGTAAGCTTTTATAAATTTACTGCAACCATAGAGTTTCTGATTTCTGTCAGTGAGCAAAGTATACTTTACAGTGCATCCTTAGTGATTTATCTTGTTTGTACTTGTTTTTATATATTATTTGAGATTAGTGGGATACCCAAAAGATATGGCTTCCACATCTATATTTATTCCAAAATCGTTAAACCAGGGCATTTTTGCTTCAAGGAAAAACTTATTACGGTGAATGTTGATGATGCCTTAAGATAACAATATCTCGATAATCATGTTAAAAGTTCTATTGAGAAGTATTCCAACATGACAGGAGTTGGAAAATCTACTATGTACCGAATACTGAAGGAGAAAAAAACGACTAGAATTGTTAATACTCCCAAGCTACATTCGATCACACAAACTGTACTAAAAGGAGTTGGACATACATTTTATTATGAGAAGCAAATCCCAACCGTCGACAAAATTCTAACTAAAATCAATGAAGATCTGGATTTACCTGAAATTAAAAGAACCGAGCTCTAGAAATTGCTCAGAGAACTTGATTTTTGCTGGGAAAAACCAGATAGGAAATCCGTTCTTATAGATCGTCAGGAAAATGTCCGTTGGACACTCAAGTACAAGGTAGAGTTGCTAGAAATAACACAACTTACAAAATTAGTAATTTAACTGAACTTATTTTTTTTGAATAAAGTTAGTGCAGAAAATTGGGAAAAATCCAAATAATAAAAGAATAAAAGAAAATGGGGAAACTCGATCTCATGATCGGTGAGATAGAGGAACCAATTATATTTAATTTGAGCGAAGATAGCTTCACTGACTTTGATTACAAATTAAATACGTAATGTTTACCAACGTAAACATAATTTATTATTTAAATTTTCTGTAACATATAAAAATTAATTACATTTGAATCCCTTTTTAGCGTTCAGTTTTAATTCTGCAGATGGTTTAAGAAATAAATAAACTGAAACGTCAAATATCCTAAAAATGTTTTTAATTAATAATAAAATGACCGAAAGCTTCAACAAAATTTTAATATTATATGGACGAATTGATTTTTTTATGTGTTTAACTTCTTGCATTTTTGATAATGGGTATTTTGTAAGTCTTTAAATTATAAGAAAAAGGCTACGTTTTAGTCTGAATGTACCTACCGGGGCGATCGCCCCCACCGCCCCCCCCCCCTTGGATCCGCGCCTGTTCTGGTTCTTCATAGGAAGTGATCATTCTCTTGAGAGAATAGGGACAATCCCATCCTACGGTTATTCTCTCGTTCGTGTATTACCGTATTCTCGTACGATGTGATGGGAGATCGGAAACAAAATCTAGTAAGCTATGTTGCCAAGCATCAATAGTGTATGTAACCATATAAATTGTGGATTTAACCCTAAAAAAGAATGTGAATATGGACATAACCCTACTTAGCAAGCAAATGTTCGAATTTAAAATGAATATAATTAATATTTTTAACCTATTTAATATTCTTAATGAGAGAAAAGAATTAGAAAGGGAGTTTAATAGAGAAAAAAATAAATATGTAAAAACACAGATCGAAATATTTTACTGGTAAAGTGGCCGTTATGCGTGAAATTAGTATCACCTACAAAGATGTAAAGGATATCATGCGAAATAAAATTAACATTTTCATTTTCTAAAATATAAATTCAGTTTATTTTCTACTAGGTTGGGAAAAGAAAGACTTTCCTTGTTTTTGTAAAAATGCTATTTTTTATGCTCCCTATAAATATCAGGGAATGAATATACAAAGTAAAAAAACAAAATGAAATCTGTAAAAATTTATTTCATCAATAAAATACATTCTGCATACTTGAAATATATACATAATATTCGGCTAATAGTAAAATTATTAATTTTCCCTAAAGTAATTACTGATAATGTGTTGTTGGATCGGTCTTGCTTCGTATAGATCAGGGTGTATCTCTTGTTCTTGATGAACATTTCCCATATTAAAAAATTATTATCTACCTATTTTTTGAAAAACATCTAAATATATTCTTCAAGACACCACAACATCTTTCCATGGTACTCCATAATGAACAGATATCTATTAAATCTTTCCTTTGGTGTCCTTAGTTGTGAAATATCTTCCAAACGCCATGACCTTCAAAGAAATCCTGAAAAAATTAAACTTGGTTCACCTTCCTTTATATATTTAAACATATTCTAAATTAATAACAAATTATCAGTTTACTGTACAATTAATTTACCTGAATATCCAATGAGGAAAAATAAATCTGGGTTTCTTCTATAGATCATTTTCATTATATTGGAAATGTTAGATTCATTCCAAATATAAGAATCATGGGTACTACTAGGAAATTTAGCATTTATATTCATGATTTATAAAGTCTCATCGCAAATTCTAGGTCATCTGTTACTGATCTTGTAATTGCAACATGAGTGCCGTCAATGTACCCTATAATACCAGGGAAATTATATTTAGTATAAATCCTAAAACATTATGAAAATCGTATATTTCAAAATTATATTACATATTACCTATTTAACACCAGTTTTAATTCTTTTTTAAAAAAACAAATTACATTTAAATTTTAAGTTTACAAAATAAGTGTTACTGCTAGCTGTATATAATTTACAAATTAATAGAAAATTACGCGATTGAACAAGCTCATAATTCATTTAAATTTTGTAGCAATTTGATCTACCCTGAAATAGCATCGTCTCTATTTAAAGGATCTGGGTTTTTCTTCTACAATACTCCAACTGACACTTGGGTGACTCACTCCAAAAATATATTCAACCCAATTATTTCGTGGTAGCTGCGAGTCGCAAAAAATCCAAGAACCTACAAATATTTATATTTTAATAAAATTATATTAATATGGGTACCTAAATCTAAAAAGAAAAATTAATATTAGCTTAACATTCTCCAAATTTTTTAACTGTAACTAAAACAAAAAAATTAAAAAATCATTAATGACTTGCTACTCTTGCATGTGCTAACTTTATAGTTACCAAATATTGCCAAGACTTCTGGCAAAAGATGATGATGCTCCCTTTCAAGCCCTGAAAGTTCTATAAATTAGGTTATTTTTAGTAAAAGATATCTTCGCAGATCTTTACCAAGCCAGTAAAATAAATTAAATGAAGTAGAGTCCGCCAAGCTCCACAAATATTTATATAATAGATACTTACCTAAACAGCTTCGTGAATTCTGAATCATTTAAATCTCCAAATCGACGCAACCGTGGTAGAAATCGACGATTATAATTTGCTATTTGTTTTTCTGTTAATCTTACATCCTCAGGTCCATCATGATTCAAAATTACTTCCTCAATACCCATTTTATATATGTATATTTGCGAACAAAAATATTTCATAAAATTTACAAATATTTTCAAAACAATCATGAATTTTCTTCAACTTTTATAACCTAAAAATATCGCATAATGACGGGAATGACACTATGGTTCTCTCAAAATCTCGCCGTTCTCTTGGTTCGGACCAGTAGAACAAGTTCTCTCAAGATTTGATGGATATGACCATCGCTTAAAATTACGAGAATACGGTTTCATACTTTTTCGTGAGAACCACGCCCACTTTCCAAGATGATCATTCTCTCAAGAACGAGAATAGCTACCCAGTTGTCCCCAGTCTCTTTTAATCGCGATCCTATTGTCGCTTAATATTAATTGTAAGGGTAAGTTCAGGAGAGATAGCCACCCTTTCGTAAAACTTTTATTAAGTTAATTTTAACATAATAAATTTCTAAAAACATTATTTATTCGCATTGTTAATATAAATAAAGGATTCTAAGGTTTATATTGTTCATATTTCAATATATTCTTTACAATGGTATTTTGAAAAAACAATGCTTACTGACCATCTTTACTAATCTTCGAGGAAAAATGGTCATTGTGACTTAAAATATGAAGTAAGACTGAAATTTAAGAAAAAAACATTATATGAGGCATTTTTGAGTTTATTAGCGTCAATAACAGAAATATATAAATAAAATTTTCAGAAAAATGCACAACTTAAACGAAATTATGCAGCTTCTTTGTAACAGCCAAACCACAACGGGTTGTAACTACATTGGTAAAAAGAGCAGCTGTCATATAGCCATTTCTTACATCAGACGCATTAAAACCATCCGTTCTTAGACGTCGATCCTTTAAGTTGTCTTCCCAATCAAGGCTGATGAAGTCGAGATCTGTAATTTTCTCAGTAGAATCAGAGCCATCATCTAACATCACTGCATCAACTATAATTTTTTACTGCTACTCGATGATTCGTTTACACATTTCTTTTTTTTTTACTAACAATCGGGTGTTAGCCACCTTGAACAAATGTGGAGCTTTGAAAAGGCATTCGACCGAGTACAACATGATAAACTTTTTGAGTGCCTACAAGCAGCAGGTCTAGACCACTACGATATAAGACTGCTAAAACATCTATATTACAATCAAGTAGCCTCTATCCAAATTGAAAACAGTCGTACTCAAAACCTACCCATCAAACGTAGAGTAAGACAGAGTTGCGTTCTGTCACCCTGTCTCTTTAATGTATACTCTGAAGAAATCTTCAGGGCTTTGGATGACAGACAAGAAGGAGTAAGACTAGGCGGAGAAGTAACCAACAATATTAGATTTGCTGATGATATGGCCATTCTTGCGGAAAGCATCGAGGATCTCCAAACATTAGTAAACCTAGTCAATGAGGCGAGCTGCCGAAGAGGCCTTAAAATCAACATCTCAAAAACAAAGTGGATGGCCGTTAGAAAGGTTACTGTAGATGAATGTCAACTTTGGCTCGATGGGAAGAGGATAGAGCGTGTAAACCATTTCAAATACCTTGGCAGTTGGTTGAATGCAAATGGGGACTCAAATGAAGAGATAATAGCTAGGATAGAAATATCGCGGAAGACCTTTATGACATGGAAACCAGTTCTATGCAACAGGAACCTATCAATGCATATTCGTAAAAGGGTTCTGAAATGCTATGTATGGTCTATTCTATTATACGGTTGCGAGACATGGACACTAAAAACCACAACGCTAAACAAACTGGAAGCATTCGAATTGTGGTGCTACCGTCGAATCCTAAAGATATCATGGGTTTCGCATACTTCCAACGAGGATGTTCTCAGAATGATGGATACAGATCGACTGCTGTTGAGCATTATAAAGAAGCGGAAAACAGAATACTTCGGTCACATAATTAGAGGACCTAAATATCAGCTACTTCGCCTTATAATACAAGGAAAAGTGGAAGGAAAAAGATGGATAGGCCGAAAGAAGTTTTCATGGCTGCGTAACATCAGGCAATGCTGTGATTGCACGGTAGAAGAACTATTTCGCGCAGCAGCCAATAAAGAAAGATTTCAGGAAATTGTAAACATGATGACCACCAACGTCTGAATACAGGCATGGCACCTAAAGAAGAAGAAGGAGCTTCCCTTCTGTAATTTAGCTTTATTTTGCTCAAAATTTTTAATATATGTCAACTCCAAGGTACCGATTCTACGACAGAAATTTAGGGAATGGGTTTTAGAGATTGATGGAAAAGGTGAAAGTTTTTTTCAGTAATTTAGATGAGGTTACTTTTGGTGAAATTTTCGTATGGCAACATTGTTGGGGAGAGGTGATAAAAGCTGTTAATCTTTTTTTGTTAATCTATATTTTAGCTGAAGAATTTGCTGATTTGCGCTCTCATGTCTGCAGTTTGGTAAAGTTTCCTTCGAGATTCTTGTGAGTTGACCAGTAATCGGTAAAGTGACAAGTATTGGCGTTTTGGCAAGAAATTTGAAACGGAATTTAAAATTTATGTATGTTTTATGTAATAATTTCGTTGTATTAAAAAAAATGTAATATTTTCTGCAACATTAGGTACTTATGTAACTTCCCAATTCATAATCAGGATAATTTGAAGTAGCTAAATAGAAATCTGGCTTGAAGTGATAACCAATTTTGTTTTAAAAGCCTTAAATAAATTTAAATGAATGTTCATGAAAATATTTCCTGGAATAATTTTCCTAGTATATATATTTTGGTTATTCTTGCGGTTGCTATTGCTCTTGCAACAAGTATCTATATCCATCTCTATATATTTCTAAAATCCAATTAATAATAACATTATCTCAATGATTCGAAGCAATTCAACATAACGACAAGTATATTGGAAATTAGTAATCCCAATTTACTTCTAAATCGGTCTACTATAATTGCCAACAAAATCCCTGTTATCCGCAGTAATAAGAAGAAAAATAAACCTGTTAATTTTGGGATATTTCGTAATTGTAATTGGCTGATTGGATCTAGAAATTTAATATAGGAACATATTTCTTTAATTTATCTAATTACATTTCTCTGTTAGTTACTACGAATGTCAAAAATAAGTAATGATCTGGTCATTATCAATAAAAGGAAAACATATAAATTAATATTCGAATGAGTGAAAAGGATTCAGGCAAATAATAAAGTTTCGCAAGTTATTCATCTAAAAAAGCTAGTGAATAAATTGTCTCTAATTTACCTCATATCGATATTTCTACTTGAAACACTTCTAGAAAGAAAATGCATGAGCCGCCTTTGCCAATATCGTCTTTCTTGATATGCCAAGAAATCTACTTTCCAGGATTTATTTTTCTTTAATTCTACAAAAAGTCTTGCGTGTCAATATGCAATGATTTTTAAGTGGATGACTTTTATTATTAATCGAATATTGGGTGTGACGACGATAATTTTATGGTAAAATAAAACGTAGTTTTCTCTTCATTAGAAAACTTATGTATAATAAAGTCGTAAATTTATACAGGAAGAATCCGATTCTATTTTTAAAATATTTTCACTTTTTGCAAAGAAAACTGAGAAGTTAAAAAAGGTTTGTTCAACACCTGTTTTTCAGGTTTCCATTTTCATTTAACAGAGAAAATTTCAGATAATCTGTACTAATATAAAAAAAACTTAATATTAAGGACTTATAGAAATAGAAATATAATATATATATATATATATATATATATATATATATATATATATATATATATATATATATATAATTTATTTTTGAATCTTAAACCTATATATTTATTGCTGAATGTGATTTCAGCACTACAACAGCACAATGTGGATATATCCACTGCTATTGCATCTCACACGGGGGAACCCGTGAAAGCCGCATAAACATATATACGCCATCCGGCGGGAGGCCGGCAAAGCCGCGTTCAGTATTTGCATGCTTCCTTCGGATCTGACTTTGCACAGCCAGGTGCATGTCGGTACACTGATGAGTCTAGTAGAGACGAAACATGTACCTCTGCCGTATTACTGTGGCGGGGAGGGTAAGTTTTGACTTTCGTCTCGGTATGGTGGTACAGGTAGGCCACCATCTCGATGGTGGTGGAATAGGATAAATTGGGTTTTATAACAATTTATTCTAACTGTGCAACCTCTAACACAGAAAGGATATGATGGAGGGAAGTTTGCATTTACTGTTTCGCATTTTACTTCATATATATACATATATATATATATATATATATATATATATATATATATATATATATATATATATATATATATATATATATATGATACGGCAGAGGTACATGTTTCGTCTCTACTAGACTCATCAGGGTGCCGACATGCACCTGGCTGTGCAAAGGACAGATCGAAAGGAAGCATGCAAATACTGAACGCGGCTTCGCCGACCTCCAGCCGGATGGCGTATATATGTTTATGCGGCTTTCACGGGTTCCCCCATGTAAGATGCAATAGCAGTGGATATATCCACATTGTGCTGTTGTTGTGCTGAAATCACATTCAGCAAACGTACAACTATATGCAACTCTGGATGTAAATGAAGTAAAATGCGAAACAGTAAATGCAAACTTCCCTCCATCATATCCTTTCTGTGTTAGAGGCTGCACAGTTAGAATAAATTGTTATAAAACCCAATTTATCCTATTCCACCACCATCGAGATGGTGGCCTACCTGTACCACCATACCGAGAAGAAAGTCAAAACTTACCCTCCTCGCCACAGTGATACGGCAGAGGTACATGTTTCGTCTCTACTAGACTCATCAGGGTACCGACATGCACCTGGCTATGCAAAGAACAGATCGGAAGGAAGCATGCAAATACTGAACGCGGCTTCGCCGACCTCCCGCCGGATGGCGTATATATGTTTATGCAGCTTTCACGGATTCCCCCCGTGTGAGATGCAATAGCAGTGGATATATCCACATTGTGCTGTTGTAGTGCTGAAATCACATTCAGCAAACGTACAACTATATGCAACTCCGGATGTAAATGAAGTAAAATGCGAAACAGTAAATGCAAACTTCCCTCCATCATATTCTTTCTGTGTTAGAGGTTCCGATCTGTCCTTTGCACAGTCAGGTGCATGTCGGTACCCTGATGAGTCTAGTAGAGACGAAACATGTACCTCTGCCTTATCACTGTGGCGGGGAGGGTAAGTTTTGACTTTCTTCTCGGTATGGTGGTACAGGTAGGCCACCATCTCGATGGTGGTGGAATAGGATAAATTGGGTTTTATAACAATTTATTCTAACTGTGCAACCTCTAACACAGAAAGGATATGATGGAGGGAAGTTTGCATCTACTGTTTCGCATTTTACTTCATTTACATCCGGAGTTGCATATAGTTGTACGTTTGCTGAATGTGATTTCAGCACTACAACAGCACAATGTGGATATATCCACTGCTATTGCATCTCAAACGGGGGAAATCCGTGAAAGCCGCATAAACATAAACATATACATATATATATATATATATATATATATATATATATATATATATATATATATATAAATATTTCTTTATTTATTTATTTATGTAGGCAGAATACTCCGGAACAACTGTACCGATTGAAATGAAATTTTTTGTGTTATGTTAAGGAAGTTTCTGCAGTAGTGCCATATTATTTTGGTCAAAATTGGTTCAGTAAAATCCAAGATGGCGCACTAAAAATTTAATTTTGTTCAATTTTCTCCAGAACTGATATGGGGGAGTTTTCGGGCTCGCGCATACCGAATTAATTTTTTTTAAATTCAAAATGGCGGACTAAATACTTTATATTTCTTAATTTTATCCAAAATTGTTACTAGGTGATTTGTGAGGGTATAAAGTACGAATATAAAATTATTTTTTAAAAAATTTATTTAACAACACTCGATTTTGCGCAAAATTAGTACTGGGTGGTTAATTTTCTTATAATTCAATATAAAAGACTAAAAATTTTATATTTTTCTAATTCTGTCCAAAATTAATAACGGGTGTTTTTAGGAAGCATAGATTATAGCTTTAAAATTATATTTTTCGGATTCTTCCAAAAATTGGGGGACCAGACGAACATTACGGATGTAAAATTAAGTTCTCCAAACTGAATTGGTTGAATAAAATATGTCAGTAATTGGGAGCGCTTATAATTCAAATTTATAGATTTTAAAGTTAGATTCCAAAATTTTGAAAGTGTTAGTTCAAAATGAAAATGCATACAAAAAGATGTCTTATTTACAAAACAGACCTTTCACTGCGTTCCAATGTCTAGGAATTTGTTATTAACTAGAATATTTCATTTTGAACTAATTTTTGGAGGTTATGGATAACTACTCTCCATAATGTCTCAGTGGCGCCCACGAATAGGAATATTTACAAGTGATCTGAAAAAATATTCTGGACGAATCGATAGGAATTTAGCTTGACGGTGAATTTTTTAATGTATGGTGGTGGCGTGTATATCCTTAAAAAGGTATTATATAAAAGCATTAAGTAAATTGATGTCATCATTTTGTTATGTAATTAGTGTATTTTGTGGTTTGTCGCCACTTAACTAAAACCGACCGTTGGACTCATGGCCGTACAGGTCGCCGAGATTATTGTCATCCTCAGGCAGCAAAGGTTCAGTAACACATCTGCCATGTCATCATTTTCTTGTTTTTTTTTTTGCAGAAACTGTTGTTCTTATCGCAGAATACTGGTATGTATCCAAAGATCTAAACTGTGGTTAATGGTAGCTGAACACTGTTTTAAGTTAGCTGATTTCAACTATACACTGATTTCTATCTTGCTAGAGTAAAACTAATCAACTATTCGTCTGTGTGGGGTACATGAACTAAGTATTTGCTACCGTGCAAGACGTTAATCGTGCTTTTACTTTTGTAAATTGAAAACGGTTAAAAGAAAAGGATGTTCGGCTTTAAGAACCACCACTGAATGTCAAATAGTAATTTAATTCCACGGGTTGAATGTTAGTTATATGGAAATTTACGGGGATTATCCCGAGGCGCACCTTGGATTACACAAAG
Source organism: Diaprepes abbreviatus (assembly GCA_034092305.1). NCBI lineage: Eukaryota > Metazoa > Arthropoda > Insecta > Coleoptera > Curculionidae > Diaprepes > Diaprepes abbreviatus. The sequence goes on along the minus strand of JASJET010000259.1, from coordinate 1,545,000 downwards.
ACCTAAAAGACATAAATACTAAGTTTGACGCGAGGTTAGTCGGGAAAAAAGCGATTTAGAACATAATTTCAAATTGATTATTTAAAGGTGTAAGTTCGCCTCCTTTTTGTTTTTTTAATATTTGACAATTTATTACTTTAAATTAATTTATTGATAAGGTGATTGATATGAGTACAATAGATACCAGAAATAATAGATGTCCAGCCATGACAGAAACCACTGACTCTGCCTTTCCTGGTAACATTCAATCAGTAGCGTAGCTAAATCTGACGTCGCCTGTTGGCAAGAGCTATTTTGGCGATTTATGTCTTGAGAAAAATCGCGATACGGTAGAAATACCTCATTTTTTTATATGTAAAAAAAATATACCGACTTGTTTTAAATTTATTTTGTCAATAATTTAATCGTAAAAATTTATAATTAGGAAATTTTATTTCTACTTTATTTTCTGTAGTATTTAGATTAGTTATTTCATATTTTTCAATTATAAAAAATATACAAAAATCAGGCTTAAATTTTTTTAAACAAAAAGTCATAATCTCTCAACTTAGGTTATTAATGCTTAACCTTACGTTGACTTAGATGTTACATACAGTAGTGGAAAAATGTATGGAAACATTTAATTATGTTCGTATTAATTAATACTGAATTTATCAAGAGCTTTTTACATTTCGCTAAAATGCAGAATTGCCACTGATATACATAATTATCGCGTTTAATAATCTATAAAGAAATTTTGTTTATGTTTTTTTGCGATAAGGAATTTGTGGTTGGAAATAAATACGAAAGCTCTTAAATATTTTGGTTTTAAAGTATTGAGTTTCAGTTCTACGGTGCAAATATCGTGTAAAAATATTAATTTATCATGCCAAAACACCGTTATTTTTCATGCAATTTTATACAAAAAATTGTGGATTTATTTAAAATAGGGAAAAAGAAAAAAGTGCTTGATTGCAAAATATTTAAATATTTCTAAAAGTGCTGTAACGAAACTAATGCAAAAATATGACCAAAAAATCAGAGATATCCTGGAAAAAGGAAAATATAGACAATTACCTCGTGACCCCACTAAATCTATAGAGTCGAAAATCTACAGAATACTAAGGAAATACCAAGACCATAAACCTAACAACCTACGATCGGCGCTCACACCACACTACAGTAAGCTACCACATCTTTATGGACTACCAAAAGTTCATAAAACGAACATACCATTGAGGCCAATTTAGCTCCAGAGGATCCCAACAAATGCACTGGCGAAGTTTCTTTTAAAAATCATACAACCTTTAGAAGGTAAAACGAACACATATGTGAAAAATTCTACACATTTCGTGAACATTATTAGTAGCATCAATCTAGAGCCAGACGACAGACTAATAAGCTTTGACGTGGAAAGTCTGTATACTAATGTACCATTAGGGAAATCACTAGATATAATCAAAACTAGACTTTCAAATGATACTACTTTATCAGATCGAACCACGTTACCACTGGACGGGGTGATGGATCTTTTGGGGTGTTGTCAGCTTAGTGCTTACTTTCAAGTAAAGGACAGGTTCTACGCTCAGGATGACGGGCTTCCAATGGATTCTTCACTCTCTCCAGTCATCACCAATATATATATATATATATATATATATATATATATATATATATATATATATATATATATATATGGAATGGTTCGAAACTCATGCCATACAAACGGCAACAGTAAAACCGAAAGTCTGGTTGAGATATATCGATGATACCTTCATCATATGGAAGTGCAATGATCAAGAACTTAATGATTTCTTGAAACATCTAAATAACATTCGATCTACAATTAAGTTTGCCATGGAAAAAGAGGTAAATGATCAATTATCTTTCCTGGATGTCATGGTGAATCGCTCAAACGAAACTAATAAAACGTCAGTATACAGAAAGCCAACACATACTGGACAATATCTTGATTATAGTTCCAATCATTCTGTTGTAACAAAACGGGGAATTATAAGCAACCTCTATAATCGCACTATATCTATATGCAATAATGCTGAATCATTGGAAAAAATGTAGCAAATATTAAATCCGATTTACAACAGAATGGTTATCCTTTAAAACTAATTGACGATGTTATAAATAAATTTAGAACAACGAATACTGGACAGCAAGAAACACATTTCTTCTTCATAATCCAGTACATTAAGGGAACTTTGAAGAAAATAAGACGAATTGCCAGTAGTTATAATTTAAAAACAGGCTTTAAATCAGGAAATACACTTTGAGCTCATTTAACAAAAACAAAACCAAAAACTACCGATAAGAAAGAATGTGTTTACAAAGTTCCATGTGAGTGTGGTAAAATGTATATTGGAGAAACCAAACGACCACTAGAAGTTGGAATTAAGGAACATAAAACTCATACACAAAAAGGGGAAACGTCGAGATCAGGTATTGCAGAACACGCCTGGGATAAACAACACCATATAAAATGGTCTGAGGCTGCGACAATATATATGGAACCCAACATGAAAAAAAGAAAATTTACAGAAGCAGCTTACATTAAAAACAATAATGGAATCTTCAGTAAACCGAATGTTGAGATACTTAATCTTTGGCAACCACTACTTTGTAACATCAAATCCTTGAGGTGTGTACAGTGAAGCGAAATTTTGCGCTTCAGTGGACACAGTCCAGTCTTAAGACAAAACATTCAGTTTATACTTGATAACAATTAGAGATACAACCTAATCGAAACGCCGCCGTAAAAATAAATAAAAAATAAAGACAATGCAAGTCCGACAACCACATTTTAGTCAAAAGTATGATAGTCGTGGTGATGTAAGAAATGCGCAAAAGTCAGGAAGACTTCGTAAAACTACTTCTCGAATCGATAAAACTATTTTAAGGATCTCAAAACTTGACCCCAGAAAAACATCCAGACAAATAAAAAACGAAATCTCGAAGCAGTTTGGTGTTAAAGTTACAAGTAGAACAATACCCAATCGTCTACTTAATGGAGGTGTTTATGGAAGAGTTGTTGTTAAAAAGCCGCTTCTTTCAAAGAAGAATAGGAAGGCCCGATTGGAGTTTGCTAGAACTCATTTTCCTTTATCTACAGAAAAATGGAATATGGTGCTTTGCAGTGACGAAAGCAAATTTTCACCATTTGGATCTGATGACAGGAGGTATGTAAGAAAATCAGTTGGCGCAAGATTCAAGGCAAAGTACCAAATTCCTACTGTGAAACATGAAGGAGGGAACATAATGGTCTAGGGATGTTTTTCCCGATCTGGGATAGAGCTCATCATTCAAGTGCAGGGTAAAATAGACCGATTTCAATATAAATAAACATTAGAAAATATAATACTTTCATTTGCAGAAAGAGAGATGCCATTACGGTGGATATTTCAACAAGATAATGATCCGAAACATTCGTCTAAAATAGTAAAACTATGATTTGGTGTGGAAAAATTTTTGATTGGAATCTCAAACTTTTGTATTCGTTCTCGTTCGCAAACAATCGAGTTCTTCTATACCTTTTGAATGATTTATTCTTATTTTTTATTAAATTAATTGTTTCCCTTGAAAAGTAGTTAGGATAATTTTGGGCATGGACCTTAGACTTGGAAACATACAAATCAAACGCGCATATAAAACATTTCAACTGCGTCGTCAATAGTGTTATAACACAGAAAGCTCCAGTCAATATCCTGGAAGTAGTCATTTAGTAAATCAAATCCAAATATTACTTCTTCTTCTTCAAGTGCCATATCAGGTCCCCCTGACGTTGACAATTACATTGGCAAGTCTTTCACGGTCCTGCGCTAGTTGGAACAGTTCCCCCGCGCTACGTATACCTGTCCATTCACGAATATTCCTCAACCAGGAAGCCTGTCTCCTTTTTTACCCATCATGACTAGCTGAAGAATTCTATATCGCTCCCCTCTGAATATATGTCCAAGATATGAGATTTTTCTACACTTCACAGTGTTTAATAGTAGACGAGTTGTGTCGGCCCTATTAAGAACCATTTCGTTGGTCTGCCTAGCTGTCCAAGGTATTCTCAGCATTCGCCGGTGTAACCACATTTCGAGAGCCTCCAACCGATTAATCGTGGCAGCCTTTATTGTCCAGATCTCTGCTCCATATAGTAACACTGGCCAGAGGTATGATCTTATCATTCTCTGTCGTAGTTTTAGGTTGAGGTTATCATTGCAGAAAAGTGGTTTCATTTTTTGGAAAGTTGCTCTAGCAGTCTCTATTCTACACCTTATCTCTTTATCTGGGTTTAGATTTTCGGTGATAAAACATCCAAGATATTTAAATGGAGTCACCCTGTCTATACCTTTTCCTTCCATTTGTATTGAAGCGTTAAGATGAGGTTGTCTACTAAAGACCATAAATTTTATCTGTTTGATATTTATGTTGAGCCCAATTTCTTGACCCACAGTGTTAGCATAGTTTAATAGATGTTGCAGGTCTTGTAGTTTGTCGCTTAGGATAACAGTGTCGTCAGCATATCGTATTGTATTTATATATTCTCCATTGATTTGTACTCCCATTCGTTGTCCTTGAGTAGCTCGTTTAAAGATTTTATCTGAATATATATTAAAAAGCAGTGGAGATAGTATGCAGCCCTGTCTGATGCCTCGCAGAATTTTATTTTCTTCTGTGAGTTTTCCATTTAGCCTTACTGTTGCTTTCTGCCGCCAATATAGATTTTTAATAATTCTTACGTCTCTGCTGTCTACCCCTACGTTATTTAAAATGTCTATGAGTTTTCTGTGCTGTACTCTGTCGAAGGCCTTCTCGTAATCGACAAAACATACGAATACATCCTTGTGTTGGTCCCGGCATTTTTGCAGAAGTATATTTAGAGCGAATAAAGCCTCTCTAGTACCTAGGGTGTTTCTAAATCCGAATTGGGTTTCATCTAAATTTGCTTCGCATTAGGTCTTATCGTGCTGTGGATGATTCTGAGAAAGACCTTCAAAGTGTGACTCATTAGACTTATTAGTCTGTACTCACTGCATCGCTTTGCTCGCTGTTTTTTTGAAATTAGGACGAGTATAGACCTCAGCCAATCTGCCGGTATATCTCCAGTAAATATTATTTAATGTATTTTTTTTTTTTGAATTTTGCTTCTTCTGTGAATTTTGTATCGGAGACAAGTCTCTTTTCAGCAAAATAGCTTAAATACCTCAATATGCTACTAAATCTGAAGTTTCACATCAAATTTGATCGTATTTGAGACACAAGTTACAAAGTTCATCGTAAGCATTTTTAAATAAATTGGAATCCTGCAAAATATTAGACTTCTTATTTTGAAGAACTTTGGATCGGGTGATTTACTGGCTATTGGGTTGTCATGGGTTCGCGGTTCGATTGGGCTCAGTTTTTCTAGTTATATTGAATTTTTAGTGATATTAACCAAACTAAACAAACTCATTGCCATAGCATTATCATCCCAGTAAATTACCCATTCCGGATATGACGTGGGATGTACTGGTATGTCCTGAATGAAAATTTATATTACCTGTAACATATGAAATATCCAAGTTAACGTAAGATTAAGGATTATGAACCTAAAAAATCCACTAAGGAATTATACCAAAAACGACTTAGGGAAAAAATACAAAACAAGCCATTAGACGAAAGGGATGACATTAACAACAGCTGGGAGAAACTAAAGCGAAATATCAACGAAGCAGCCACTGAAGCACTCGGAACACGAAAAACAAACCAAGGGAAAGGAGGACCCAACAAGACCCCCTGGATCTGTAAGGAAGTTAAGGAGCAATGTAAAGAGAAAAAGAGAGCCTACTTAAAATATAGGGCAACGCAGTCTCCGGAAGATTATTAAGAGTACAAAAGAATTAGAAATAGCACCAATACATTAGTGAGACAAGTTAAAAACAAGCACTGGGAAACTTGTTCAAAAAGGATGGAAAGCGACTTCTATGGACTCCAGAAACAGATATGGCGGCTGATCAGAGACCAGAGAAAGGAAACACATGAGTTAATTAACAGTAACCGCACCCGCAATTATAATTAACGACAATATACTTGTAAAGAAGGAAGACGTAAAACTAGCCTTAAAAAACTAAAAAACAGGAAAAGTGCGGGACCCGACGGAATTACCAATGAACTACTGAAATACGGAGGAGAGAGCCTGACAGAACAACTGAAAATTCTCATCAATAAAATCACATACCATCACAGAATCCCCGATGAATGGAGAACTAGCACAACAATACTTCTATTCAAAAAAGGCGATAAAAAAATGCTGGCTAATTACAGAGGAATCAATCTTCTCTCCACCTTGTTAAAACTAACCACAAAAATTCTTACAAGCAACACACTTCCTTAGCAGATGAACAGCAGGGATTCCGGTCGGGAAGTTCATGCACGGATGCCATATTTGTTATAAGACAAATAACTGAAAAATCAATTGAATATAATCGTCCAGCCTTTATGTGTTTCATCGATCTAGAGAAGGCGTTCGATCGTATACAGCTGGAGGATGTAACACAGCTACTTTACGACAGACAAATACCTCAAAAGATTATCAAAACGATTGAAAATATATATCAGGCAAATACGATTCAAGCTAGGATAAACGGTGAATTGACCGAAAAAATTGAAGTAAATAATGGCATCCGACAAGGTGACTCTCTTAGTCCCATACTATTTAACATCATCATGGACAAGTTGATAAAGCAGGTGCGTAGATTGAAAGGGTATAAAATTGGAGACAGGGAAATCAAAATATTGTGCTACTTCGACGATGCAGTGTTAATAGCTGAAAGCGAAGACGATTTGCAAAGACTACTGCACCAATTTAACATAACAGCAAAAAAGTTTAACATGAATATATCAGCGTCAAAAACTAAAGCCATGACTACATCTAAAACACCACTCAGATGCAAACTAGGAATAGACAACAAAATTATACGACAGGAAATGAAGTTCAAGTATCTCGAAATAGAAATATCCGAATACGGGGATGTTGAAACGGAGGTGAGGGGACAAGCCGTAAAAGCAGCAAGAACAGCCGCATGTCTTAACAGTACCATATGGAGCAATAAACATATAAGAATCGAAGCTAAATCCAGAATTTATAAAACAGTAATAGGACCCATACTAACATAAACTGCAGAAACCAGACCAGAAACCTCGAAAACAAAACAAATACTGGAAACAACAGAGATGAGAGTGATGCGCAGGATAACTGGCAGGACACTTATGGATCGGAATAGGAGCGATGATATAAGAAGGTTATGTAAAGTCGATAACATCAATGACTAGGTATTATAAAGAAAAAGGGAATGGAACGAACACATCAACCGCATGACCGACGACAGAATAGTAAAGATCACTAGGGACAAATCACCAATAGGACGTAGGAGCACCGGAAGACTCCGTAAACGATGGAGTGATAACCTCGCAATAGACCGAAACTAGGCTAAAAGACGAAGAAGAACAAACAAATTGCTTATATATAAGAAGGAAGAAGAAGAACCTAAAAAAGATTATGACTTTTGTTTAAAATAATTCAGGCCTGACTTTTGTATACTTTTTATAACTAAAAAAAGATAAAATACCTAATTTGACTTTAAATTTTATTATTATGTGACCATAAGTATTACAGAAATTAAAGTGGAAATAAAAAAATTATAAATTTTTACGACTAAAGTACTCACAAAATAAATTTGGTATAATTTTTTTATACCTGATAACAGGACGTTGTCTTGCCATAAGGGGAAGAAGGAGACCAAGAAGAAATAAAACTCTTGTCATAATGAAACATTTTTTATACTCGCAGTAAGTTAAAAATCATACTTCTAACAATGTTTTCAAAGAAATACTTTCATTTTTTATTGTTATATTTTCATTATTTCTATAGAACATCCTGCTTACATTTATTAAATACCTATTATGAAACAATATTTCGGTATTAAAACCGCAATAAAATTTATGACAATGGGGCAATTTATCGAAACAGGTCGGTTTGTCACGCAAAATAAAATGCTTTTAAAACCCGTATTGTTTTCCAACAATTGCGAAACAAATGCGCTACCAAATCGGTCCCGTTATTTTCCATTATAAACATTTAAACTCTAATGTCTCTACAAACTTTCTATTGTGTGTTTTACTTCAATAAATTACTGCCTTTATTTATTGTCCCGCACAACCGAGGTGTAAATATTACTGTTGTTATTCCCAGTGGTGGGTGGCGACTTCGGCAATAAGGGAAATAATTTTGATGACGGGACTTCTGATCCTGAAAATAAAACTAACCTCTTGGCGTTTCTGATTTATCCATAAAGAGAACGTGGGCTGAATCGAAATGAAAAACGCTCAATTATGTTTAATTTATTTTGGTTTATAATATTGAGTTTACAACCTGTACTGTTATACTATGAATAGTTGCCTATTACTCCATGGAAAATAGACTTTCGTCAGTAACAAAAATGTAATATTAGTTTTTTTGCTGGAATGTGTTCATTTCGGCATCCTATAAAACATATCTCGTGTGCAAAAAAAAAGCGGTCCAAAAATGATCACAATTTTCGATTTTTTGAGTTTATCTCGAAAAGTAAAAACTATATCGAAAAATGTTTCAAACAAAAGTTGTAGAGAATTAAAAACCCTATCGATTTGTGTAACATAAGTTACAGCAGCCACCAAATTGAAAAATCGAAAAGCCCCTAGACCAGATGGCATAACAAATGAAATGCTCATATGGTGGAATGGCACTACTAGAAGAGTTACATTCCCTGTATAGAAAAATACTCAACGAGGAGAAAACACCAGAACAATGGAGGGAAAGCTTGACCATACCCATATTCAAGAATGGCAACAAAACTGACCCGAACAACTACAGGGGAAAAACACTTCTAAGCTCAACCGCCCAAGCTACTAACGAAAATCATAGCAAAAAAAATATAATCTAGCGGAATCAGTGAGGAGCAGCAAGGCTTCAGACAAAAGAGGTCAACAACTGACGCCATATTTATAATTCGCCAAATTACAGAGAAGGCCATTGAATACAACAAAGAGGCATATATGTGTTTTGTCGACCTCACAAAAGTCTTCGACAGGATCAGACTCCATGACGTTCTCGAACTACTTAAGGACAGAAACATATGTCATAACATCCTGGAAGTAATTAAAGACTTAACAGCAGAAATACAACGAAAATTAAAGTAGGCAACAAGATATCGAACCAAATTCCAATATCTACCGGCATAAGGCAGGGAGACAGCCTCAGTCCAATTCTATTCAATGTCATTATGGACGAAATTATCAGAGAGGTGAAAGAGGCCGGTGGAGGATATAGAATGGGAAAAGAAGAACTAAAGATAATTTGCTATGCCGATGATGCAGTACTGATATCGGAAGACGAAGACAACCTCCAACGGCTCCTGTACAAGTTTGAAAAGACCGCTGAAAAATTTAACATGACAATCTCCATAGGAAAAACCCAATCTCTCACGATCAGTAAAGAACCAAGAAGATGTAAGCTCGCTGTACACAATCAAAGCATCGAACAGGTCATGTCATTTAAATACCTGGGAGCAAACATCACCAGCAATAGAAACTTAAAAGCAAAAGTTCAAGAACAAACAACCAAAGCTGCCCTAATGTCAGGATACCTACGTGATATTATATGGAGAAATAAACATATGATGACACAAAGTAAAGTCAGAATATATAAGACCTGCATACGACCCATAATGACTTATGCCATCGAAACAAGAGCAGACACATCAGCAACCAAAAGGCTACTCCGGACAACTGAGATGAGAACGCTAAGAAGTATCACGGGTCATACATTACGCGACAGACTAAGAAACGATGAAATCAGAAAAAGATATGAAATACAGGACGTCGTAAGATGGAGCAGAGGAAGAAGGAGAGCATGGAGGGATCATGTCGACAGGATGACCGACGACCGAGTGGCAAAAATTGCAAAAGAAGGAATACCAAACTCCTCAAGGCTTCCTGGTCGACCGCCTAAAAGATGGAAAGAGAGCTGGACATCGGTGTCACAGGAACAAGAATAAACGAGATGCATTGACAGTCAATACAGGACAAAGTCCTATACTAAGAATAAGAAGAAGAAGAAGAAGTTATAGGTGTTGCTACTAGTTATCGAGAAATATTTTTTTCCATAAAACTACCTATTTAAAATTTACCATACATATAGGTATTATCATTCTGAAAAAGAATGTCAAACCCGGAATCTGTGAGTTTCTTATTTTCCGAGAAATTCAATGTCAAAGTTAAAAATTTAACCTCAATTTTCCGCTTTCCTAATTAAGATACAATTTTCAATTTTAATGAAAATTGTTTATATTGCTTTATATTTTGAAGATCTATTAAAAATTTTTTTTTTTCAATCGTGGACCGAGAAATTTTACAAAAACCAATTTTTGCACAAAAAAAATTGGGATAACTTTTCACCGGATGCAGATAAAATTTTTATAATGCGTGCATTGGATGTAAAAATTTTGTTAATAAACTGTTTAGTTAGATAATAATAATATAAAGGAAAAAAACAGTAGAATATGTAATATATAATTGAATATGTGTATGATTTACTCTATAATATTTTGTAAAAATTTTGTTAATAAACAAATTAATAATTAATATGACTAAACAAATTGTTACTATCATATAAATTAATAAAATAACATCAATATTATAAATATTACTTGTGATGCATAAGTTTTCTTGAAACGCCAATGAATAATGCGTCTGAACTATGGCAACCCTCCGACGGCGGCCTGCAGCAGCTATTTTCGATTAGATTCGTCCCAATTTTCGAAAGTTCACAGATCACATGAAAGTGTATTTCTTCGATCCAACAAATTCACAGGTAAAGTATAAGTATTAAAAAGCATCTTCTGCAAATTTGAGCCCTTAATAGTCGTTTGCCCCGCCATTATGAATTTTTGAAAAAAAAAACGTTTTTTTCGTCCAGAATTAATTTTTTTTTGAGATCGAAAATGATACATCTAAATCCAATGCACGCATTAAAAAAATTTTATCTCTAACAGGTGAAAAGTTATCGCAATTTTTTTGGTGCAAAAATTAGTTTTTGCAAAATTTTTTTGCCAACTATTGAAAAAAAAATTTTAATAGATCTTCAAAACATAAAACAATACAAATAATTTCCATTAAAATTGAGTATTTTATCTTAATTAGGAAAGCGGAAAATTCAGGTTGAATTTTCAACTTTGACATCAAATTTCTCGGAGAATAAAAAACTCACAGATTCCGGGTTTGAAACATTTTTTAGAATGATAATACCTATATTTAAGTTAAGTTTTAAATCGGTGATATGTTAATAAATGTCTTTCTTATTTAAAAACCAAAACCGTAAATTTTGTCAAAAAAAAATATATCTCGATAACTAGTAACGCCACCTATAACTTATATTATATCAATCGATAGGTTTTTTTAATTTTTTACAACTTTTGTTTGAAACATTTTTCGATATAACTTTTACTTTTCGAGATAAACTCAAAAAACCAAAAATTGTGTCCATTTTTGGTCCGCCATTTTTTTTACACAGATCTTTCAGAGTTACCATCAAGATATGTTTTATAGGATGCCGAAATGAACATATTCCAGCAAAAAAAACAATGTTACATTTTTGTCAACAAAACAGCTCTTTTTTGATCTAATTTCCATGGAGTATATTTTTATCCTTCTTTTTCCAAGCAGTTAAAGGAAAAACTATATACAAACAGTTTATTTCCTGCAAATGCAACTCTGTTTCTCTCTCCTTACGCATTTCGCCCACCCAATAGTTTCATCAGTGAAGTTGTATCAAACTAAGAGTAATATTCACAGGAAACATAAATTCTGAGACATATCGGCAGGATCTTAAACCTGCCAACTTTTATTTTGCCGGAAATAAACTCTTTGTATATATTTCTCCTTTAACTGCTTGAGATAGGAGAATAAATATAGGAAACAATATAGGTTTATTTAATTCTTACTGAAATCTTAATTTCTAATTTTTACACTACTAAGATGAATGTATAGATGTCATTGGATTGGCGATATTTTTCAGTCTGATATTGAAAAGTCGGCAGGTTTAATATCTTGCCGAAGTGTCTCGTCTCGAAATTTATATATTACATAGACAATTACGTCCTGCAAATGTTGCTCTTAGTTCGTTACAGCTTCACTCACCAGACTATTAGGTGGTCGGTACGCACATGGGAGAAAACCAGAGTTGTATTTGCAGGAAACAAACTGTTCGGAAAAAGGAGAATAAATATAGACAACTATTTAAACACCGCAGTAAATAGATTTATTTATATCTTACTGAAATTTTAATTTTTTAACCGATTATAAATAGCAAATTAACTTCATGAAAATTACGTTTGACTTTATAAAATTAAATTAGCAAAAATTTAGATATTTTGCTTAAAATAATAAAATGTGGTTAAAGCTGAACACGAGATCCAGCTTTATGAAGTATGTGAAGGAAACTATGCTCTTTAAAAGTTAGGTATAAAGTGAGTCTGCATAGGACTACCTCGATTAACCTCCAGAAGCATTCTCAATACATGCCACTTATTCAGAAAATTTAGCTTAAACCTTCAGCTTAATACCGTGACCTTAACTCACCTACTCTTATTTTATGATGTATATCGTCCAACATGTGTATATGTGTAAGTTCTTATATGTAAACATGTATGTCTTCAGTTTATTTTATTGAATCGATTACCGTAATGACTCAAAAGAAGTCTCTCGCCCCATCTCGAAATTTCTCCTTTATTGCAAAAATACTAGAAAATTTAGATTTAGAGAAATCTGGCTAAAACCGAAGACGAGCCCTAACTATAAGAATCATGGTCCAAAGAAAGACGGTAATAAAAGGTCAGCAGAACTATTGACCAATTACTACGCGCTAGAAGACGCATTCCTATATTTCGGCATCTTTTTTGTCTACAGGAGCCAGTAAAGAACACTATTCTAAGAATTGCAAGTTTAATGGAAAAATTTTTATGGTTGTAACATGTTCAAAAATTTTAAACATTAGAATAATGAAGGTTAGGTCGGAAAAGTAAAAATGATTGTTTGTTTCTTTAATACAGCTTATAAGTTTACTTAGCTTTAATATTTATTATAATGAAAACAATAAAACTGACAATAAAATAAAAATCAAGAGAAAAAACAATTTAAAGGAAAATTTCTGGAAAATCCTCACCTTTTTTCGATACTGTTAAGAATAATAGCAGTTCACCTGTTTCACTTGGCGAGCCAGCACTGATTATTTCATACTTTTAGACCAAACCAACTAGGGTTATTATTTGTTTGCACGGCCAATACTATGGGCTTTGTTCGTTGCCTGTAGTATTGTGTTCGCTCAAAAATATCAAAATCCATAAACTCTCAGAAAATATATTAGCTACACCATGCAGTAAATTTTATATAGGTTGGTTCACATTGTTATTTTTTATTATTTAGTGTTAATTTGAGCATAGAAAAACTATATATTATTTAAAAACGTACCAAAAGGAACTTTTGCTAACATATTGTCAAAAATATTATTTTAAGGATATAATTAAAACTATATTAAGATCATAATATAGGAACAATTATAATAGCAGTTTCACTAAAGCTATGCATTAGGGGGGATTATTGTTCTGTTAGTTGTTTCTTCTATAGTGGTAGGGCTAAGATTATTGTAAAATAAAGCTAAGATACGAAAGTTTACATCTGTTACTCAAAAGAGTCTATGGGATAATCTCCATAGCGAATTCCTTGCGACATTCAAAACTTCAAACTTGCCCTTACAGCCAAAATGGGCGCGGTTACATCTTACCGATTTAACAATCTAAGATTGAAAGTATCTACTACGTCCCTATTAACCTCTTGATTCCTTCCAAAGTGAGTATGATATCATGAGTCTACATAAGGAGGCTTTTAGGTATGCTGAAGTCAGTTAGATGGTATACTAGCTACATACCAAAAAGTAATGTTGCCAAAGGATATTCGGAACACCGAGTAAAAACTTAAAAGTATTTCAAGAATTATCCATAACCAAATGTTCAAGAAATTAAATTTTGAAATTAGTGACACACAACTGGATTTTGAAACTGGATTGGACACTTTAGAAGCACTATTTAGTATACATATTCTAATGCTAAGATATCTCTATGTGGATCGAAATATATATGTAAGCTTTGTAGATTTTGGGAAGGCTTTTGACAGACTTAGTCATGATAAGTTATTTGAAACAACGACAACCGCGACGTCATGATCACGACAAATCTTTGCTGGAATCAAGATGAAAAACTCGAGTGAACAGAAGAAATAAAGGGTGTTTTATTATAGAGGTATAGAAATTTAAGTTGGCAAAACTTTTTTAACTGGCGGCCATTTTGTCAGCTGTCAAGTGATTTATATTTAGTTTGGTTTGGCATTTCGATATGAATAAACTGACGCCTGAACAACGCTTTCAAATTGTGCAAATTTATTTTGAAAATCATGGTTCTGTTCGAAATACGTATCGCGCACTACGTCCATTTTACGGTCAACATAATCGTCCATCAGAGCAATTAATTCGATTAAGTATGGAACGTTTTCGCACCACGTTTACTCTAAAAGATAATACGCATCCACAGAGACGTCTACAGTGCGTACAGAAGAAGTCATTGCTGCTGACCCGAATCAATCTATCCGCCATCGTGCACAGGAATTAGATATGTGTCCATTCACTTTATGGAAGATTTTGCAGAAATATCTTGGTTTGCGTGCTTACAAAATCCAACTCGTGCAAGAATTGAAGCCACACGATCACCTAGCAAGGCGTAGATTCGGTGAATGGGCCCAAAACAAGATTGCCGTTGATCCCGATTTTCATAAGCGAATTTTGTTTAGCGATGAAGCTCACTTTTGTTTGAATGGATACGTCAATAAACAAAACTGCCATATTTGGAGTGATGATAATCCTCAGGTGTATGTTGAGATACCGTTACATCCAGAAAAACTGACTGTTTGGTGTGCTTTATGGGCTGGTGGAATCATTGGTCCGTACTTCTTTAAAAACCATGCTGGTCAGAATGTTACAGTCAATGGTGACCGCTTTAGAGCCATGATTACTGACTTTTTCGTTCATCAATTGAACAACCATAATGTGCAGGAGCTATGGTTTCAACAAGACGGCGCAACATGTCACACAGCTCGTGCCACAATTGATTTATTAAAGGAAACGTTTGGCAACCGCATAGTTTCACGTTTCGGACCCGTGAATTGGCCTCCAAGATCGTGCGACTTAACGCCGCTAGACTATTTTCTGTGGGGATATGTGAAGTCGCTAGTCTACGCCGATAATCCCAAAACGATTGATCACTTAGAGATCAACATTCGCAGCGTTATTGCCGATATACGGCCACAAATGTTGGAAAAAGTCATCGAAAATTGGACCTCCAGATTAGACTACGTCCGAGCCAGCCGTGGCGGTCATATGCCAGAAGTCATATTTAAATTATAATGCCAGAAGGTTATCTTTCGAATAAAGTAAATTTCATGTCAATTTAAAAAATTCGTCTTTGTTTTATTCCATTTAAAAGTTCTATACCTCTATAAAAAACACCCTTTAGATGTATTTTTGGGAGTTCTTAAGATTTAACGAAGTTTTCCGAGTAGTCAACAAAGTAAGGATGCCAACAAAGTAAGGATTTTGAATCTCCGATAGAAGATGGTACCTCAGGAAGTAGAAAAAGAAGAAGAAAAGTAGTTCAAAATACATTAAACTCTGCTTAGGTAAAAATTATTATTAATCATCTTAACAAGTCTCATTTCAAGTAATAATAATCCTAAAAATAAAAGCAAAACAATAAAATCCCATATCATAAAGACTCAAAATATAAAATTCCACACCCATTGGAACAAATATAACCCTTATTTAGGGCCAATATATTATGTTTTAATGCCTATAAAACTTTACTGTTTCAGGGAGACAGTATAATAAACAAAACTTCATATTGTCGAATGCGTAAACAAAAATAAAGCGATAATGTACGTTATGAAAATGCCAAAGTTTTATGTATATTAAAAGAGAATAAAAAATGGATATAATAAAGTAAGAAAAAATGGGAAACAAAAAAGGTATAATGTTTAGGTGGAGGTGAAAGAAAATTATTTTAACAATTTTTATTAAAAAAATACTGATTATATATTGGGTTGGCATGAAAGTATTTTTGGTTTTCGCATTGTGATTGTTTTGAAAAACTTCTGTCAGGACTATGGTTTTTCTTTTGATATTATTCATATTTAGGTTATTTTAGAAGCAACTTGTGTGAAATTTTGTTTGTTGTTGTGTAATTCGGCATATTTTACTTTTTCATTTCCTTAAAGAAAAGAAAGCTACTAAGCTTTCATATAGATATGTAAAGTTTATGGTGTTGATGGCATAATAAAAAGCACATTTGTTGGTTCTGGAGATTTTTCACTCAAAAAGAACCAACGTTCTAATCGTCTCTCTGAAATTCATGGTGATCAAATCAACGCCACAATCGCAAAGAATCATCTTATAACTCTTCAAGAAATTATAAAGAGTTTAAATATGTCATAACCATAATTCAAAATCAAGTAAAATATCTTGGCCTCGCTAAGAAGCCCGATATTTAAGTTCCGCATGCTTCGAAACACATTTACTTAATACAACGAATCATTTCACGCACAATAAAACGCTTTTTTGAAAAGAATCATCACTGATGATGAAAAATGGGTCATCTACAGTAACAATACTCGAACACAATCATGGTTTAAGCGTAAAGAACCAGCATAAAATCTATTTGAAGCTGAACTGCATCCAAACAATGTAATGCTGTCAATTTGGTTGGACTATAAAAGTGTTGTGTATTTTAAGCTACTTCTAAAAGGTCAGTCGATCAATTCAAATGTTTAATATTAACTACAATGAAACTGGATGAAGCAATTAAAGAGAAACGTCCAGAAATGGCAAGTCGCGAAGAAATTGTGTTCCATTATGTTGATGTAAAGCCTCACTCATTTTTAGTAACTCTTGGGAAATTATTGATTGGGAAGTGATCGAATATCTCCCATATATTCCTGATCTGACACCATCTGATTACCATTTATCTGAAAGTTTGCATAGCTATTTAAATAGTAAAAGTTTCACAAACGATGATGACCTTAAATCGCTCTTGGTTCAGTTTTTTGCTGATAGGGACCAAAATTTTTATGAGCTCGGATTCATAAGGCTCCAAGAAAGATTCTAAAAGGTCACTAAATAAAATGGAAAATATATAATTGATTACAGTTTATTCTTTGTATAAACAATAATTTCATTTCACACTACCAAACTGAAACTACTTTCTTGACGACCTGATATTATGTGAGAAATACCAACTACAATTACAATTTCATTCAAATGGAAAACTCGTTGAGGAATAATTATTTTTTAAATAAGGGTCTCTTTCTCTCTCTCTCCCTCTTTGGCAGCCCAAATTGGTTCACTCCTGGACATCGGCCTCCTCTAGTCTCTTCAATTCCAATCTATTTTCTGCAATCCAGTGCCAGTTTCTACCTAATTTCCACTTTATGTCGTCTATCCATATTTTTGTGGGTCTTCCGATACTTGTTTATGACGACCTAGGCCTCTGTTTCGTTCACCTTACATAGTCTTGTCTAGCGACGTGTCCTACCCAGGTCCACTTCAAAGTAGCAATGCATTTTATTACATCCTCCACTTTCGTGCGTCTTCTTACTTCTTCGTTCTTTATTCGGTCACGTAGTGACATTCCCTGCATGATTATTTCTATTGCTCCCTGTGTAGTATGCAGTTGATTGGCTACTTTAACTGTTAATGTGGTTGTCTCCATTCCATAGGTCATTGCTGGGAGAACGCACGAGTCAAATACTCTTCTTTTCAAATTAATGGGAATATCGGTGTTTTTAAGTGGGTATCCCAATCTTCCTCCAATGGCTGCCCATGACATTCTAATTCTTCTATTATTTCCGCTTCTTGGTTTTCTTTCCCAAGTCTACTTAGATGGCCTAAAACACATATTCCTCAACTCTTTGTATTTCATTGTTTCCTACATAAAGTGGCGTATTTGTTGAAGACATTATTTTGTTTTTTGCTAATCCAACTTCCTCTGAAGCATTTTTCAACTGAGACAGCATTTTCTGTAACTTGTCTAAATCTTCACTTATTAATACCGTCATCCGAGGAGAGTTAATAAAGACGAAAACAGAAATTG
Organism: Diaprepes abbreviatus; assembly: GCA_034092305.1. Lineage (NCBI taxonomy): Eukaryota > Metazoa > Arthropoda > Insecta > Coleoptera > Curculionidae > Diaprepes > Diaprepes abbreviatus. The sequence continues at coordinate 1,526,755 of JASJET010000259.1, read as the reverse complement.
TCAAGCTGTGGAAAGGATATTTTCAGCAGTTACTAAGTATTGAAGATGGGACAGAGGAAGAGGACATTACATTCCATTCCGCAGATATAAGAGTGCCATCACCAACACTTCAAGAAGGTAAAAATGCTATAGCATCACTCAAAGATCACAAAGCGCCAGGCAGCGATGTTATAAATGGAGAGCTGCTAAAAAAAGGAGGAAACGGTCTACATCAAAAAATATATGAAATCATTTTGAAAATATGGGAACAACAGAAAATGCCTGAGGAATGGAATGGAAGCATCATAATATCTATACATAAGAAAGGAAACAAGGAACAATTTCGAAATTATAAAGGTATATCTCTTATCAACACAACATACAAAATCCTGGCAATTACTCTACTAAACAGACTGACGCCTTATGCGGAAGATATTATCGGCGATTTTCATGCTGGAAGGTCAACAATAGACCAGATATTTACGGTCAGACAAATATTGGAAAAAAACTGGGAATTTAACCGAGATGTCCACCAAATCTTTGTGGATTCCCAGCAAGCATATAACTCTGTGAAAAGAAGCAGACTATAGCTAGCAATGCTAGAAATGGGCGTATCAAGAAAATTAGTCGATCTAACACAAATGTGCGTGACAAACTCATATGCACAGGAAAGGGTAGGAAATAGAACATCAACGCCATTCAGTGTGACATCAGCACTCAGACAAGGTGACCCTCTGTCACCGTTGCTTTTCAATTTTGCCTTGGAACATGCAATGAGCAGGGTTGCGTCGGCGCTGACAGAGGGTTTTGCGAACCAAGGTTCACAACTGGTGCTGGCCTTTGCTGATGATATCGATACAGTGACTCATTCAACGAGAGACGTGCGAGAGGTATTTTCACAACTCGATGAAGAAGCAGGTAATATGGGTCTCCGAGTGCAGAATATATCACTGAATGAACACAACTTCGAAGTGGTTAAGGAATTCATGGAGCGGTAATCACAGACGACAATCGAGTTAAAAAAGACGTCTCAGCAAGAATAGCGACAGCAAATAGGGCATTATACTCCCTCACAACATTATTGAGATCTAAACTGTTAAAAAGACAATCCAAACTAACTCTGTACAGGTCAATTATTCGCCCGGTAGTTACTTATGGTAGCGAAACTTGGACCCTCAATCAACGGGAAATAAATAAATTACTCTTATTTGAAAGAAAGGTTCTTAGGATGATATTTAGTCCCCAAAGAGATGAAACAACAGGAAATTGGAGAAAACTGCTGAATTGGCGACACTGTATGGCAGTGAAAACATAGTCCGTTGTATAAAAGCCAATAGAATAAGATGGGCAGGCCATGTGGTAAGATCAGGGGACCACAGATTATTGAAAACGGTATTCTTTGAGAGACCAGATGGTAGAAGATCAATAGGCCGTCCCAGGAAAAGATGAAAGGATGCCGTCGAAGCTGATTTGTATTGGATTGGAGTCCAGCAGTGGGAAATGGAAGCACAAGACCGTAGGGGATGGAGGGTGATAGTGGATGCGGCTAATACTCACCCAGAGTTGTAAAACCAGGAAAGAAGAAGAAGAAGAAGAATTACATGAAAATAAAATTATGTGGTCAACTAGGCATCCAGTTTTATTTTGTAAACCTGTATTATTATCCGCTTTTGTATCGTTTTCTTCCAAAAAAAATTTTTTTATTTTAATTAATTTTTTATTTTCTCAATATTCATAAGTACTACCAAGCTGAATAAACTTACTTACACTCTTAGATCTGTAGAATGCTCTCGCACTCCCGTAACACTTTTTTCATGGTCTGGCAGTGCTTGCGACCGCCAAAATAATCTGGCTTTGGACAAAATGTCGTGAATTATTATATTTACACTTGTGTCAAAATTTCAATCTTACACGACAAAATTTATTTTCACCTTTAAATTATTCACCTTTGGCAGGTACTCGTAACCGGCTGAGAGGTGTGGCATTTTTTTTTCTATTACCTACTCTATGTAAAGAAAAAATAGTCAAATGCCAACCTTACACTTTTAAGTTTAAAAATATTAATTTTCTTGATATTTTCAAAAAATAGGGGAAGAGTGACTGAATAAGGCCTGCCAGACCAACGTTTTCAGATTTGTCTGTTTATAAAACGATCCTATAGAAATTCCTAGTTATACACGCAGAGCAACGGTAGCTCTTAGACCAAATTTTTACTAGAAATTCTATATATTTCAGTGTGTTGAAAAATAGGAAAATCATCACAAATATTTTAGTTTTCTCCCTTATTTTATCTTATTTATAGTCTTTAATCCAGCACTATAATTAGAAATGCGTGATTTCTTTCATAAAATATGATTATAATTGTATTTTAATGTAAAAAACTAAACACACAGCATATTTTCAAACTTCCAGTGAAAGCAAACACTACTTTTTAAGCTGGAAATTTAAAAAATAAATAAATTTAACTGTTTACTTTTTTAGCAACCAAAAAGCGTCAAAGATAAAAAAGAGCCATCTTTCTTCCCCCACATTTAACAAGGAAAGCGTTTTGATCGATTCAGCCACAGCGCCAAGTCGTATAAGATGACAACACCCTTAAAAAAGGGTGAGCAAAAACAAATAGACGTTTTAGACTCGCCGGATTTTCATCCCCCTTTCGTAAAACACTTCTTAATACGAGCTCAAACATACGCAGTGATAGCTCTGACAGTCCTCTCTTAATGGAAATGTCATTTTCAGTGTAGAAACGGAAGACTCCAGAACGAAAACAGCTTGCTAAAAGCAAATATTTGATTTTATGCCAAATAGAGTTTTTCTTTGTTCGCTTAAAAATACTTTTAAGTTAAATTTACCCAATTAAAAAGTGTTTAAGGTGTATAGTATAAATGGAAATACAGTAGCGTACTAAGTGCTGAAGCAGATTGAGTGTTTTTTAAATCTAAATCAATTTAAAACATTTCTATTACATCAATAACTCCAATTTCCATCAAAGATTAAGCATAATGTCGTAATAGTCCCCAGTACAGCGTCCTTATTTTGAAATTATTACAAAAGTCGTAAAAATAGTCTTAAGAGCTTCGTTTTAATGAGTCTGCCACACTGTGAAGGGTCCAGATCGGCTTTCGTAGTCAGTATAGTTTGAGCGTTTGTCGACGCAACTTGAAATTGTTTGACAAGTGTCGAAAGCAAGGCTGACAATAAAAATCTTTTGAAATAATAGTGTGTTCAATAATACAGTGTGTATATATATTTATATATATATATATATATATATATATATATATATATATATATATATATATATATATATATGTATTGTAAATTCTTTGGATTAGGTCTCATATTAATACAACCATTCTGTGCTTGACGTTTCACCGAACGGAGTGGGCTTTTTAAAAGTATAATCTAAAATAAAAAGCAAAATACGACAAGCGTGGTCATGAACACACACTCACATGACTTAAATTGACACTTAAACGATAACAATATTAATTAAAAATATCAATCTATAAAATAATATGAATTAAAATGGAAAAATAAAAATTATTTCCAGTACGCACGTCAATTTACTTTTGTCGTATTTCTTAGTGAAATTTTTGAATATTCCTTTGCCAAACCTATTATTATGCTTTCTTATGCTATTCTTTTGGGATTTCGGATGATGTGACTGATAGTTGAGGTAGCGTCCCGACCATGCATTTTTTGTGTACTACATCGTTTCAATCTTTTTATTTTCATAATTCTGAAATAGCATGAGGTCAAGGAAATTTATTTTTCAATTTTGTTTGACTTTTGAAATAAATTGCATCTTTAGGTGGAAATTGTTGAATGCATTTAGTATGGTGTCAATTTTATTTTCAGGGACAGCTGCTAGACAGTCATCAACGTACCTTTTAAAAAATGAATTGGTATATCAAGTTTATCTAAGACATTTTCTTCTAGATATTCCATGACCAACTGTGCTATCGTAAATGATATTGGTGAGCCCATTGCGCAACCATCAAGCTGCGGATAGTGTGTATTTTGATACTGAAAGTAATTATTGGTTAGTGTCAAATTTATAGCTTCAGTGATAGTTTCTAGGTTTAAAGTGGTAAAGCTTTTCAATTTATCCCATTTTGCTTTTGTTATATCTGTTAATAAGTCTTTGGAAAAATTTGTATATAACGAGACGACATCTAGTGAGATTAATTTATAGTTAGATACGTTGGATAGTTAAATGTTACATCTGGTCTGTGATGGACACTGAAGGTTGCATAGGAGAATGTTATGTAAAGTAATATATCGATTTTAGATCGTGCACATATCACTCGAGAATTACTGTAAAATGCATTAAATTAGCATATCGTGGCCATATTCTCAGTAGGGATCGGTATATAATTCTTTCATTGATATTCAAGGATAAGATCGGGGGTCGTAAAGGTTCTGGAAGGAAGCAGACTCCCTCGATGATGTTCATCCGTGAATTGACAGGAATACACAATATTTAGAATAACATATATATATATATATATATATATATATATATATATATATATATATATATATATATACAGGGTGATTCAAAAATCGATCACGAAGTTCAAGTTTTTATTTTTTGTTTTTTGAATTACTCGCTTACAGGAAAACCGATTTGACTAATATTTGAAAGATAGGCTAAGTCGTCTGCGCTTCATCATTTTAGTAACAATTCACATTGATTGTTTGCCGCTAGAGGGCACTTTACCTACATTGAAAATTGTTTTTATGTCATAATTTTTTAGTGTTGACAGCTACAGTAGTTTTTGGCATAATTTCTGAAAGACTGATGCCAGGCCTTTAAAAAAGGTGCTCTTTATTTACATCGCTAAACCCAACGGTTTAGACGTAAATCACCCTTAAAAATTAAGTGGTAAATTTACTTTTCTCATTTCATTACCACCAGCTACCAGGTAAATAGCTATCAAAGTATACTAGAGCTGTCAGTTTAATATCAAATAAATTCGCTTTTTAAACTATTTAATTTATAATCTTAAAATAACTAATAATGGCTAATCACCAATATTCAAATATCGAATATTGTGATATCCATTTTTGTTATGGAAAAGCAAATGGTAATGCAGAGTTGGCAAGAAGATATTATATGGAGAGTTATCCGGAAAGAAATATCCCTCATGCTCAAAAATTTTCCAGTGTGCACAGGAGGCTTGCGGAATGTGGTTCCTTTAAAAGTTATAATGGAAATAGGGGAAGACCTAGAACTGCTAGAAACGTGCAACAAGAAGAAAGAGTGCTTGAAATTATTGAAGATAATCCAGGTATTAGTACTAGAAAAATTGGGAATGAAGTGCGGCTCTGTCAGGCTAGTTCATGGAGGATACTAAGAGAAGAACAACTCTACCCGTTTCATTCAAAAAAGGTGCAGGCTCTTTATGACGATGATCGGCCGAGACGGTTGGAAATGTGCAATCAGATCCTAGCTAAGTATGAACACGATAATCGATTAATTGGCGTCATATTATTCACTAACGAAGCTGGTTTCACTCGTGATGGCATAACAAATCTACACAACATCCACACATATGCTTACGAGAACCCAAACAATGTGGTAGAAACGAAACATCAGCGTAGATTTTCACTAAATGTGTGGGCAGGGATAATAGGAGATTACCTTATTGGTCCTCATTTCTTTGATGGCCCATTAACTGGTGACGTATACTTAGATTTTATCCAAAATCGTCTCCCATTGTATCTGGAAGATGTGCCATTGGAAGTAAGGGCCAACATGTGGATCCTCCAAGACGGAGCTCCGCCCCACTTTAGTATACGTGTCCGACAGTATTTGAATGCAACGTATCCTGAGCGATGGATAGGACGAAGTGGACCATTGGCATGGGCAGCGAGGTCACCAGACCTTAATCCTATGGATTTTTTCTTTTGGGGTCATTTGAAACAATTGGTGTACGATATTCCAGTAATCAACGTCGAGGATCTTCGCTTCAGGATAATCGAAAAGTGCCAAATTATTAAAGAAACACCAGAAATTTTTCATCGAGTTAGGCGACATTTTTTGAAGAGTGTTAGGAAATATATTGAAGAAAATGGGGGACATTTTGAGAATCTTTTTTAGTTTGTTTAGTACTGTTTCATTAATTTTTATCAATTAAATGTATATCGCAATAATCCATAATATGAATATTTACTGATTAGCCATTATTAGTTATTTTAAGATTATAAATTAAATAGTTTAAAAAGCGAATTTATTTGATGTTAAACTGACAGCTCTAGTATACTTTGATAGCTATTTACCTGGTAGCTGGTGGTAATGAAATTAGAAAAGTAAATTTACCACTTAATTTTTAAGGGTGATTTACGTCTAAACCGTTGGGTTTAGCGATGTAAATAAAGAGCACCTTTTTTAAAGGCCTGGCATCAGTCTTTCAGAAATTATGCCAAAAACTACTGTAGCTGTCAACACTAAAAAATTATGACAAAAAAACAATTTTCAATGTAGGTAAAGTGCCCTCTAGCGGCAAACAATCAATGTGAATTGTTACTAAAATGATGAAGCGCAGAAGACTTAGCCTATCTTTCAAATATTAGTCAAATCGGTTTTCCTGTAAGCGAGTAATTCAAAAAACAAAAAATAAAAACTTGAACTTGGACGGCTTGTAACTCGAAAACGAATGACATTTTGAAAAAAAATTATATGAAGCTCTACCCTTATTTTGTCAAGTAGAATCACCCCCTTAAGTTTCGTGATCGATTTTTGAATCACCCTGTATATATAGTGCAACTGGATATTTTTGTCGATCAGTTTTGATCAATTTGTGGTGTTAATAATTTATAGGCTTGTAGTAGGCGCAGAAATAGAGATCACAAAGAAGTTCGTAACATGTACCCACAAAAAATAAAAAACAGCGAAATAGAGTGTAGCAAAACGCTATTAAAACTGATAGCGAAGGAAATGACAATTTACTGACAGAAATAATGCCAGAAACAGTCGTATCGCCAACATCAAGGAAAGAAAAACTGAAAACACAAAAAAAGTTATTAGAAATGAAAAGAAAGCTGATCAAAAACGGCAAAAAATACAATAGAATAAGCTGAACTTAATAAAATAGCCAGAAAAATGACAAAGCAAAATATAAGAAAGCATCAACAGAAACATTTCAAGGAACTAATCGAGCGACACAGAGGTTTGAATGACTATAAGAAAGAAAACACAAACAACAAATAAATTAATAGACTGAGAGATAGATAGGGACATGTAATAGAGAATAAAGGAGAGACATTACAAATAACAGAGACATTCTACTCCTCTTCTTCTTCTTCCTGTGTCATGTCAGGTTCCCCTAATGTTGGCAATTACAATGACAAGATGATAATGATTCTTTGTTATTCTAAATATTGTGTATTCCTGTCAATTCACGGATGATTCTCATCAAGGGAGTCTGCTTTACCCTTTAATATCAATGAAAGAATTATGTACCGATCCCTACTGAGAATATGGCCACGATATCCTAATTTAATGCATTTTACAGTAATTCTCGAGTGATATGTGCACGATCTAAAATCGATATATTACTTTACATAACATTCTCCTATGCAACTTATAGTGTCCATCACAGACCAGATGTAACATTTAACTATCCAACGTATCTAACTATAAATTATTCTCACTAGATGTCGTCTCGTTATATACAAATTTTTCCAAAGATTTATTTACAGATATAACAAAAGCAAAATGGGGTAACTTGAAAACCTTTAGTACTTTAAATCTAGAAACTTTCACTTAAGCTATAAATTTGACACTAACCAATAATTACTTTCAGTATCAAAATACATACTATCTGCAGCTTGATGGTTGCGCAATGGGCTCACCTATATCATCTACGATAGCACAGTTGGTCATGGAATATCTGGAAGAAAATGTCAGACAAACTTGATATACCAATTCAATTTTTTAAAAGGTACGTTGATGACTGTCTAGCAGCTGTCCCCAAAAATTAAATTGACACCATACTAAATGCATTCAACAATTTTCTCCAAAAGATGCAATTTACATCAGAAGTCGAACAAAATGGAAAAATAAATTTCCTTACCCTCACCCTATTTCGAAATTATGAAAATAAAAAGATTGAGACGATGTAGTACACAAAAGATACATGGTCGGGACGCTCCCACAATTATCAGTGACATCATCAGAAATCCCAAAAGGACAGCATAATAATAGGTTTGGCAAAGGAATATTTAAATGTTTCGCTAAAAAACACGACGAATGTAAACTGAGGTGCGTAATTATTTTTATTTTTATTTTTCATTTTTAATTCATAATATTTTATAGATTGATATTTTTAATTAATATTGTTACCATTTAAGTTTTAACTTAAGTCATGTGAGTGTGCGTTCATGACCATATTAGTTGTATTTTGCTTTTTATTTTAGATTATACTTTTTAAAAAGCTCACTCTGTTGGGCGAAACGTCAAGCACAAAATAGTAGTATTAATCGGAGACTTAATTCAAAGAAGTTACCATACATTTATATATATATATATATATATATATATATATATATATATATATATATATATATATGAATTACTCTTTTACGGTACATTCATTTAAGTTAGATATTTTATTCTTTTATTGCGTTAAATTTAATTTGAAAACCAACAATAAGCTACCCAATTCATGCAAAGGTCAAAATGTTTGGTCATCACATGAAATTTTGAACAATACTAGACTTTTTTATATCCCAGAACAATGATTATCTCCAAACAAAGTGGCAACACAAACGTTTTTCAAATTAGTACTGAAAATTAGCTTTTCAGTTTTATAAGCGTACTTAGTATGCAATACAAAAAATTCTTTGTTATTTTTTTTTCTATTGTGGATTACCTATAGCCAATAACCTTTTGTTGCTATTGGTGTACTTCTATTTATTCCAATCAATGAAATAAAAACAAAGGTAAACTAGTGGAAATATGATTCTACAATATTCTTTCGAAATCAGGAGTTTTATTGCTAAATAAATAACAAGTTGGAAATAATTTCCCCGATTAGTTATTTAAAACCATCTGTATTTAAAAAGAGTTCATTGTCTCACATTATTTGTAATTTTATACATTATTATTAATCACATTACCCGTACTCTTTTTGGCATTATCCATACTGTTTTCGGTGTTACCCATACTGTTTTTGATGCTACCAGTACCGAGATCTACGAAATTTTTTTCCTTATGCAATTTTTTTTCGTTTTTTGACGAAAGATAATGAAACTTGACATGAGTCATAGACTAATAAGAAGACACTTTTTGATATCTGTTCATTCCCACTTCTGATTTTGAAATAAAACAACCTTTTTAATTTTAAAAATTTAACCCTGCCAGTAAATATGTATATTTATTACAACGTAAAACCGTAACATAGACTTTGTTAAAACGGCATCAATATATTGCAAATAAAATTGTAATCATAATACCAATAACACAAAATGAAAAACCTATTAAAAGAGGAAAATATGACTCTCTAAAATTCAATCTGGCCTAGAGATTTTTTTGTGGTTTTATTATTAGAGTTCATTTTGATTATATCACGATATTAAAAAATGTTTAGCTTTTATCGAGTTTTATCATTGACCATGACGATTTATATGAAATAAATATAGTATGGGAATGGAAATAACAATAATATGTTACGCTGATGACGCCGTCATAGTCACGGAAAATGAAGACGATCTCCAAAGACTTCTATTTGCATTCCACACCATAAGCTAGCAATTCAACATCAAAATATTCACCGATAAAACTAAGTCAATTGTAATAAGCAAAGTGCCCTTAAGATGCAAACTAGTAGTGGATGATAAACCAATAGAACAACTCATGACCTTTAATTACTTAGGAGTTAAGATATCCGCGAACCAAGACAGAACAAGAGAAGTAAGAAACTAAGTAAACAAAGCAAATAGAATCTCAGGAAGCCTGGCGGATATAATATGGCACAACACATACATGAGCAAGGACGCAAAAACAAAAATCTACAAGACCTGTATTCGACCGATAATGACGTATGCAACAGAGACGAGAGCTGACAACACAAAAACAAAATCAATTCCAAGACCTGCCGAAATGAAAGTACTAAGAAGAATATCGGGATACACATTAAGAGATCACATATGCAATTCAACAATACGCGAGGAACATGGAATGCAGAATATAGTAAAATGGGGACGGAAGCGCAGAAGAGCCTGGAATGAGCACGTAGGAAGAATGGCGCAAAATAGGCTAGCGAGAATCGCCCGAGATGGAACACCGGAAACCAGAAGACCAATAGGTAGACCACCTAAAAGATGGAGAGAGTCCTGGATTTCAACATCAAATGAGATGAATGATTGAGTTGGAAAAAACAGGCTGTAAGCCTATACCAAGAGGAAGAAGAAGAAGAAATATAGTAACAGGGAAATGTTTGATTTCCTTATTGCTTTACTGATATCGTTTTCGGTAAATAGTAAACAGTACTTTAACAAAAACTTAAATAGATATAAAAGCACATTATTTTAATTAATGAAGATTAAAAACACAATTCTTTACATTTTAATGTTCCAGGTTTTAATACTTCAGAGTATTGTTTTACTTGTTTCGCTTTTTTAAGGATTCACAGGGAAATATGGAGCTTAGATATTGGATGACCTCTATAAAAATAGGTTTATCTACAGCCAACATAGATAGTCGAGAATCAGTAATATGATTTCTCCCTAATGGAGTTAGTAACTGATGTTTACACCTGCATAAAGGCTGCTGGCAGAATGTGGCTGTATATTCTCACTGTAAGTAACTTTCTTTCTTACAGATAGTTCGTAAATCAGGACTTACTTATTGTTTAAATATAGATTTTAATTGTTTTTGGAATCGGGGTGTTTTATTTTTGAGTCTGGTTGTTTCCTGATTTTGCTAATTATCATCGCTCCTTCTTAACGACAGGCCAAAAAAACAGGTGTCGCTTTGAATATATCTGTATAATCCCCCTCCCCCTTAATATCCGGCATACTTGCCTAGACATTGTTCTAAAAGAGAGAGCGATCAACATCAAAAAATAATCATCTGTATTGAAGGATTTTTTAGTATTTTAATTTTTATGTCGCGTTGCATTTTTTATTATGGACTGTTGTTCAATATGAAATATACATTTTAATAACCCAATTTTACTGTATTCTTTACTGTTAATAACAATTACACAGGGGATTAGTCAATTTATTTCAGTTATTAGATACTCCATGGAAAATTCCGCTTTCCTAATTAAGGTACAATGCTCAATTTTAATGGAAATTGTTTGTATTGTTTTATATTTTGAAGATCTAGTAAAAAAAATTTGCAAAAACGAATTTTTGCACCAAAAAATTTTGATAACTTTTCACTGGATGGAGATAAAATTTTTATAATGGGTGCATTGGATTTAGATGGATCATTTCCGATCTCAAAAATAAAAAAATTTGGATGAAAAAAACGTTTTTTCTGCAAAAATTCATAATGGCGTGGCAAATGAATATTAAGGGCTCAAATTTGCAGATGCTTTTTAATACTTGTACTTTACCTGTGAATGTTCCATACGATCTGCGAACCTTCGAAACTTGGGTCGAATCTAATCAAAAATAGCTGCTGTCGGTAGATTGCCATATTTCAGCGGCATTATTCATTGGCCCTTCAAGGAAACTTATGCATCAAAGGAAAAAAACAGTAGAATATGTAATATATAATTGAATATTTGTATGATTTTCTCTATAATTTTTTGTAAAAATTTTGTTAATGAACAAATTAATAATTAGTATAACTAAACAAGTTGTTACTATCAAATAAATTAATAAAACAACATTAATATTATAAATATTACTTGTGATGCAGAAGTTTCCTTGAAGCGCCAATGAATAATGCGCCTGAACTATGGCAACCCGCCGACAGCGGCCTGCAGCAGCCATTTTCGATTAGATTCTGCCCAATTTTCGAAGGTTCACAGATTGTATGGAAGTGTATTTCTTGAATCCAAAAAATACACAGGTAAAGTACAAGTATTAAAAAGCATCTTCTGCACATTTGAGCCCTTAATATTCATTTGCCACGCCATTATGAATTTTTGAAAAAAAAACGTTTCTTCCATCCAAAATAATTTTTTTTTGAGATAGGAAATAATACATCTAAATCCAATGCACGCATTAAAAAAAATTTTATCTCTATCCGGTGAAAAGTTATCGCAATTTTTTTGGTGCAAAAATTGGTTTTTGCAAAATTTCTCGGCCCACGATTGAAAAATATTTTTTTTAATAGATCCTCAAAATATAAAACAACACAAATAATTTCCATTAAAATTGAGTATTGTATCTTAATTAGGAAAGCGGAAAATTGAGGTTGAATTTTCAAATTTACCATCGAATTTCTCGGAAAGTAAAAAAATCACAGATTCCGGGTTTGACATACTTTTTTAGAATGATAATACCTATATTTATATTAAATTTTAAATTGGTAATTTGTTAATAAATGTGTTTTTTAAAAAAAACAACATAAACCCTAAATTTTGTCGAAAAAGACATATATCTCGACAACTAGTGGCGCAACCTATAACTTATATCATATGAATGGATAGTTTTTTTAATTCTCTACAACTTTTGTTTAAAACATTTTTTGCTACAACTTTTACTTTTCGAAAGAAACTTAAAAAACCGAAAATCGTGACCATTTTTCGTCCACCATTTTTTTTGCACAGGTCTTTCAGAGTTACCATCGAGATATGTTTTATAAGATGCCGAAATGAACACATTCCAGCAAAAAAACAGTTCATTTTTGATCTAATTTCCATGGAGGAAGAAAGGGATCGCAGGAAGAAAAAAGTTGGGAACCACTGATCTAAAGTATGAATTTATTGTATCACTATTTTCCGTATATTTTTTCCAACTTTTCTAGAGTTCTTCGATTTAATATTAGAAGTACAACATGCAATAAAACATAAACATTTAATTTATAAAATTTTTTAAAGACAAAATTCAAGAGATTATTATTTAATTTTTAAACAAATTTTATTTAGAAAAATTAAGATATGACGAAAAATTAATTTTATAAAATGTAGAAAATAAAATTATTAAATTTCTTTAGCATATTTAAAAAAGATAAAAGCAATTACATTTATATTGCTTTATATTCCATTTTCCATTCATATCAAACCTATCATAAACATCCCCATCTTAATACACAAAGTCCTTTACGTTCAAGAACAAAAGACAGGATAAACGTTACTGAGATCTCTAAGACATCGAGGACGCCACGAAACAATCGGATATCAAACATCAGTTTCGGTAAAATAGAACGACGTTTTTTGCTATCAAAGAGAGCCGAGAGATGACATGGTCTTGCCTTGTTTGGAAATGGGTTGAAACAGATGACAGTCGGCATCGAGTATGGATTACTTCGATTGAGAGGGCAGAATGGCCGATACATGTCAGCAGGACGATCACGTCGGTCGATCTAGGAATTTGGGAGCGTGTTGTGCTGGTTTTTAGGGAGATTGTTGGGTGGCAAAGGGTAAATTGCTACCCTGAAGGGATAGAGGCTTGACAAAAGGAGTTTGGGTTTCGGGCCATTTATTTTATAGTAAAAACTATTGCGGCAAATCGAAACAATTTATTTGGTTTGTTTAACATAAAATGGTGAGACAAAAATAAATTGGGTCTTACGATAAGGTCGCCTATATTTGTATTTTTGAATAAAACTCTAATATAATTATTTAGATAGTGATACCCGAAATATATTTACGAATTGATTATTTTTTACATATATACATTACGAAAATTGAGGGCCTATCTTTTTCTCCTATGGCTTTGGCATTAACATAGAGGGACACATTAAATAAAAACGGCTTAAGGATTCACTAAAAATACTTATATCATTTCAAAACTGGCCAAAAACTTTTTAGATTGGGTATAGGATCAAAACGTAAAAGTATTTATGTCAGCGTCTGTCTCAAGTTATTGTTGTAATAATGCCTTCGATGTTTGAGATATAATTACAAATACTCCATGGAAAATAGCTTTTCGTCTGTAACAAAAATGTAACATTGGTTTTTTTGCTGGAATATGTTTATTTTGGCATCCTATAAAACATATCTCGAAGATAACTCTGAAAGACCTGTGCAAAATAAAATGGCGGACCAAAAATGACCACTATTTTCGATTTTTTGAGTTTATCTCAAAAAGTAAAAGTTGTATCGAAAAATGTTCAAACAAAAGTTGTAGAAACTTAAAAAAGCTAT